>PVHX01000024.1:0-579128 GCA_004024805.1 Geosciurus inauris
AAAAAAAAATTAAAAAAAAAAAAAAAAATACCATAGACTAGGTAGCCTCAGCAATAGAAATTTAGTTTCATATAGTTGTAGAAGCCAGAACGTCTAAGATCAAAGTCAAGAGTGCTGAGGTTGTGGTTCAGTGGCAGAGTGCTTGCCTCGCACATGTGAGGCACTGGGTTCGATTCTCAGCAACACATAAAAATAAACAAAACAAAATAAAGACACCGTGTCCATGCATAACTAAAAAATATTAAAAAAAAAAAAAGTCCATCAGGATTTGGTTTCTGGTGATGGCTCTCCTATAGACAGTGAGTTTCTCATGGCCCTCACTTGGCAGTGAAGGAAATAGAAGGAGCTTTCTGGTACCTGCCTAATAAAGGAAACAACATCATGGGAGCCCCCTGTTGACCTCACCTAAACCTAATCAACCTCTAGGTCCCACATCCAAATACCATCACAGTCACACTGGGAGTCAGGGCTTCATATATGAATTTCAGTGAAACACAAGTCAGTCCACAACATTGCTGCAGATGTCATTAGTTCATTCTGTCTTCTATCTAGACTCTCTATCTCTGGAATTTTCCTTTGCTTCAGAGATACCCTCTTTCTGGATTTCAGAATACTGCATTTTAGCATCAATGTCCTCCTTATAGAATCAAAAAGATAAAGGATCAAGGGTTTATGTTTGTGGGTGAGTTCTCCACTGGGGAGAAATGAAAAAAGTAGAAAAATAATTTCCTTAAATGATATATGTATTACGTGTGTTAATGATAAACAATCAGAAATCTACAATACAATCATTCCAAAAATAATATAAGAGCTTTCAAGTTTTTGAGACCACAAGCCAATGGCATTCCAACACTCAAAAAATTTATTTTCTATAATATTAGAGTCATCAGTATGATAACCAGTATGGATTTCTAAATTTACATGATTAAAGTATGGCAATTTTTGCTATCATTTCCTTAAAAGGAAATTCTGCTTCCAGGCAAATAGGTTGAATGTCTCTCAGACACCAACAATTACTTTTTATTCAAGATTCATATCACCTTCATGTAGAAACTGTATATATCACATATGTAAACACAAAAATCTTTTTTATATAGCAATCAAGGAATGCAACCTATATGCTAGTTATCATGAATACAAAGAAGAATAAGGTATCATGATAGATGACTGAGAAACATATAATCCAATAACTCAAAAACTACACATAAATTGAAGTAAAATAATGTATTAAAAACTAGAAGAAAAGAAATCTCAAATTCAGCATACAGCTGGCATAGTAGAAATAGACAATGATAGAGGGTTTACCAGTTAACTTTAATTAGAGAAGGCAAAGACAAAAGGCACAAGAAAATAATTGTAGCTGAGTATTTGTAATGTATGTTATTATTTTTAGCTTTCCTCCTATAGGCAATTTTATGCCATTGGAAAGTTTTAGGTGTTTGGAGGAGGAATAAATAGTGTGATTGAGTTTGCATTTCTAGTGATATTTCTAATACTCCAGTGAAGGCATAGCAGAAGTGCCTTCTGCATTCATTTTCTTCATATGTGCTTTATAATAAGGTTAGCCTAGTTAAAAATTGAAACCTGTGAGCATATATAACTAGAGTAAGTTATATTTCTATGCATTTCAGGAGACAATATTTAGTTTTGTTACTAAATCCTATTGAAAAAGGACATTTTAAAAAATTTTCTTCCTCTAGATAATCTTAATTTTTAATTATGTCTACCACTAGATAATTTTTTTCTAGTTACTATTTGTAGGAAGGGAAACTATTGGTGTTCATGTATTAATTTCATCACCATCTAGTTTTCTAAATTCACGTATGGATTTGTTGTTGATTATCATAGACTTTTAATAAAAAATTTACAAATAATGTAAATCTCACTTCTTTCCAAAATAGCTATTTTATCACTTCCTTTTGTGTAATTACCCTTATATTCCATTGTTTTAAATAATGCATAATAAATATAACACTCAAAAACAATGTTTAGAATTTCCATGTTTATTGTTTGTCCTGAATTTAATGAAATTCTATTTTTTAGACATTGCTCTAGATTTTGGCTTAAATTTCATCTATTTTATTATGCTAATATTATGTTCAGATCATTTAATTGGTAATATGAATTGACGTTTCTGATGATGATCACTAGTTTTCCTTGACCTGATGATATGGTGAACTACAATAAAGTATTGCCTGATAGTCATCAATTATTGCTTATTGTTAAGAACATTAATTGATTAGAATGATTTTACTGCAATTGCGACTTTTTTAAATATATTTTTTAGTTGTTGATGGACCTTATTTTTTATTTATTTATTCTATTTATTTATTTATTTACCTATCTATGTGGTGCTGAGAATCGAACCCAGTGCCTCACACATGCCAGGCAAGTGCTCTACCACTGAGCCACAACCCCAGCCCTAATTATGACTTTTATTGAAAAACATGTTTTAGAATATTTGCATTAATATTTGCAAGTTAAGGCTGTATTTCAGTCTGTGTGGTTTGTCAAAGAATCAAGGGTGAAGAAACAGAACCCATGCATTCAACTTTTGTCAGATTTGGTGTCGATATAATATTCATTCATAAATATAAATGGAAATACTCATTTTCTATGTTTGCAAACATTGAGGCCTGTGGATGTCATGTGTCTGTGCATATGCACGCTACTGACTGATATGCTTGGTTATTAACAGTCAAAATCAGATAGTGACATAAAAATACAGTGCTTATATGGTTTCTCATTCCAAAGAAATTGTAATTTCCTTCTGGCTTAAAGACAGATCGTCTTGGTCTAATGGGAGACTCAAATGCTTTAATGTGATTTCAGTTTTAGTGGGGAGCTAGTTTATTTCCGGTTGTGTTTATAGCTAGGGATTAGTTTTTCAGGAGTCTCAGTACCTCGGGTTATTTCTAGGGCCCTCTTCTTTACTGGCCTCTGAACACCAATATTTGTCTATCCTTTGGCTAAGAAGTCTGCTTGAATTTTTTTTTTCTTTAGTCAGCTCTATTTTACAGTAAACTTCTCTGGCTCTTGCTCTCTGCAACTAAAGAATCTGAAAAATCTCTATGGGAAAAGACATACAGAATGTCATGTGATTTCTTTTCTAGTAGCCCTGCAAGTTCTGGCCACTTTGACAGTCAAAAATGATGGTCTTTTTTGTCTCTGCTGATGTATGAGATTTTCAAAGTCTCTGCACTACCATTTCCTTCTTGACCATCTGCTCAGCAAATTATACCAACAGGAAAAGTGGTGGAGAATGTTGGAATCAATTCAATATGTTTCTTCTCTATAGGAGTTTGGACACTCAGGTTCTGGGTACCCCAATTTCTCTCTGATGACTTTTAATAGCTATTAGTTTTAATTAATTTCATCTATCTTTCATACTTTTTTTTGCCAGGTGAGATAGCTTGATACAAATTAACTTGTCATAGCTGGAATTGGACGTGGAAAACTTTAAATAGCACTGAGTTAACAGTTACGTCATGCCTTGAAAAATTTCCAACTGAAAATGTTCATGCCTGCTGATTTGTCTCTTTGTTGATAGTAGAATGCTAAATAAGATTTCCTGTTAAAAAGATATTTAGATTTTTTTAATCCTTCTAGTCATTTTGATTCTTTGATTTATAATTTCCAAGGAAAAAATCATAATCATCCAGGATTTCCAATACATTTGCCTGAATTAAGAAAATGATTTCATGTATTTATTTAATTTGGTCAATATCTCTATTTCCTGCCAAATTTATTTAATAAATCGTGATTTATTTCTTCTTTATGTGGATTAAAACTCTCTTTATTATTTTAATATTATAAATTGTATTTGGTCATCCCAAAGAAATAGTTCTTAGGCTTACTTTTTTACCCTATCATTCTATTTTCAGGTCATGAATTTCTGCTTCAATTAAAAAAAAACAAATATCTTACTACTCCTTTGAAACGATTTTGTTAATGTTTAGGTTTTTAATTTAATGCATAATTCAGCATTTAATATATATTATTAAAATATGTAATAATAAAAGAAGAAAATATAATAGGTTAAAATATATAAGAAGTAAAGGTGTGATTTTTCAAGAATTACAGACATAGTAAAAGTAACTGTTATAAAACTAAGCCTACAGCCATAAAAATACAATTATAAAACTGAGTGAAAAATATATAGCAGTGTAGGTGAATCAGCTTTGCATGTCTTCAAATAACTAGGAATATTATTCAACCCTTGTTTTTCTTTTTGATTTGTTTTCATTTTTTTCTGCTAATATTTCATTTTATTGACTAAATTTTGGAAATATCTAATCTTCACATTGCTATATCTAGTATGATATATATATATTTCTGACACTAAATATATTTATTTTCTCTTTTATTATTTCCTAAACTCACTTTTCATATATTGTATTTATCTGACATGTTTTAAACCTTGCTTTCTTTTTGTGTATCACTTACATCAGAGGGTCCTATTTCTCTGCAGTGGAGTGTCTATTTAGATTCAATATATACTTCACATTTTTATTAGTTTTATAACTCAAGATAATTGATGTGGTAAGTATTCTTACCTATCTCTTATTGTCATATTGTCTCTGTTGTTTTTCTCTAACATGAAAGTATTTTGCATAGGTACAAAGATGATGTCTTTTTTATTATTATTTTTGAATGAGACCCATTTTGTCTAAGCTATTTATTAAAATGTTGAAGGAGAACAGTAGAATGAATTATGTCAATAGGTAGCATCAACTTGGGTCTATTTTCTTTTAATACTTCCTTGGCGACTCACTCTCTGAGAAAATATCTTTTTTCACAGCCAATCTGTCTGCCTATAGTCACTAATCTGGCCTTGGTAACTGTGATGACAGAGCTCAATATAGACATGAGATGAAGAATCCATTTATATGTTATCTAAATATCTAGAAATGTAATTACTTGGCTAGGCAGAAAGAACATAAAAAAGACTATGTTATGGTTTAGATATGAAGTATCCATCAATAGCTCAAGTGTGAGACAAAGAAAGAATATTCATAGATGAAATTATTCGTTATGAGAGATGTAACATGATAAGTGGACTAATCCACTGATATGGATTTACTGGGTGGTAACTGTAGGCAAGTAGAGTGTTGTTGGAGGAAGTAGACCACTGAGGGACATGCTTCTTGAGTTTATATTTTGTCTCTGCTGAGTGAAGCTCTTTCTCTAGTTCCTGGCTGTAATGAACTAAGCTGGTTCCTTCACCATGCCCTTCTGCTATGATGTTCTACCTCATCTCGGGCCCAGAGCAATGGAATCATTCAACCATGGACTGAACCTCTGAAACTGTGAGCCAAAATAAATTTCAGATATTTTGGTCACAGTGACAAAAAGTGAAACAAAATATATTATTATGACAATCAATAGATTTTTAAATTCAATCCAGTGCTTAAACAATCTAAATAGGAAGGTTAGATATTAAAATCAGGCTAAAGATGAAGGTAACATATATCTAGGGATTATAGATTACATGTCTACCACATTGAGAGTTCACAAACTTTGAATCTCTATTTATTACCATAACTCTCTAAAAATCTGAATTTATACATTATATTAACTGTAAAAAGAATCGCTTTGTATGTCTGCAACTCCAGACCTCGTTTTACAAACTTTCTAGAAGTAAACAAACTGAGAAAATAGCCACAACTTACTTGGGTCCATAATCCTGTTTACTTATGAGAAAATAATTTTTGAAGTTTTTGTTGTTGCTGCTGCTGTTCTTTACAACTCTGGGAAAACTTCATTAAGAAAGTGGCACATACCTATAATTCCAGCAACTCAGGAACTGAGACAAGAGTCTCTGGCTGCTTTCTAACCATCATATGAACTGCTTCTCTCTGCCACACTTTTCTGCCAGGATGTTCAGCCTCAATTGAGCCCCAAGGCATGGAGTCAGCTGTCTATGGACTGAGACCTCTGAAACTGCAAGACCCTAAATAAACTGTTCCTCCTAAAATTGTTCTTATCTGATATTTTAGACACAGTAGCAAAATAAAAAAATTGACCCAAACAGCAAATTAATGACTTTGTCTCAAAATAAAAAATATATATATTTTTAAAAGTCCTGAGAGGTAGGTCAGTGGTAAAGCACCCTGGATTCAATACTCAGTTCCAACAAAAAGTATAGATATGATGAAGTATATAAAAACTGCAGTATTAACATTTTAGAGATATTTTGTTTATTTACTTGGTAGTAGTGTTTAATATTTATAGGTTGCATTTTAAATTTCAATTTTAAATGTGTATGTGAATATTGCAGGCATTGTGTTTTTAAGTTGAAAAGAATAAGAGGTTCTATTAAGATGCCAGTACTTGTTTAACATTTAAGAAACCTTAAGATTCACAATTTTGTAGTTTAATTTATTAACATTATAAGGATTGTTTTAGTACTCTGGAAGCTTTTGTTTGTTAGTCAGATAATTAAAGTGTTCACAAAGATAATTGAACATATTAAATTTATAAGTTCAGTTTAAAATCTTTAAGGGAGTTTAATTAACTAAGTTGTAAATGGAAGCAAATATTAATCAAAGTCCCCCTTAAGATGATTTTTAAATGTACTAGATTTATAAACAAAAGAATAAGATTTTTAATTTAAACTCTAAATTTTAATTTGTTTTAATATTTTTATTTTAATATTATGCATATTGGATTAAAACATTTAACTTATTATAAATAGTTCTTTTTTGAAAAATTACCTATTGCATAAACTTAGAAATCTTCTATACGGCATGTTTTCTGATAAAGTATAGAATTTTACTGCTTCATATAATATTTACTATAGATCAATCCATCTCTTCCTTGAAAATCTCTTGATTAAGTCTTATGCTTCACCACCATGTTTCAGGTTTGATTTCCTTTGAGAGAGGTAAGGTCAATTACAATAGTAGTCCCCCAATATAACCCATTATCTGAAGGGGATATGTTCCAAAATTCCCAGTGGATGCTTGAAGCCATGGGTTTTACCAAACACTATACATATACTCTACCTGTTTCTATATAAGCATATCTATTGTAAAATTTAATTTACATATTCAGAACAGTAGAGATTAACAATAACTAATAATAAAATAGAACCATTAAAATGTATGCTATAATAAAATTACTAACATCACTACTTTTGTATTTTCCTGCCATTATTAAGGAAAATAAGGGTTACCTAGACACAAGTGCTACACACTACGATGGCTGATAACCAAGGTCGCCCCTAGGTGACTAACCAGTGGGCGCCATATACAACATACATATACTCTACAAAGGAATGATTCTCATCCTAGGTGGGACAGGGAATATGGCATAAGATTTCATAATGCTACTCAGAATGACATACAATTTAAAATTTATGAACTGCTTATTTCTGGAATTTTTCATTGAATATTTTTTCCATAGTTGGCACAAGTAACTGAAACTTTGGAAAGCAAAGCCAACAATAAGGGGAGATGACTTTATGTCCCTTTGAACTCAGCAGACATAATCAGTGTGGCCTGCAACCAGATTTATAATCAACATAACAACTATATCCTGAAATATTCATTCTAAAGTGGTTCCCCTCTACCTGGAATCTTTTGCTTCTGATCAACTTATACTTTTTGTCTTTACACTGGAAATGATCCTAAAACTCTTGTTCAGTTTAAAGGAGTTGTAACTATTTTGTTCTCCTGAGAGCTAGACTCAGTGAAGGTAGAGACTGTTAGTACAGGAAGATTAATGTTGGTCCCATTGTCCACAAGGTTGTCTGGAGACTGAATGTTTAAAACCATTACTACAAAAAGACTTAGAAATGGAATTAAAATTCGTCAAAGAATAGAAGAGACAGAGAGAGAGAGAGAAAGAGAGGCTTAAGCAATTAAAATCACAATGTCAGGTATTTATAGTAGGAAGAAGAGATTTTTGCCATTTTATTCTGGGAAAAGAAAGAAAACATTATGTATAATGTCACTGTGCAAATAGAAACATTAAATTCTTCAATGGGCAGCTTGATAAAAATTTTAAAAAGTTATTGTGACAAAACTCGGAAAAAAATATTAAACTCTTATGTTTATATAATAGCTAGTATTCTGTTATATCTATTTGGAATATAAAATCAACAACTAACAGCGATTTTTAAAACATTACAAAGAAGAATGCTAAAGAACTTTAGTGTGAAATGTAGTCATGAAAAATATAAAAATTTTGGTAGATTCTCTTTTTTAAATAGAATCCCTAACATTATTATATTAAATTTATTTAGTAATTCATTATATCAAAATGTTCTAAGAATGTTTGCTTAATTGGGTAAAATTATTTATTACATAATGATCATGAATCAGGCAAATTAGCCATCTTTTATTTTTAGAATGCATTAGAGATCAAAGGACAATTTATATTTATCTAGGACACTTCTGGGTAAACTAGTTCCCCAAGTTAACTCATTGACTATTGATATGGAGTCTCTTTTAAATTAAAAATAAACAAGTCTCTGATAAAACAAAAGGTTAAGAAAGAAGTTCAAAGTGAAATTGAAAGATGCAATCAGAACTTATCTGAGATAAAATATCCTCTGGCAGTGTAGAGGTCTTCATCCCAAAAGGCAGAATTTTTATAGCCTCTCCCCAAAGAGCATACAACCAATAAGTTAGTAGTTGATTTTTACAAGGATAATGTAAGGGAAGATGAAAGAGATTATAATTACACCAAAATCTTTTTTAAGTTCAAAAGGGTCCTAAAGTCTCAAAAATCTAATTAAGATAAGAAATTTGCCTTAAACTTGATCTTACTAGGCATTATAAATGGGTAGTAAATCTTTCATTTTTCTTCACTTATTAGCTGAAATATTCCTAAAAGAACATTATCTCCCAAATGTTTGTTGGTTATCCCAAAATACAGTGAACAGGAAAAGCAAGATAAATAGATACATGATTGAACTTGGTTTCCCACCCCCTTTATTAAGTAATGAATTGGAGCTTCAACAACTTTCAACAATGATTAAAACTTATTTCCCGCAAAGAAATGTAAAATTTTTGTAAGAGAATAATAAATAATCATTCACCCAAAATATTTATTTGAAATATATGTATTTCATGGGTGCTTATTATCTGCTAAGGTCTATTCTCCAATAGTAGGGAGAAGGAGGCCAGGTTTAAAATGTCCTCAAGACATCAGAAAGGTGGTGGAAATGAAGCCCCAGACCCCCCTTCCATCCATAGAGACACCAATTCAACAACAATATACAGAGCAATTCCCTTTATGAGAAAATCCAGAAACTAATTAAGAAACTCACGAATCCCTGGTGAGCTTAAAGCCAGAACATTGAAATCAGTAGGAAAATTTGTGATATTTATTTGTTTCAGACCAGTGCAATACAATCAGCAAAAAGCTCCCAGATCCCAGTATATCCCTGGGGAGAGAAAAAGAAATTTATATCATCCCTCTAACATTCTGACTTTTGGGAAACAGGGCTACCTAAGGTACTGACAATAGCCAACAGGTGGAAACAAATGAAATGTCCATCACAGGTAAATGGATAAAGATGATATGATATATACATAGAATATTATTCACTTTTAAAAGAATTATCTGTCACATGTTGAAACATGTATATGCTTTAACGATATTATACTAAGTGAAGTAAGCCAAGTTACAAGGACAAATACCTCATGATTCTACTTCTATGAGGTATCTAAAGTAGTCAAATTATTAAAAGCAGAAAGTAAAATGGTCATTGCCAGGGCCTGAGGGGAGGAAGAAATGGGTAGCTGTTATTCAATGGGAATAGTTTCAGTTAAGCAAAATGGAAAGTCCTAGATTTCTGCTGCACAACACTGTGCATCTCATTAGCAAACTCTTGTGAACATTTGAAAATTTGGTAAGAGGGTGGACTTTAATAAGTGTTTTTACCACACACACAATTCTGTCTGCACTGTGCTTACATCTGAGTGGTGAAAGACTTGTAAACTAATAAATGGTAGTGATAAATTCTGTAAAGATATCTAGAGCAAGAGAAGAGGTTAAGGACATGAGAGAGTAATTCTAGATGGTTACTGAGAATGTCTGTATTAAAATATGATAGGGACGAAGATCTGAGGGATGTGAGAAGATAAGTCACATGGAATGCCCGAGACATAGAGCAAGGCTCGCGGAGGAAGCAGTATGGATAATAACGCTAAAGTGAAATCACACGTGGCATATTTCAACACAGCAGCAAGGATACCAGTGTGACTGAATGTGAGAGAGACATGGCACATGAAGAAAGTTCGTCAAGAGATGTAGTTCAGGCTCAGGATCTCACAGGCATTTGGAGGCTTGACAAGAACTTCAAATTTAATTCTGAATGAGATGTGAAGCCACTAAAAGTGTTTCAGCGAGGAGTGAAAGGATCTGCCATATGTTTGAAGAGGGTCGCCGTACCTGCTCAGTGCAGTTGAGAGGTAGAGGGGAGAGATGGGAGCATGGAAAGGGATTGGGCTCCTTGCACTATTCTTATGGAGAAATGGAGGTGATGACAGGTGCTCAGCGTTGGACTGCCACTTTCTCTGTATATCAGGGCAGGGGCTGTCGGACTGTCCAGGGTTCCTCACAGTTTTTAAGTCCATTTCTCAGATGCAAACAGAATCTCTTGGCTCTGTGACATCCCTACACCTGGATCCTCATCAGGGCATCAGCAGTCCTTTCTAGTTTACTGTTTTGTCAGTAATGAAACCTCCGATGTTCCAATATTAATTGATATGGTAATACAATTAGTCTGAGACAAGCGGTGGGGGCCGGGACAGGGCGGGGGATGTTTCCCTCCAATGTCAACACCTGCACGGGAAAAACAGAAAGGCGTGTCCAAACCGTCTTCCTATTGGCATAGGCTCTTGCATTCTGTTAGGAAATCTTTACAAGGAAAGATAAAGGGTTTTCTACTTATTTTCAGAATGTCTTTTTTTTCTTATGAAAAGAATCAAAGACATTTTTATTCTAATAATCGCTTTTCATGAATCTGCCAGCACTCTTGTTAAATCATCGATGCTTCTCCTCAAATTCTGGTGTGATGTTGCCCTAAGTTCTTCATTTTCAATAGCTGGAATTTTCACCTGTCCAGTGCCCTCATGTTTATCTTAGTAAAAGTCAGGAGAGGCTGTAGTGGAGTCAACTAATCAGATTTTATTTAGCATCTATCATAATTCTGAAAAAAAGAAAAGATCAACAAGATTTTTTCTCCTGATTTTGCAAAGAACTTTCATGGAGAAAAAAAGTCCAAACAGCTGCAAAATGTTATGAACCAAGGGACCATATGAGATGAAAGTTAAAATGAGAAAAATGTCCACATTACTTTGGGCAATGTTGCTCTAGGGAAATAGAATCTTGGCACCTGAGAGCTGAATAATTCTAGACAAATTAATATATGTATGGAATTCAGGGGGAAATTACATAATAAAAAGATTAGGTCAATTAAAACATTTGTAGACTTATCAATGTAAAAATTGTTTTGAGAGATGGGACAAGGGGCAAAGCTAATCTTATTTGTCTTATTCTATTGGGTGCTTTCCTCTAAGAGAACTATCCATGTTTATAACAGTGAGGATGTGAATTGCAGTATATTTCAAATTACATGAGAAACTCAAGAAAGTGTCTGTGTTTCAGGTCATTGAGTAATGCATCCTTGTTTCATATTTGTCCCTAAGTTCTGTGATTTTATGAATAATTCAGAGCAATGATTTTTCCTTCTTTCTGTATAGCAGCATTTGGCAAGTTTCCACTTCGTTTTTGTTGCAGAGACACAGCTGAGATTCCTAGAATGGGAACACAGTTTAAAATGTATTTTTTTCCATAATGAAAAAAAAAATATTACAAAAGGGGTGACTAAGATATAGCTTACAGAGTTTTCCATTGTGATAACTAAAACAAACTAATCCTAAAGGAAAACTAACATCTTAATAACTGTTGGGTATGAAAGAGAAAGAAGACAGCATTGGGTTAGATTGAGGAAGGAGAAAATCAACTTAGTTATAAATCCCTCTACCCAAAGCAAAATAAATTCCAGTTGAACTGACTGAGCTGACATCAATACTTGTTACAGATTATTTATATGCTCCCCCAATCATATGTCAAAATCCTAACTTCCAATGTGATGGTGTTATGAGATGGGGCCTTTGGGAGGTAATTAGGCAATGAGGCTGGAGCCTTCATGAGTGGGATTAGTGAGCTTATAAGAAGAGAAACAGAGATGATTTTTCTTTCTCCATATGAGGACACAATTAAAAGCCATCTGTGAACTGGGAAAAAGGCCTTCACCAAGAACTCCACCATGGTTAACTGTTGGGCAGGCCATAGATGGCTATAGTTGGATTCCCTCACCAAGGCTTCTGGTGGGTTGTTTTGAGTATGTAGCCAAGGTCATGAACACTCTTGACCTTGATATGTTCAGCATATATTCAGCATGTATACTTAAGGTCAGAAATGTTTGCTCGTGAGCGTGTCCCCACTCATATAACCTGTTGACAATGTATTTTTTTGTCTGGCCTGCATATAAAAAAGGCCTATTGAAATGGCTGGGGTAGAGTGAGGTTATCTAGTGGGCTACTGCTGCCTCCAAATAAAGCATGTCTTCTATCCCAATAGTGACTTCATCTTCTTTCACATGCCTGACTCTGGAATCTATTCCTCAGGGTCTGAGCCCCTGCAGGATACTAACACCCTGATTCAGACTCCCAGTCTCCTGACCTTTGAAAAATAAATGTTTGTTGTTTAAGTTACCCAGTCTATGGTATACTTGGTTACATCAGGTTGAACTAAGATAGTACTCAGCCATATTGATACTTATCAAAAACATTTGGCATAGTAATTAGATTCAGCAGGGGAATTATATTAATATGTAATCAAAGCAGAATTTTAACCATAATTGCTGAGAAAAATCCACTAGACTCGGTTCCCAAGAAATCCATAATTCATTGTGTATTTTGATACTTGTCTTAAAGCAGCAGTCCCAACTCTAGAGCTTCCTCAGGTCTGGGTCACTTTCTTAAATCCTTCCAGTCTTCCATCAGAACTGGCTTAATATTGAAGGAGGCTGAACATGCAGGTATCTTCATGGAACTTACTATCAGAAGCAGGAACACTCGGGAAACCTGACCTGGGATAATATCCTTCCTTTTGCCCTAGGCCATTTCAAAAGAAAGGATAACACAATTATACATTACTAGCAGTCTTAACCTGGTAACTAATGGATAGTTCATTTCTTCATCAAAGTCTTCATCAATAGCCTTTCTTACTACACTCCCAACTGATCTCAAAAATCCAAAGAAATTGAAAGTAGCTTCTGCTGATAACTGTTTGTTTCTCTGATATATTACAGAAAGAAAATTATTCAAAATCTTGCTTTAGCTAACTCTTCTTGAAATATCTTGTCTCTTCCTATATACATATATATATCAAAATTGAAGCAGATTTTCCAAGAATCTTACTAGATGATTTCTCCCATCTGAGTCAGAAGTAATCTCTATTTTATTTGACAAGTAGGATTTGGTTTGGATATATTATAGCTCTTATGACCATTTTCCTTGCATTTTAGTTACTTCTGTGTGTTTCTGGCTTGTATGTACAGTCAGCCTTTGTAGAGTTAGGATAGAAACAAATCTTTATTTTATCCACATCCTCCACATGATTAGCATATTTGTCAAGAAATGTTCATTAAGCTGAACTTAAATTCTTTATTTTACATAGATGCCACATGCCCATGCTCACATAGGAAAGAGGAAGATGATATTTTTCTACCAGTGTATATACTGGTAACAATTGCAGTAAAATCAGGAGCCCAGTTTTATATTAGACATGTAAATGTTGCCAAAACATTCAGATTGAAAAAAGTTCAGTGGCAAGTTCAAACATAACACAATAAATCCTTTAATTTATCACAATCCCTCAAAAGTATTCATCCTTCTCCTGGCATTACATCTAAATTTGACAAATCCAAAGGTACTTTATCTCAATTGGAAAAATATTATTTATCCAGGTGAAGGATTGTATTTCACTTTGTTTATTTTTCTTTGTTTACTTAACCCTTATGCAAGTAAATAGAACCAAAATTCAAAGTTTTCCCTTAAGGTTGTAATTAAATGTTTCTTTTTGTGATTCTCTGCTTGCATTCCTTTGCATTTTGTTGTTGGAATTTGCCTCTGCTCATGTAATTCACTTCCAGGATTTCTACTCTTTTCAAATGTGCTTTGAGAGGTACCACAGGTTTTTAGCCTTTGGTTTGTGCTATGATTGGAATGTCTGTGTCTCTCCAGAATTAATATATTGATCTCTAATCCCCAATGTGCTGGTGCTAGGAGGTGGGGCCTTTGGGAGGTGACTAGGTCATGAGCATGAAGCCCCTGTGTATGAGATTAGGTCCTTTTTATAAAGAGATCCCAGGGAGCCTGTTCACCTCATTTGCCCTCCTGCCATGTAAGGACACAAGGCATGACCTATGAGACAATGACCCTTGCGAGTTACAAAACCTGGAGGCTTGATCTTGGACTACCCAGCCTTCTTAACTGAGCAATAAATTCTATTTGTTTGTAAATTTCCAGTCACAGGAGCCTGAATGGACTAAAACAAGTTGTAGACATTTTTTAAAACTGGTATTTTGGGGCTGAGATTGTAGGTAGGTGGAAGAGCACTTGCCTTGCATGCGTGAGGCACTGGGTTTGATCCTCAGCACCACATAAAAATAAATAAAATAAAGATATTTGTGTCCATCTACAACTAAAAAATTTTTTTTAAAAATTGGTATTTGTATTATATCACATATTTCAGCTAAAATGTCTTACTATAAAATATCATAAAGCCAAAGAATTAATAGCTGACTGATATTTAGAATGTTCGAAATTGGCTATTTCAAGCATGTCATTTTTTAGCATCTATATTGGATATAGGAAAATTTTCAAAAATCTAGGTAATTTCAATTGCCTTTTTATTTTCTGCTTTCATTAGTTTATCTTTAAACTTCTATTCTAATATTTGTCTTTATATTGTCACCTGCAGATTGAAAGTAGTGTCATAAACACTGCTTCTTCCAAGCTTAAATTTAAGTAGCTGCTAATATTATTTAATAAGCATGGCACCCACATTCACCTATTTTATTTTTCCTTCTTTATTCCTGGACTCCTGAGCTATTGCTCATTTTCACAGTTATTATCTGACTCACAACAATTTTATACCCATTTTTGCCTAACCTTAAAATACTATTTGAATTTACACATCTACTCCCCATCTTCTTTTGCTTTGGGGAAAAAAAAATCCTGTCTTTGGGGCTTGTTTACTCTTTTCAAGAATTCCTCACAATTCTTGATCAAAACTCTGATCCCTGACATGAAAAAGGTCTTCACTAAATTACTGCATTTAATGAATCATATTTACTAATCTGGCTTCAATAGGAAATACTAATAGTGTTTCTTAGCTGATCAATAAGTCTAGGGAGCACAGGCAGTTAGTGGCATATTTCCTAATTCATCCCTCTGATACAGAATAACAAGTACAATGAAGTGGAGAGTGGAGAAAAAAAATAGTAAGTGTGGCTACATCTGCAAGTAATAATTGCAGCCACTTTGTCAAGGGTAAAACAATCATCAATGAGCTCTACAGATTGTTTGTTACCAGAATAACTGAACCAAGAGGTTCCAACTCATTGATTTTTTTCATTCCCATATGCCTACACATCTGGGACACAAAGAAACTGTGTATGTGCTATTAGGCAATGCAGTGGTAATGACTTCTACCTACTAGAAGCAGTTATCCATTCTCTCTTTACTACCTAAATCTTACAATGAAATAAATGATTTCTGATAGAAATTCATAAAGAAGTATGGCACATATGAATGTAAAGAGAATAAAGTAATGGCAGAAAATTAGAGGTTAAAAATTTTTATAGTGAAAGCATGGTTGGACAATCTATAGGCTTGATTTGAAATGAAAATATACATCTAATGGAGTGTAAGACTTTTAACTTTTTGTATATGTATTTTTAATTCAACAACTAAGGTTAAGTGACAGTGAAAATTGTAGTGAATGTTGCATTATATTCAATACTTGTTCCTCTCATCAGACATTACCATGTCCAACGTTTCATCAGGTTTTCAATAAGGTAACAACATTCACACTGTGAAAAGTACCACCTGGATTACTGTACAAGTGAATGAGGAAATGCACTTGTGTTTTCTCATATCCTTAAGCTTATAATTCAGTTTGGAGACTATATTATATAAATGCAGAAATATCATAATTATGCTCATAAATTATTTTTTAAACATGCAAATTAATATGGTACAAGCTGAATACATAAGTATGGGAGTGTTGTGTAATGTAATGATCAATGCCATTTGGGATTAATCAAGGGAAGTTTCTTGGGAGAAGTGAATTTTAAATAGAATTTGATATATTTGTTTATGTAGCATTCATTTTATGTTTTTTAATTATAAATATAATGTATTCTCATCGTCTCATGGTAGTAAATTTGCAAAATGCAAATTAGTAAGAAGAAAAGAAACTAAGATACAATATTCAAAGATATCGCCACTCAGGTCCTGCTCTTTCCTTGCCTTTTGTTCTCTGATATTTTCTGCAGAGTTACATATTAGATATTCAGCAACATACCCTGCTTTGTGTTTCAGGCAGTATCTGTACATATAGACCACAAATGACACAAATGCCTCATGGAAACCAAATGTATATCAGTGTACAAATGTGCTATATCACAAACTGTTTCCCTACAGCTAAATATGTTTTTTTACAAATTTTTATGAACATAAATGACTACCAAAAAAAAAAAAGAAAAGAAAACCACTTTTGCTGGTAACTTATTTCCTGAGTGTTATTTTCTTAATAAAAACTTCAAAAATCATTATAATAATGTCTGAGTCATTTTAAGATTCTTAATAGTTATAATCTGTGTAGCTAATAAAATCTATCACCTCTTTATTTGTTTCTATTTAAGATTTTGTTGCATTTATCAGAATCCCAGAAATGTATTAAAATGTTAATTATTATTACTTTCCTACTTAATTTAATAGAAATTAATTTTGTAAATATGAATTTATTTACAAATTTTAGATTGGCATCCTTAATATATTAGTTAAAAATATTGTATTTCTTCTTATCCCAGTTATTTTGTTATTTATAATTATATATCAATCTTGAATTTTGTTCAATAACTTTATGACATTTATTCCACTTTTAATATAGCTTAGTATATTGATTAGGTACACAAATTTTGAAGAAAACTTGTTCTTGTGTTTTTAATATATGCTTTGATAATGCTATATTCATTGAACTTAAATTAACCATTTCATTGAGATTTTCATATTGATTAAAATAACATTTTTATGTTTATAATGTTAAGTAGCTTCTTGTCTATTGTTATAAATTTCATGTCCTTTTAAAAATTTTGTTCTAATTAGTTATACATGGCAGTAGAATGCACTTTGACATATCATACATAGATGGAGTATAACTTCTCATTCTTCTGGTTTTACATGATGTAGAATCACATTGGTCATGTAGTCATATATGCACATAGGGTAATAATGTCCATTCATTTTATTATTCTTTCTACTTTTATACCCCCTCCTCTCCCTTCACTCCCTTCTGTCTAGTTCAGGTAACTCTATTCTTCACTAGCCCCTCTTATTGTGAATTAGCATCTGTATATCAGAGAAAATATTCAGCCTTTGGTTTTTTGGAATTGGCTTATTTTGCTTAGAATGATATACTCCAGTTCCATTCATTTACCAGCAAATACCATCATTTCATTCTTCTTTAAAGCTGAGTAATAATCCATTGTGTATATATACACAATTTCTTTATCCATTCATCTGTTGAAGGACATCTAGGTTGGTTCCATAGTTTAACTAGTGTGAATTGAGCTGCTATAAATAGTGATATGGTTGCGTCACTGTAGTATGCTGATTTTAAGTCCTTTGGATATAAAAAAAGGAGTGGGATAACTGGGTCAAATGGTGGTTCCATGCCAAGTTTTCTGTGGAATCTCCATACTACTTTCCATAATAGTTACACCAATTTGCAGTCCCACTAGCAATGTATGAGTGTACCTTTTCCCCGCATCCTTGCCAACATTTATTGTTACTTTTACTCTTGATGATTGCCGTTCTGACTGGAGTGAGATGGAATCTCAATATAGTTTGGATTTGCATTTCTCTAATTACTAGAGATGTTGAACATTTTTTCATATATTTGTTGATCAATTGTATTTCTTCTTCACCAAATTTTCTATTCAGTTCCTTAGCCCATTTATCAATTGGGCTATTTGGTTTTTTTTGTTTTTGTTTTTTTTTTTTAGTTCTTTATATATCCTGGAGATTAATGCTGTATCTGAGGTGCATATAGTAAAGATTTTCTCCCATTCTGTAGGCTCTCTCTTCATGTTATTGTTTCCCTTGTAAAGAAGCTTTTTAGTTTGAATCCATTCCATTTATTGATTCTTGATTTTACTTCTTGTACTTTAGGTGTCTTATTGAGGAAGTCAAATCCTAAGCCAACATGATGGAATTTGGGCCTAATTTTTCTTCTATTAGGCGAAGGGTCTCTGCTATAGTGCCTAAGTCTTTGATCCACTTTGAATTGAATTTCATGCATGGTGAGAGATAGAGGTTTAATTTAATTTTGTTACATATGGATTTCCAATTTTCCCAGTACCATTTGTTGAAGATGCTGTCTTTTCTCCAGTGAATGTTTTTGGCACCTTTATCTAGTATAAGATAACTGTATTTACATGGGTTTGTGTCTATGTCTTCTTTTCTGTACCACTGATCTACATGTCTGTTTTGGTGCCAATACCATACTGTTTTTGTTACTATGGCTCTGTAGTATAGTTTATGGTGTGGTATTGTGATGCCTCCTGCTTCACCTCTTCTTGCCTGGGATTGCTTTGGCTATTGTGGGTTTCTTATTTTTTCAAATCAGTTTCATGATTGCTTTTTTCTGGTTCTATGAAGAACGTCATTGGGGAATTTTAATAGGAATTGCATTAAATCTGTATAACACTTTGGTAGTACAGCCATTTTGACAATATTAATTCTGCCTATCCAGGAGCATGGGAGGTCTTTCCATCTTCTAAGGTCTTCTTGAATTTCTTTCTTTAGTGTTCTGTAGTTTTCATTGTAGAGGTCTTTCATCTCTTTTTTTAGATTGATTCCCAAATATTTCATTTTTTTTTTTTGAGGTTATTGTGAATGGATTGGTTTTCCTAATTTCTTTTTCAGTAGATTAATCACTGATGTATAGGAATGTGTTTGATTTAGGAGTATTGATTTTATATCCTGCTACCTTACTGAATTCATTTCTTACTTCTAGAACTTTCTGGTGGAATTTTTTTGGATCTTTTAAATATAGAATTATGTCATCAGTAAATAGTGAAAGTTTGAGTTCTTCTTTTCCTGTTTGTATCCCTTTCTTTCTCCTATCTAATTGCTCTGGCTAGTTTTAAAGACTGTCTTGGATAGAAGTGGTGAAAGAGGGCCTCCTTGTCTTGTTCCAACTTTTAGAGAGAATGCTTTTAATTTTTCTCGATTTAGAATGATGTTGGCCTTGGGTTTAGCATAGATAGTTTTTACAATGTTGAGGTATGTTGCTACTATCCCTAGTTTTTCAATTTTTAAATATATAGTTTATCTTAATCAAGTTTTATCAGTATATATCTGTTCTATTACTATTACTTTTTTAAAGAAACATGTTGAGATGTCTTTTTCACCATTTTCCTCATTTATGGTCTTCTTGTTACTATTACTTTCAAGTAACTTTCTTGAGAATTTTTCTAGGATATTTTTCTAACTTTTCAAATTTGATGCTCAATTTTTATTTCTTCTTCTTCTTTTTTAAATTAATGCTTGGCACTGGGTCCTGTGGCATGCACCTTTTATCCCAGTTATTCAGGAGACTTAGGTAGAAGAAAAGCAAGTTCAAAGGCAGCCTCAGCAACTTGTAAAGACCCTGTCTCAAATAAATAAAAAGGGCTGTGGGTGTGGCTCAGTGGTACAGCATGCCTGGGTTCAATCTCCAGTATCACAAAAGTATAAAAATAAAACAAAATGAACACTTTCCTATGTTCTCCTCACCATATACATTCAAATCATCTACACAGTGTCAACCTGCACATTGCTTGACTGTTCTTGTTGCCTTTCATCACTTCTACCACAGTCCAGATGAGATGACTTTCTGTTATGGTTTAGAAACGAGCTCATATATTAGGCAATGCAAGACTTTTCAGAGGTGAAACAATTAGGTTATAAGAGCTTAATTTAATCAGTTGATCAATTCCCTAATATAAATTGTGTGGTAATTGTATACAGGTAGGGTGTGGCTGGAGGAGGTAGGTCACTGAGGGCATGCATTTGGGGTACATATTTTGTCCCTGAGGAGCAGAGCTCTCTCTGCTTCCTGTTTGCCATGTTGTGAGCTACTTTCCTTTGCCATGATGTTCTGCATTACCTCTGTCCCAGAACAATGGAGTTGTCTAGCTATGGACTGAGACCTCCGAAACCATGAGTGCCAAAATAAACATTTCCTCCTTTAAAATTTTTCTTGCCAGGTCTTTTGGTCACAGTGGTGAAAAAGCAGAATAAAACACTCTCATACAGGCTCTCACATCATCCTTCACTTCTGCTATCACATGTTATTTCATTGTGCAGATAGTAAATGGGTAGGTGACTAAAAGCACTTCTGGTCCTTTATCAAGTAGTTCAAGATATTCATCCTATCAGCTCTAAAAGAAGGTTTAAATCTGCTCACAGGTTATCCTTCAACTATCTCCTTCTCTTCAAGTAAATTTTATTCATCATCCAAATCTGGCTTCAAAGTAACCTTCTTGGAGATACTCCAGTGTATCCAAGAAAATGCAATTACTGACTTTTATGCATTCCCATTTTATTTTGATTAAACACCAAAGTAAGGAAATGAGCAACATATTCCAAATGGTTTCCATTTCTATAGCAAATGTTAGATTTTGAAGCCTTTTGAAGATAAGAATAATGGAAGCAGATCTTTATACAGAGGAGTTATTCAATAAGCAATTATTGAATAAATAATAGAACATCCTTCCTCTTTCCTAAAACTCACTAGAAAAGTTTTGCACTTCTTGATCTTTCCTTTCTTATTATGTAAATAAATCTATTGTTTTTTAAAACTGCACTCAAAAACTAAAACTGGAGAATTAAAAAAGAACTTAAAAACGGAGAAGAAATTATTCTAAATGATCACTGAAATGTTTAGCAATTCATTCATTTAATAAATTTCCTATAAATATTTGTTGAATTTTATATGTTTTTATGTACTGGGAATACTGCAGTGAAAAAAACAGAAAGATTTCCTGGTTACATTCAGTCTATATTCTAGTGGACAGAAGAAATAATCTAATGAAAATCAGGAAATAACAAGGGATGTCTACATTGAATTATAACTTTTACGTAGAATAAGCATGAAATCACTGTAAGGTATATTGGTATTTGGCCAGGCTACATAAACTCTTGTTTATGAGGAATGCAAGGCCACAGTAGCTTTTAAAGAAGTATTTAACATGGACACAGAATCTAATGATAGCATGCAATACAAATGGAAAATATACTGTATTATTTAATTTTCTATTACTACAATTGAATACAACAGACTGGGTCATTTAAAGAGGAAAGAAGTTTATTCTTTATAGTTCTTTTTATAATTACTAATATATCAAATTTACAAATTAATATGATCCACTGCAGTATTGCCATATATGCATACATTGTGCCCTGATGATGAACATCCACCCTTCTTCTACATTCTCCCTGCTTCCTCCTTCTCCCCTCACTTCAGTGACCTTCCCATTCCTCAACAGTTTTTGTTCTGTTTTAGTTAGATTACTTTTTATTGCTGTGACCAAAAGTCCTGACAAGAACAATTTTAGAGGAGGAAATATTTATTTTGACACAGTTTCAGAGGTATCAGTCAATACATGGCCAACTACATTGCTCTGGGCCAGAGGTGAGGCAGAACATCATAGCAGAAGAAAGCATCTCTGGAAATTCCACCAGGAAGGAGCAGATGAGAGTGAGAGAGAGAGGAAGGAAGAGGGAGAGGGGGTGGGGAAGAGAGAGAGCATGTGCTTCACTCACCAGAGCCAAAAAATATACCCTAAAGGCACACCCCCCAGTTGTACACCTCCTCCAACCACAGCCTGCCTCCTATAGTTACCACCCAGTTAATCCCTATTGGGAATTAATGCAGTGATTGGGTTAAGGCTATCATAATCTAATCATTTCAGCTCTAAACTTTCTTGCATTGTCTCACACATGAGCTTTTGGGGGACACCTAATATCTAAATCATAGCACTCTTCTATTCTCAGGTTGTCTGATTTTTTTCTTCTTCTTCTTCTTAGTTTTCACATATAAGAAAAAGTGTGAGATACATGTCTCTCTGTGTCTCACCATTTTCCTTAACATGATGTCCTCCAGGTTCATCCATTTTCCTTTACTTTAGTAGTGTTTATTTTATAAAATTAGGTGCTCTGATGTTCAGTTCAGGATCTAATTTCATTCTACATGTGGATATCCAGTTTTCTGAGCATCATTTGTTAAAAAGGTTGTTATTGTCTTCAACATGTCTTTTTGGTTTTGTCAAGGATCATATGACTGTGCTTATGTGGATTTGTCTCTGTATTTTCTATTATGTTTCATTTGTCTTCATATCTGTTTTTAAGCCAATACTACGCTATTTTTGTTATTCTCATTCCATAGTATAATTTGAGATCAGATATTATAACACCTCCAGACTCACTCTTGCTATTTAGAATTGCTTTAGCTGCTCTGAGTCTTTGATTATTCCATATAAATTGCAGGACTTTTTCTTACAGTTTGTGAAGAATGCCATTGGTATTTTGATGAAAATCAAATTTATAGATTTCTTTTAGTTAGATGGTCATTTTAATGATATTAATTCTACCTATCCATGAACATGATAGATGTTTCCATTTTCTAATGTTTTCTTCAATTTCTTTTGTCAGTGTTTTATAATTTTCTTTGTAGGAGTCTTTCATATCCTTGGTTAGCTTTATTCCTAAATATATTTTTAAGATTATTGTGAATGAAGTAGTTTAGTTTTCTTAATTTCATTCTTGGCAGATTCATTATTGAACTACAAGAAAGATGTTGATTTTTGTAGATTGATCTTCTACCCAGCTAATTTACCAAATTTATTCATCAGATCTAGAAGTCTTCTGGTGAACTTTTTGTGGGTCCTATAGATATACAGTCATGTCATCAACAAACACAGATAGGTTGACTTTGTTTTTCTGTTTGTATTGCTTTAATTTCCTTCTCTTAACCTGATTAAGATAGCCAGAGTTTCAAGAACTGTATTGCATAGGGGTGGTGAGAGTGGACATCCTTGTCTTTTTCCTGATTTTAGAGGAAATGCTTTCAGTTTTTCTCCATTCAGTATGATCTTGCTTTGAGTTTGTTGCATATAGTCTGAAGGATGTTGAGATGAATTCCCTCTATTCCTAATTTCTTAATTATTTTTAACATGAATGGGTGCTGAATTTTGTCAAAGGCTTTTTCTACATCTATTGAGATGATCGTGTTATTTTTGTCCTTGATTATATTTATGTGATAAATTACATTGATTGATCTATGTATGTTGAACCAAGCTTGCATCTCTAGAATAAATCCAACTTGATCGGGGTGTACACATTTCTTCACAGGTTTATAAATGTGCCTTTCTAATGTTTTATTTAAAATTTTTGCATCTATGTCCATCAAGGATATTGGTTTGTGCTTTCCTTTCTTTATGTGTATTTATCTGATTTTGTGTATCTGATATCAGGTTGATACTGGGTTCATAGAATGTGTTTGAGAATGTTTCCTCCTTATATATTTCATATAATAATTCAAAGCCCCCATTGAATTCATTCTTAATTTTCACTTGTTTAACTGCTTTTCTAGAGAGCGTCACCCATTTGAGAGCTCCAGGGTTTATTTTTGAGTTATTTTTTTTGTCAGAATATAAGTATTTTGTGTAGTACAGCTTTAGGAGTCATGAGTTTTTTGTTTATCCTTATCATGGGCATTGTTTTCCTGCTTGATTCTAAATAATACCTTTGCTAGATATAGCAACCCTGGCTGGCAAGTGTTTTGCACAGCTTAGACTATCTCATTTCAAGCCCTATTGGTATTTACAGTCTGAGTTTAAAAGTGTAAAGTCTATGATTGGCATTTTGATTATGATGTATTAGGGGAGGTTCTTTTGATATTTTCTATATGATTTTCTATATGACATCCATCTTGAAGGTTTGAAATTTTTTTCTGCTATTACTTCACTGAAAATGTTCTTAATGCAATTAGCCCCAATTTTCAAAGTCCTCTTCTATCCCAAAGACTTGTAAGTTTGATCTTTTAATGTCCCAAAGTTCTCATATATTCTAATCACAGGTCTTTTATTCTTTTGTTCCTTTACTGTCCACTAAGTGTTCCAGCCTAACCCTGTTTTGACATCTGAGGCTCTGTTTTCTGTGTAACCTAGGCTGTTGGTGATACTTTCCAGTAAATTTCTTTAATTTGATTTACTGTGTCCTTAATTTCAGGAGTTCTGACTAATTTCTTTTCAGAGTCTCTAAATCTTCATTTGAATGGCTTTTTACTCCTGTAATTGCTCACTGAATTGGTTTCTTAATTCATTTCTTAGATCTTCTTTTAGCTTATTAATTATTTTATCAGTTTTTAAATGGTGGGATCAACATTCAACAACACCAACAAAAATAAAGGGCCATGAACTAAATCTAGAATTAAATTATACATCGAATGTCAATTATGCCCTCCCTATACTAATAGTTGCAACAATATAAATGGTGAGGGCAGGAATTATATAAACTAAATTGTTGCTAAAGACAGTCAATAAGGAAGAATAAGAGGAGAAAAAGAAAAAAGAAACAAGAGCCAAAATAAACAGACAAAAAATAAAATTTTTTTAATGTTCATTTTTATCACTTTTTCCTTCTTTTTTCTTTCCTTACCTATTGTTATTTTGCCTTGTTTTGACTTTAGAGGGCTAGTGTTTTTGTTTATTTATCTTAGCTTTATTTTTTGTTTGTGTTATTTACCGTCTTTCCCCTTCAATAGTCAAATTCACTTGTTCTCTTTTTTTCTCTCTCTCTCACTATTTATTTAATTATTTTAACTATATTTTATTTCTTCTCACTTGATACCTCTTTCCTGCTTTAACTCTGTTCACCTTTTGAATATCTTAAACTTTCTTTTGTCTTCCTACCCCATTTTCATTTCTCCTAATAAACAGTATTTTACTGTCTTTAGCAACAATTTACGATATATATATATATATATATATATATCTCAAGTCAATCAGCACAACTAGAACACACACTCAACCATATATACACATTTATAGTCAAGCTCAAAGGAAAAAGGAGAAAAGATAAAAAATCTTAATGATGGGACTGTCTCTGCTGAGCTGGTCAAAACTGTTGACAAGAATGGACATTTGAGGACCCTGGCCACTCAACCACACAGGACCCACTCCTATGCAGGACCCCCAGCTCCAGAGCCCACACACCATGCTGAACCTCTTGTCACCTACCCACACAGGACACCTAGTATAGGCTCCCATGCAAGACCCCTGGCTACCACACAGGACTACTGGCTGCTGCTCCTGTGTGGACCCCATCTACAAGCATGAGACTCCCCATTTGCCACCATCTTGGAACACTATAACCAGAGCCATAGTCCCCTTCACGTGATAGCCTTCACCTGGGGACATGGGACACAGTCTGGAGACAGCATCCTGTCACAACACTGCATGCCACAAGACTGCATGTCCACACACATTTCCCAATACCACCACCCGGCCCACCCCAACACACCACCTCTGAAAGCAGATGCCTCCATCTTGGGACACCCTTGCTGTGGCCATCTTTAGTTGGGACAACTCCCAGCTTGGGACAACAGCTAGGGACCAGAAGCAATATCAAAGTACTTACAGTTCCCCAGCTCATCTATTTCCCCTGCGGCCACTAACCCAGTGCAGCGCTTGCAGCTATGGGATCAGTCTGTAGCTTGCAAACACTGTTCCTTACCTGCACGACACAAAACAGCTCTCTATGACATGTGAACAGGCCCCACAGTGCAACCCACAAGACCTCCGGAGAGAGAGGCTTCTGACTGTGAAGTAGAGAGGGAGGGGATGAGAGAGATACAGTTTAGAGACTAAATGAGAGACTAGGAATTGTGAGGCCTACAGGTGATATAAGGTGATAAGAACAGGCTCCCACATCATAGGATGAGCCCCAAAGGAGATCTTTGCAGTGGTGTCTTCCCATAGGGAAGCGCTAAGCCCCACCTCCAGAATCTCTGCCTCTAAGACCAACCTAGGGCACCATCCCCAGGCAGGGAGATGCCAGCAAACAATGAGCAATCCCACCTGTTGGATGAGAAGGGAAGCAGGAAAAATAGTAAACTTCAACAAAAGCAATTCTTTTATTTACCTTGAGATTTTTTTCTATTATCTATTTCTTCCTCTTCTTCTTCCTCCTCCTCCTCCTCTCCTCCTCCTCCTCCTCCTCCTTCCTCTTCCTCTTCCTCTTCCTCTCTCTCTCTTTTCACACCCTCACATCCCCAACATTTGTGAAACCAAGTTTTCATGCATTAGGCTACTTAGGTAGGACTGGGATATGTGATTAGTATATTATAGTTGTAGTATACAGTCTTTTATCTTATATTTTATCTTCTTTCATCTTCTATTTTGTCTTTTATTTTTTAATTTTCTTAATTTTTTTGTAATCTCTCTATTTTCTTCCTACTTATTTGTGTTCCCCAAATCTCTTTCTCTCTTTTCTGCTACTAGCCAACATCTTTTGGATTCCTCTTTCACACTTTCTAAGATCTAATAACTCTATATACTCACTTCTTACCTCCCTAACATCTCATCCTACACCCCACCCTTGGTTCTCTCGTCCACCAGCAGAAACTGTGGACCCTTTTGCAAACCTACTGTTTATACTGTAGATAATAATGGAACTCAAAATTTCTGTATATTGTGACAAAACTGTAAATGTCCTATTAGGAGCAACTTGGTTTAAAGCTGTATATTGTTTGTACTGGGGATCTATTAATATTGGTCTCCCCCTTCAAGGAGAGGAATTGGAACCTTTCAGGGAATTTATAAGCCTATAAGATAAAAGCTGTAACACCTTGGATCTATAGTGCTAGAAGGAAAGACAAACAAACAACATGACAAAAAAAAGAAAGAAAAAAGTGTCCCAAACAAACCAAAATACTACATTATTAGAACCCATGGTCAGCAGAGCAGAAGAAATGTCAGAGAAGGAGTTCAAGATGTACATAATTAAAATGATCTGTGAATTAATGGATGGTATAAGAGAGCAAACTCAGACAGCAAAAGATCATTTTGATAAAGAGCTACACAGGCAAATACAGGAAGCAAAAGATTACTTCAATAAGGAGATAGAGATTCTGAAAAAGAACCAAACAGAAATTCTTGAAATCAAAAAAACAATAAACCAAATTAAAAACTCAGTAGAAAACATCACCAACAGATTATATCATTTGGACTACAGAAGCTCAGACAATGAAGACAAAATATATATCTTGAAAATAGAGTTGAACACACAGTGAAGATGTTAAGAAACCATGAACAGAACATCCAAGAATTATTGGGTAACATGAAAAGACCAAGTTTAAGAATTATTGGAAAAGAGGAAGGCACAGAGTTTCAAACCAAAGGAATGAACAATCTATTCAATGAAATAATATCAAAAAAATTTCCAAACATGAAGAATAAATTGGATAATCAAATACAAGAGTTTTACAGGACACCAAATGTACAAAGTCACAACAGATCTACACCAAGGTACATTATAATGAAAATGCCGAGCATACAGAATAAGGAGAGAATTTGTAAAAACACACACAAAAAAGGAATTAGATTGTATATAGGCAGAAACCAATTAGGATGTCTGCAGATTTCTCAACCCAGATTCTTAGCTTGTAAAAACATATACCAAGCTCTGAAAGACAATGAATGCCAACCAATAATTTTATATCCAGCAAAATTAAGCTTCAGATTGGATGATGAAATAAAAACTTTCCAAGATAAATAAAAACTAAAAGAATTTACAGAAAGAAAGCCTGCACTACAGAACATTCTTGGCAAAATATTCCATGAGGAGGAAGTGAAAAACAACAACCACAAAGCCACAAAGCTAGTCTTAGCAAATACAAAAATATAGAGATACTACCCTGCATTCTATTGAACCATAATGAAATGAAATGAGAAATTAATGACATTAAAAAATAGAAGCTACTCCAACACCTAGAGACTCTATAATATGTTATTGAATGATGCACGGATAACAGAAGACATCAGAGTAAAATTTTTTGTAAAAATATTCTTAGAAGTAAATGAGAACTATGATACAATATATCAAAATCTCTGGGAAACTATGAAGGCAGTGCTAAGAGGAAACTTCACTGCATTAAGCTCATTCATTAAAAGAATAAAAAGTCAACACAAATTACCTGACATTACGTCTCAAGCCCTAGAAAAAGAGGAACTACCAACACCAAAAGAAGTAAAAGACAGGAAATAATTAAAATCAGGGCTGAAATCAATGAAATTAAAACAAGAGAAACAAATCAAAAAATTGACAAAACAAAAAGCTGGTTCTTTGAAAAAATAAGTAAAGATGACAAACCCTTCCCCAACCTAACAAAAAGAGGGAGAGAGAAAACTCAAATTACTAAAATTCTTGATGAAAAAGGTAATATCATGACAGACTCTATTGAAATACAGAGGATGATTAGAAACTAGTTTGAAAATTGATACTTCAGTAAAATAGAAAACCCTGAAGACACCAACAAATTTCTAGAGGCATATGACCTACCCAAACCGCACCAGTAGGACATTCATGACATAGATTAATTTCAAGCAAGGAAATAGAAGATGCCATCAAAAGCCTACCAACCAAGAAAAGTCCAGGTTCAGATGGATTCTCAGCCAAGTTCTGCAAGACCCACAAAGAAGAACTAACATCAATACTTCTCAAATAATTCCATGAAATAGAAAAGGAGGGAACCTTTCCAAATTCATCCTCTGAGACAAGTATCACCCTGATACCAAAATCAGACAGAGACACATCAAAGAAAGAAAATTTCAGACCAATATCCATGATGAACATAGATGCAAAAATTCTCAATAAAATTTTGGCAAATTGCATACAAAAACATATATTTTTTTTGTTACTGGGGATTGAATTCAGGGGCACTCGACCACTGAGCCACATCCCCATCCCTATTTTGTGTTTTATGTAGAGACAGGGTCTCACTGAGTTGCTTAGTGCCTCCCCATTGCTGAGGCTGGCTTTTAACTCGCGATTCTCCTGTGTCAGCCTCCCTAATTGCTGGGATTACAGGCTTGAGCCACCGTGCCCGGCTCACAAAAACATATTTAAAAAATAGTGCACCATGATCAAGTGGGGTTCATTCCAGGGATACAAGTTTGGTTCAACATACATAAATCAATAAATGTAATCCATCACATCAATAGACTTAAAGGTAAGAATCATAAGATTTTATCAATTGATGCAGAAAAAGCATTTGAAAAAATATAGCACCCTTTCATGTTCAAAACATGAGAAAAACTAGGAATAGCAGGAACATTCCTCAACTTTGTAAAAGCTATCTATGCTAAACCAAAAGGCCAACATCATCCTCACTGGAGCAAAATTGGAAGCATTCCCTCTAAAAACTGGAACAAGACAGGGGTGCCCTCTTTCACCACTGCTATTCAACATAGTCCTTGAAACTCTAGCCAGAGCAATTAGACAGATGAAAGAAATTAAAGGGATATGAATAGGAAAAGAAGAACTCAAACAATCATTATTTGCCAATGACATGATACTACACTCAGATGATCCAAAAAATTCCACCAGAAAACTACTAGAATTAATAAAAGAAATTCAGCAAAGTTACAGGATATAATAACAACCATAAATCAATTGAATTTCTATACATCAGTGATGAATCCTCTGAAAGAGAAATTAGGAAAACTAACATATTCACAATAGCCTCAAAAAATAAAAATAAAAAATAAAACACTTAGGAATCAAACCTTAATCAAGTCAGATTAGGCCCCAACTTCCTTAACAAGACTAAAATCTAGAATCAATAAATGGGATGGATTCAAACTAAAAAGCTTCTTCTCAACCAAAGAAACAATCAATGAGGTGAACAGAGAGCCTACATTCTGGGAGCAAATTTTTCCACATGCACATAAGATAAAGCACTGATCTCCAGGATAAATAAACAACTCAAAAAGGTTAACCCCATAAAAACAAACAACCCAATCAATAAATGGGCTAAGGAGCTGAACAGACACTTCTCAGACAAAGATACACATCCATCAACAAATATATGAAAAAATGTTCAACATCTCTAGCAATTAGAGAAATGCAAATCAAAACTACCCTAAGATTTCATCTCATTCTAGTCAGAATGGCAGTTATCAAGAATACAATCAACAATAAGTGTTGACAAGGATGTGGGGGAAAAGGCATACTCAAACATTGCTGGTAGGACTGCAAATTGGTGCAACCAATCTGGAAAGCAGTATGGAGATTCCTTAGAAAACTTGGAATGGAACCACTATTTGACCCAGCTATCCTACACCTCAGTCTATATCCTGAAGACTTCAAAACAGCATATTACAGTAACACATCCACATCAATGTTTTTAGCAGCACAATTCACAATTGCTAAACTGTGGAAGCAACCTAGATGCTTCAATAGATGAATGGATAAAGAAACTGTGGTATATATACACAATGGAATATTACTCAGCATTAAAAGAGGATAAAATCATGGCATTTGCAGGTAAATGGATGGAGCTGGAGAGCATCATGCTAAGTGAAGTAAGCCAATTCCAAAGAACCAAAGTTCGAACGTTTTCTCTGATTAGTGGATGGTGTTCTATAATGCGGGTGGGAGTAGGGAGAATGGGAGAAATGGATGAACTTTGGATAGGGCATAGTGGAGGAAGGGGAAAGGAGGGGCATGGGGATAGGAAAAATGGTGGAATTAGATGGACATCACTACCCTAGGTACATGTATGAAGGCATGAATGGTGTGACTCTACCTTGTTTACATCCAGAGAAATGAAAAATCAGGCTCCATTTCGTACTGTGACTTGAAATGCATTCTACTCTTTTAAAAAATAAAAATAAATAAATTAAAAAAAAAAAAAAGAATGGACATTCACCAAGCGTGGTGGTACACACCTGTAATCCCAGCACTTTGGGAGGCTGAGACAGGAGAATTGCTAGTTCAAAGCCAGCCTTAGCAAAGGTGAGGCACTAAGCAACTCAGTGAGACCCTGTCTAAATAAAACACACAAAATAGGACTGAGAATGGGGGATGTGGCTCAGTGGTTGAGTACCCCTGATTTCAATCCCTGGTACAAAAAGAAAAAAATGGACATTCACTGCACATTGGCCACATTGTCCTTCGATTTGGGCTTTGTACCTCTTAGTGGGAGGAAGGACCAGGGGCTATTAAACTAGTGTTCTTTGAGTTATTCAATAAGCTGTCAGCTGGAGTGGACAGGAACCAAAGATGACTGTAATAGTTTTCAGGTTTTCTTCTGGACAGTTGAAGTTAGAACAGAATGAGAAGTAGTGACCATTGGGAGGTATCTGCTTTAGAGAGAATCACTCCACCCACCTTGTTGCCAGGCAGATGCCACTGTCTTCTAAGCATCAGGATCTTGGGGGATCTCCAGAGAACTCCACTTTTTGGGGCAAAGTAACCAACTAACCCTGGTCTCACACACAAATGGGTTTTTCCTAGGGTTAGACCCCAAGTGCAAATCTATCCCCTGTCCAGTTTCTGGATTGTCTCTAACTAATCCTGCAAGCCACCAAACCCAAAGGGAAAGTGAGCCACAATCCACTCCTTAGTTGCCAGATCCTGGCACATGTGGATCTCTGTTTTAAAATGTAAATCAATAGAAAACACATGAGATTTTAATTTAAGGACTATGTTTTACTTCATAGTCTTTTGCTTAACAAATTACATCTGCATTCAGGAGACATTATTTGCTATAGAGAGTAACATTGATCAGGGTCTCAAAACTGTAAGTTAATTTTATTTATTGAAGAGTGATAGGTTATAGTCCTGATTTGATTTTGTACTTGTGTATATTGCCTTATTAAAGTTGTTCTCAACGTGTAATCTGGGGAAATGAGTGTCCACAAGCTCAAAACTATTTTCATAATAATACTATGGCACTTTGTCTTTGCACACTTATTCTACTGCAAGTGTTGAGAGGAATTTCTCAGAAGCTCTGTACATGCAGCAACAGAACAGTGTGAATGCAGACATGGATATGAACTTCTCATTGTCTTCAATTAAACCAGACCCTAAAGACATTTGCCAAAGTATAAAGCAATGTTAATTTCGTTGTATTTTCTTGGCTTTGTAAAATATATTTTTCATAAAAATATCATTTATTTTAATATGTAATAAGTTTATTACATTTTTGAATTCATATACATATATTTAAAATATCTCTTTTAAATTTTAAATATGATAAAATATAGCCAACTGTATTTATATAGCCAACATAAAGTCTTTTAAATTGTATAGAAGTCCTGACACCAAAATGTTTGGAGTCTCTTCTACATTTCCAAGGTTATTTATGCCTCAAGTAAATAAACACTGGTTGACTGGACTATTCATTTCTTATTTTTGCATTACTAGATTCTTTAGATCAGGGATCAACAAAATTTTCTGTTGAGGGCCATATGGGCCTATAAATATTTTAGGCTTTGTGAGCCATACGGTCTTTGTTGCAAATAGTCAACTCTGTCACTATAGTGCAAATGCAACCATAGATAATACATAAGCAAATGAGTGTGGCTGAGTTAAAATAAAACTTTATTTATAAAAACAGATGGTGTACCAGATTCATCCCATAGGCTCTAAGTTGCCAATTCTTGCCTTAGTCTTAAGTATAAATTGTCAACTCTTATCCTACTCCCTACTCTTGCCTACTCCCAAATTTATGTTTTAGAGTGTTTACGTACATAAGTGTGCATGGAAAAGAGTAGAATTAGGAAGAAAATTAGTATTTATTGTGCACTGATTATGAATTTGGTACTTACTAACACCTATATACTTTAAATATTTAAATAGTTACAGATTTGTGTTCATTATGAACAATATTTCATCCCATTTTACAGAAAAATAAACTATGATATGAAACTGAGCTACACATTATGCAGAACATAAACTTGGGTTTGTGCTCTGATCTGACTCCTAGCTTGATGTGATGCTCCTCATCACTATCTTCAACAGTAGCAACAGCTAATAGTACTGTAGTATCTTTTATTATGAGACACATTCAGAAAGACTACTTAGTTTGATCTTCACCAAATAGAACCTCCCTCTAGGTAGACCACATAATAACATTCCCAGTTCACAGATGAGGCAAACTGGGTCCACATAATGTGACTGTCAGCCATTAAGTAGCATAATCATAATTCTAGCCCATATCTTTTGTTTCCCAGTCCAAGCCTTCTGTTTTTCTTGATGATTTTATAGAGTTTGCCCATTTTAAAACTCTGGGAAATCAAATATTTTGTACCTAATCTTTCAGCACACAACGTTAAAGTTATAGAATTTTCCAACAGACATGTAGAGAAAGCAACATAAAGTGGAAGTGTACATTTTATCTTCATCACTATGAAATATAATTCATGCTGAATCAATAGGGAAGCATCAAAGGTCAAAGAAATGGAAAAGATCTAAGCTCAGAATTAGTAACATTTTCAATGGTGTACTCATCTTTGAAGCAGAGGGTAATGGAGCTAGTAGGCCATTTGAGTGACCCAGAGTTACAGAGGCTTTCATTCCTTTACACTACAATATATGAGAGTAGAAACTGTGGCTTCCCAAAGAACTGTGACTATAATCTGTGAACTCTTTGCTGACCATTTCAAAAGTTCCACAGTTATAAGATGATTCATCCCTTTCTAAAAATGTAATGTTTTCTACGTGATAGAGTTAAAGACCATATGTGGGTTAATATTTGCTTCAGGAAAGAACAAAAACCTATGAATTGAAATTAAATTTATATTTTGTATACTGACAGTTAATCCAAGAAAGGAATGAAACAAAACTGGATAAAACCTAAATGATGATGAATTTTAAAATAAAATAAAGCATAGCAAAACTTTTATGTGTTAATGAGTCAAGTCAAAAAAAGCAATATTCAAAGTTCCAAATTTCCCTGAATATTTCTCTTTCCAGGTCAACATTAGCTAACATTATCATTAGCAGCCATCGTTCTATCCCCTATACTCAATGTCCCCACACTGCCCATCAGCAATGCAGACGTCCCCCATTACCTAGACTGTTATTCCTCTCGTTGAATCTCATATGCTCACCCTCTTAACCCCATCAAAGAGAACTTGGGTACGATGGCAGTGTGGAAGTAGGACAGTGCACTTCTAACTTTTATCATCAATTTTATGACATCAGAGACAAAGAGTATCACTTAATGAAAAGCTTGCTGACATCACTGGAATCTTTAAAGGGAAACATAACGCAAGGAAATGTGAAGTTACAACATAGCAAAACTTGGATCCTACAACAGTTATGTGATTGTGAAAGACAGACCAAAGAGGAGTAAGAGGCCAAATTCCTTGAAACAGTGAACTCAGAGAAACACTTGGTAATTTAACACAGTGACCAACATCTCTTCAACAAATGTGAGGTCTAATAGACATTCTCCATTACAATGTTCATGGTTCTCTGAGAATTATTACTTTGCTTTCTTCCTGTATTATTCTCCCCATTCTGAGAAACTACTTAGAATTTTTGAGTAAAATCCTGTGAAAATCAAGCTGAAAGGAATTTGAGAGGAAATGGTGAATACTAAATTATTCAGCCACTTGTAATTATTTTATTTAAAACCAGGTATTACTGAAATTTTGATTGTCATTGTAGTGTTATTAAAATTCTTCTCAAAGAATTTCAAAATGAAGATAAGCATAACTTTAGAAATGGGGAAAGTCTGTCTGAAAATGCGGTAGTTGGTTTCTTAAGCTGGTTTGACTCCATGAATAAAATCATTAGGGTAAAAGAGCTCAACTAAATAGCTTATTTGAGAACAAGGTCATGAACCTGACTCAGATGCAAGGCAGCCTTAAAAGGGGATATTTGGAAATCATTCCATCACTTGACAGGAGTTTCAATATTAGGCTTTCTTATGACAATTTCACTTTAGAGAGCTTGAGTTCTTGGTCTTGTGTACCTAAAATTACCTGACTTCAGAAATAATATGCTGAGGAAAAGAGACTGGAAACAAAACATTACCTTCAATCTTTATAAGGTTCAAGAAGAGTGATTTACCAATGTGTACTGAGAAAAATGAGCATTGTGCTTAGCACAGTTGGGGTATTGAGGGATAGGGGCAAGAGGAACGTTCTGGGATGATGAAAATGTTCCATACCTTAGTCTGGATGGTCATCACACATAATTCAGTGTATATCAATGATTCTTCCTGAGATATTCGTTTAAAATTTATCCAGTGAGTACCCAGTTAGAAATGCAAATTCTTGAAATTCAACTACAGAGATTCTGATTCAAAAAATTTAGGAGTATAGAGTCCCAAAATCTATTCCCTGATTTTGAATGAGGTAATTCTTGGATCATACTTTGAGGTTCACTGATAAAGTGAGTAGTGATTTAGTTTTAGACTGAGCTAGCTCAGGGCCTTTCTGAAACACACTAAAGGTCTCTTTTAGCTTCAGGAGGACATACCGGGGTATCACCCTCCATCTCTGTGTTAAAGTCAGGTGGATTGTTCTGTTGCTGCCTTAGAATCCTGGGGTAATTAAAGTGAAATAGTCACTCCTGGCTCTGATCCCTATGACATGTGTGTTGGTCTGTGGGTTCTTTTTGGGTGGATTTCAATACTGATTTGATACCAAAGATGCTGTATTTCTTGCTTAAAGTTGCTACAAAGTAATTGGCTGAGTTGTCATGAATATTGATGCTTTTATATATGTGTGTATGTGAGAGAAGAGGCTGTGTTGGTATGTGTGTGCAAGTGTTTATATGTAATTGTTATTTTCTTTTCTCAACAGAAACTTCCATTACCTGGAGGCTCAAGTAAATATTGCAAATATGACCTTTATAAAGAGGTACATTTCTTTAATTTCTTTTTTTACTCTTAACTTATTGATTTCTGAAAGAGAAAAATGTTTGTTGTGTTTTAAACAAGACTAATTTCAAGTTAATTAATTTTTAAAGATATTTATCAAAATACTTATTTCTAAGTACTATGCAAACATGAATACAGGAAACTTTATATAGAATTTAAGGCAGTAAAGAATTATTTCAGCATAAAAACTGTCAATATAACCAAATCAAGAAAACATGGCTTTTAAAAATAATAATAATAATAATGATAAAAAACAACTAACTTCTTACCCAAATTTTGAGTGTTGCTTCATAATCATGAAGTTGGGGAGGTGAGGAAAGAGTTGTATCAAAGTCTCAGACACATTGACATGGCATGTTTCCCTGAGGAAAAGGGTGTAGCTCAGTGCAGTGCATGCATAAGGCCCTGGGTTCAATCTCCTACTCCTACTCCACCCCATAAAAAAAGAAAAAGAAAAATCCCCACTCCCCTTACTGACAGGGGGGAAAATGATTAAATAAAAATGGAAAGATTCTAAGGGACTTCTGCATACCTGTAAGGGGACTTACTCACACATTGTGAGAGTACCAGAGGAAGAGAGAAATAGAAGGGAACAGAGAGGGTATTGAAGAAATAAAGACTGACAACTTCCCAATTTGAACTCAGGAGTCCTGACTTTCAATATATTTCTGGAAGAAAAGTATAGCTATAGTGTTTAGAAAAAAGAAACAATATTTGTCTACATAAATTCACATTTATTAGTGTGCTTAACAGTAAAAACTATTTGGTTTGTGTGTCAGATTCACTGATTGAGCAGGGTGGAATAACACACTTGAGGAACAAATCATGTCATTTCCTTCCATTGGATGTGTTCTTTCCTCCCTCTGTCCAGGGCTAACTGTCTGTCCCATTCCTATGACAAGTTAAACCTCAGAGTGATCTTAACGAATACGATTACTGTACCAATGGACTATAGAGGATTCTGGAAGGATGGTGGAACAGGAAGCACCAAAAATCTGTCTTCCTACCTACAAGACAACTGCACTGAGAATCTTTTTGTTACAACTATTTTGGAACTCTGGAGTCTATTCAAAAGGCTTTTAACTTCTGGGAAAAAGATTAAATGGTAAATTGTGGTCAATTCCAGTAAATTTAAGCACAGTATCAATTACCCATTCCTACTCTTCATCCCTGTGGCAGGTGGCTGTACACCTGCTCCTACAACAGCCTTACACAGTTGAGGGAGTCAGGGCAAGCAAAAAGACCTGTTCTCTAAACATTGGGTATCTGTGCACTGATGGTCAATTGATGCTTCAGATCACAAAGGTGTAGGAAAACAGGTAGCAGCCATTGTTGGATCTCCCTTATGTTGTAAGCCCTTCCTCACATGGCTTAAGTGACCCATATGGGGTTAAAAAGATGAAATCTTTTTGTTTCTCCCTTTTTCTTTTTTACCTTTTGGGAGCCAGACCTTGAAGACAAGACTTTCAATAGTATCTGCACATAAAAGGAAAATTAGGGTATCACCATTCATCCCTAGGGGAAGGCATAGGCTCAGGAAAGCCCAAAGAAGAACATGAATTTATTTCTCAGGTGGCATCTTAGAACAGAGAAAATAAACAACCACAAAACCAAAAACAAACAAAACAAAAACTCAGCAAACCTGTGAAAAAAGAGTGAATCTGATTTCCAGAGCAAACACATTAAAGTGTCCAGTTTTCAATAATAAATCACACAGCACATAAAGAAAATGAAAGTGTGAACCTTTCAAAGAAAATGAAGAAAATGAAAGTGTGAACCTTTCAAAGGAAAAACCAAAATGAAAAACAGAAACTGTCTCTGGAAAAAAAAAAAAAAAAACCAATGGGAAATCTACTAAGCAAGGATTAAAACTTAAAAATGCTTAAAGAACTAAAGGAGGATGTGGAAAAAAAATCACGAAGATAATATGTGAGCAAATTAGAAACATTGGTGAACAGAGAGAAAATCTTAAAAGAAACCAAAGGATATTCTGGAACTGAAAAGTGCAATAACTGAAATGAAAAGCACATCAGAGGATTTCAAAGGCAAATTTGAGTAAGTAAAGGAATCTATGAACTTGAGAATAGGACAATGGAAATTATTGAGTCTGAGGAATGATAAAATAAAAGATCAAAGAAAAATTAAAATAAATAAACCCATGCATTTATTTATATTCAACTGATTTTTAATTAAGGTGTCAATACTCAGTAGGGAAGGGAAACTGAATACCCATATGCAGATGAATGAAATACGATTCTTATATCATACCATATAAAAAATCAACTAAAAAACAATGTAAAATCTAGAACTATTAAACTACCTGAATAAAATATAGGGGGATAATTTCCATGGCATTGGTCCAGATGATGTTTTAGACAGGACCCCTAAAACTCAGGAAACAACATTGAAAGTAGACAAATTGCATTGAATCAAACTAAAAGCTTTTTTCTGCAAACAAAGAAAACAGTTAGCAAATGAAGAGAAAACCACCCAGAGTGGAAGAAAATATACATTAAACATACATCTGATTAGGGTTTAATATCCAAAATGCATAATGAATTCAAACAACAAATAACCTAATAAACCTGGGTAAAGGAATAGAATTGACATTTTTCAGAAGAGGACCAGTGACCACTAGATTCATGAAAAAATGCTCAGCATCACTAGTTATTAGGGAAGTACAAATGAATTCACAATAGGATATCATGTCACACTTGTTAAAAATGTTATTCTTGAAAAGATTCAAGATAACCAGTGTTGACATGGCTGTACAGAAAATGGCTGTATAGATTGTTAGTAGGGATAAAACAGTGCAGTCATTATAAAAAATAATATGGAATTCCTCAAAAATCTAAACATGGAACCATCATGTTATTTGGTAATAGTACCTCTGGCTACATATCCAAAGGAAGTCAGCATGTCAGAGAGATATCTGTACTGTCTGTTCATCACAGCATTATTCACATTAGCCAAGACATGAACACAACCTAAATATCCTCCTGAGCCACTAAGAGCTTCACCTCTAGGGAGCACCCTGCCAGAGTGCAGAGAGCAGATAACCAAGGCTTGGGTGGTGAACCTTGAGGCTCCATAGAGGCTCTAGGCCCCCCCCACAAAATCATTCTGGCAGCAATCCCAGGCCTGTGATGGGCATGGTAGTACTGAAATAGGCTGGCAGCCCTAAAGAGCATCTCAGTTATTCTTCATTGTCTTGTTAACCCACATGGCATCCTTCTAGCCAATCTAGTAACCTTATCAAATGGCAACTTGCAATACCCTTGGTTTTCTCTCTTTAACATACTTCTTTATACTTCACATGGCCAGGCTTAGAATTTTCCAAATTTTACATTGTTTCACTTTTAATGATAAGTTCTGTCTTTAAGTTATTTCTGTCTTCTTGCCTTTAACCATAAGCAGGTAAGGGAAACCACACAGTGTTTGTGATTTATTGCTTAGCTATTTTTTCCATAAAATATCTTAATGTATTTCTCTGAAGTTTTGCCTTTCACAAAAATCCTATGACACAGGCACAATTCAGCCAAGTTCTTTCTCACTTTATATAAAAATATCTTTTCCAACAGTTTTCAATACCTTGTTCTCATTTTTTATCTGAGACCTCATCAGATTCTCACTGTCCAAACTTTTTATTAACATTCCGTTAAAGACCATTTAAGTAATATTTGAGTACCAAGAGGATTCTCTGTAGCTCAGCTATTCTACTGAGCCCAGAATCACCCCTAATTCTCCATTCATGACAATATATGCTTCAGTATAGGAACAGGATTCACCTTTAAACTTTCACCTCAAAACTTTCCTAGCCTGTACCCGTTACCTAGTACCAAAGCTGCTTCTACATTTTCTGTTATTTGTTCCAGTGACATCCCAACTTCTGCCTTAGTCCATTTGTGCTGACACAACAAAATACCTGATTATTTGGTAAATTATAAAGAACAGAAATGTATTTGTTACAGTTCTAGAGCTGGCAATTCCCAGATCTGGGAATTCCCGGACACAGTGTACACTTTCCAGATGATGCCTTGAATGTTGTATCTTTGGAGAGGAGGAATGCTGTGTCCTCACATGGCACAGACTGGGGGGACAAAAAGGGATGAGCCTGCTCCTCGAGTGCTTTCATAACGGCATTAGTTTGTTCATGAGAGCAGAGCCCTTACAACTTAACCACCTCTCAGAAGGCCCAAGTTCCTAATGTTGCTACATTTGGGGACTAAATTTCCAGCTCATGAATTTTGGAGTAAATAGTCACCAAAACAGCAACCATCCATGGATAAATGAAGAAAAAAAATATGGTATGTATATAAAACAATATTATTTAGCTTAAAAAGGAAATTTTATCATTTGGGACAAGTAAATGAACTTGGAGGACATTAAGCTAAATGAAATAAGCCAGGAACAGAAATTTTAAAAAAAGAAATGTCAGAATTATAGGCGTAAAGAGTTGTTGTTACAATGGTTGGGAGGAGAAGGGAAGGAATGGGCCTGGTTGGTCGGAGCTTACAAAATTTCAATCTGGAGGAATAGTGTTGAAGTCTATTGCACAGCCATAAATTATAGTCAGTAATAATGTCTTGTATATTTCAAAATAACTTAGGGAGTAAATTTCAAATATTACACCAAAAATGATAAGCAAGGGAGGAGACTGAGATATTAATTAGCTTTGCTTAATCATTCCAAATTGTATACATATATCAAAGCATCACATTATACCCCTGAGCATATACAATTATGATTTGTCATCTTAAAATAATATTAAATTTTTTAGAACATGAAAAGATGGTCAACATCCCTAACTAGTAGGGAAATGCAAAATCAAAACTGCAACATCACTTCACACCCATTAGGATAGATATTTTAAAAATGAAAGAAAGAAAAGAAGGAAGGAAGGAAGGAAGGAAAGAAGAAAGGAAAGGAAAGAAAGAAAGAAAATAACTAGTGTTAAGAATGTGGAGAAACTGGAACCATTATACACTGCTGGTGGTATAGCTTCTGTGGAAAATAATATGAGACTTCCTCAAGAAACGAGAAATAGAATCAACTTCTCCGTTAATTCTAATCTGTGTATATATACTCAGAAGAATTGAAAGATGGTCTTGCAGATGTATTTGCACATCTATAGTTACAGTAGTAGTATTCACAATAGTAAAGCACGGAAGCAACCCAAGCACCCATTGGTGTGTACATAGACAAGCAAAATATAGTGTGTGTGAGTGTGTGTGTTTCTCTATACATATATATTATGTATGAATATTATTCAGCCCTACAAAGAAAGGAAAATTTGACACATGCCATGACATAAACTTTAAGAATGTTACGCTAAGTGAAATAAGTTCATCACAAGAAAACAAATACCATATGAGCTCACCTATATGATGTAATTAGAGTAGTCAAAATCATAAAGAAAGTAGAATGGTATTTGCCATTGACTGGCAATAGGAGAGAATGAGAAATCATTCCTAATGGGCATAGAATTTTAGATTTGCTAGATGAAAAGAATTCTGGAGATAGGTGGTGATGATTGTATAATATGAATGTACTTGACAAAACTGAACTATGTACTTAAAGTTGGTTTCAATAGTAAATTTTGTTATACATATTTTATCACAATAAATTTTGGGAAAAAATATATTATCAGACTTCTGAATATTGTGCTCTCAAAATGCCAAGAATACATTGGGGAATCTGGGAACTTCATATTGGATATGTAAATAAATTGCCATGTATATTATTGGTTATTTAATATTTTAAAGTATACTGTATTTCATGATATAAAAAATTATATAAGAATATTTGTATATACTATTCATATTGTTATGCACATAGTTTTATATGTTTGCCTCAGATTACTCTTTCCTGGGTTAAAGAAATAAAAATTACAGATACAGCTAAGACTACATGCATATTTACTTCCTTTCTTCCTCTGAGGGTTCTACTATCCCAAAGATAGAGAACATGATTCTCATTAAATATGTATTTTCTTGAAACAATGTATTTGTAGGTTTTTAAAAATTTACAAAAATTGTTTATCTGGTTTTTGGAACTTTTCTCAGGATGTTTTTTAAAAAAATTAGGCATACTCATGTATGTATAGTTAATTAAACTACTTATTTTAGTATGATATTTATTTAATTAAACATACCTCATCTTATTGGAAAGTGAGTTTGTTTGTGATATTCCCTACTAAAACTGTGGCTTTATAAATATAATACATTTAAACATGTGAAAATCGTTTTAAAAAAATATTTGCTATATAATGACTTATATGAGAAGCTCTGTACCTTAAAAATTTAAATAACCCATAACTTACATATCAACTTATTTGCAAGTCTAATTTCAGGTGTTTTTTTTCCTAGAATTAAAAACTAAGAAAAAAAGTTAATCACAAAACAAGCTTATTTCAACTTTAACAGGTATTGCCAAGTTGTTCTTCAAAGAAATTATTTAAAACCTTTCTTTGTAAAATTCTATAGTAATGTGTTATGAGGGAAAGCATCAATTTTCTTTGGAAAGAAAATTGAAATTATCACATGGGTCAGGCCCACTTAATTGAAAAACTTTCACCATTCTCTTTTTCTAAGATAATTTTTTATATCCACAAAGTGAGTAAGACAATTCTACACCTCAGTCAAAATGCCCTTTCATGCACTTGTAGGAAGCTTTCTCTAACAATATCAGTGAGGAAATAAACTGGGAAGACCTCCAACACCCTGATTTCAGAGTATGTCCTCACTAGGGAAATGAAATGGATGCTTGAGCAAATTATAATGCATAGTTAATGACAGGGTAAAAAACCCTTCATGGTCTTTGATTAAAACAGTATAAATTTTTGACCCAGCTTATTCATAAATCTAGATGTAGTCTAGCAACTTGAATATTTTAGAAAGTGATAGCTTTTTGAGTTACTAGCTAACATTAAGAAATGAAATTAAATAAAGTTCTTTTTTTTTTCTTTCTTCTTTTTTTTTTAGGTGCTTGGGATTGAACCCAGGACCTCACACATGCTAGGCAAGAGCTGTCTCACTAAGCTACATTCCCAGCCACAGTAAGAAGTAAAATAACAATCATTAAGTAAATACAATAAATTAACTTGCTTTAAATATTTAATCCTCTATCAATTAGTGGATGTCAAGCCAGAGGTACCTGCAGTGCATTTAGAAGTGTGAGGAAAGCATGCTTGCTTAAGGTGATGTTTCAGTTGTCCTCAGTTCCCTCCAAAATTCTGTAACATGAACTGTTTGTTTTTCCTAAGCCAAGCTTCATTTGCCACTTGAATGGTCTGAATATTTTCTTTTATCTTATTCCATTTTTCATTACTTTTCTCTATCTAAAGCATTTATTTTAAATAACAGATCTTGCACTTCAGAGTAACAGACACTTTCATAAAACATTTTTGAAATGAGGATATGTAATTTTATTTCAGAAGATATACATTTTTTCATGAATTGATATTTTGAAATCAAATCACACTTTTCATATATTTGTTTTATAATCTCAGATATGCTTTTAATGATAGTTTTAAATTCACGTACACTATTTCTGTTTGGCCTTGAGTTAATAGCATCTCCTCATAGTAACTCAGCCTCTTTGTTAAGTAGTAACTTGCAGGCAATTAACATTTATGTTATTTCTATGCTTTGTGTAGCAAGCAAAAGCAAATACATTTCAAAGGAACTTAAACAATAAAGAAAACCGATTGACATACACAAATTGAAGTCCAGTGGCTCAATGAGTACTTATATGGACAGTCCCTAACTAACCATGTTTCAAAGTATGATCTTTTTTCACTTTACCATCGTATAAAAGCAATAATCACCAGTAGAAATTGTACTTCAGAGTTTGGATTTTACCTTCCCCAGGCTAGCAACATACCTCCTTGTGATGCTGGCAGCATTAGGATCCCTGGATCCCAGTTAGCCATGTGGTCCTGAGGATATATAATTTCATTTCAGAAGATATACATATACTGATGCTCTACAATATGCTTTTCCCAGAAATTTTTCTTTATAGATTTTGTGCTTTGCATTGTTGTTTACGATGTCTTAAGTAAATTACCTTACATATTCAACACTTCAAATAAAATAAACACTTCAATAAAATAGGCTTTGTACTAGATGGTTATGCTCAGCTGTAGGCTAATATAAGTATTCTGAGCACATGTAAAGTATATTCAGCTAAGCTATGATGTGCAGTAGATGAGGTGTGTTAAATGCATTTTCAACTTACGATATTTTCAATGTGTATTTTGGAACCAAACCCCATCATAAGTCAAGGAAATCTGTATATAAAATTAGTCTGATTGGCCTCAATACCTAGTAAAATTACAGGGTCCACTCTTTCTATCATGGTCAGCAGCAGATGGTAAATTTGGAACTTCATTTGGAGGAAGAACAAAATAAATGAATGCAAGAAATAGAAGTTAATAATGTTCTATACTCTACAAACCTAACAATAGAGTGAGCCACCTCTTTTAGCCCTTCATCTGGGTCAGCCCGATTGTTATAGTTACATAATGAACACGAAAGATCACATTTCTTCATTTTCTCATGTCAAAGTGACTTTCTAGCTCTGAAATTCTGCAACTCCCTGGACAGTCTTATGGCTTTCACTGCCCTGGAGATGTTCATCAACTCTTGAGTGTCATAAGCTCAGCAGTTAGAAAGTGTCTTATCAGTCTACATACATTGCTGTCACAAAATACCATATAGTCTCATTTTTTGTATCACTGGCATTCATTTCACTCTATCATGAGACTAATTAAGATATATAAAAGTTAAATGCTTTGTTGAAGAAATACATTATATATAATTTCTCTTGCATAGGTCAATCATAGGGATTATGTTGTTTAAATTTTTTCTAATATCCCTTAGCACATGGCATGGCTTTGAATACCCTCAATGCATATTAACTAATGACTAGGTTGAACTGTTTCTATTATGTGTATTACATGCATAAAAATTAGATAGGTTTTCAAGCCATTTCAACATAGTGCATGTTATGAAACAGATTTTGTCTGCTTCGATTCATCAATACGTTTTAAATTTTATATCAACTGAATTCACAAGTTACTTACCACTTCATCAAATTTAAGTTAAAACATAAGGTACTTAAACTGATCTAAGAAGATACTCCATGTGTCTAAGTGATTAGAACATTCAGTCTATGTGATCAAACAAATAAGGTACAAAATATTTAGGGATCTAATTTTAAAAGCCAAATAATTAAGTGTGAAATAAAATTTAGCAATCTAGGGCCAAGATGGAATCACAGGGATGGAGTTTACCCTGCTGCCTGAAACAAGCAAAATTGAAAACAGCCAAATGTATGAACAATAGTTTTCAAGAAATGGAACATCAGACAACAACATGATTGCTCTATATTACAGTCATGGGAGAGTTTCCAGGCTATTGCATGTGGAAGAATAACATAAGTAGTTCTCAGCAGACTCTTTGAATTAAGGAGCTGGAATTGAGAATACAAGGAAAACAAGACCAGTTACAGGAAGTGGGCAAGAAAGGATAAAACAATACTGAGAGAAAGCTTGAGATATTAGCAAAGGCCCCCCTCACACATTCAGCACAGCACTGATTAGTGCATGTGTATAAGAACATTAACCACAGCTGGCAAAAGAGTATCTTTTCTATATTGCAAACCAGAAGACATGGATTCACCTGACATTGATTTGAATAATGAAAGAATATTTTAAAACTTGGAGACAGATAGACAGTATCTGAGAAGAAACAGAAAAAAAGAAATTAACAGAGAATCAGTGATCCTTGCAATAACCTAAAGCAGCCTCATGTGTATAACTGGAGCTTCCTTAGAAAAGGGGACAGAAAAAAATTTGATGAGATGATAATCAAAAAGTGTCCAAACATGATGAAAAGTAAATCAAAGTAGATCAATGAACTAAAAAGAGATATGGAGAAACCACTACCCATGTATATAATAATCAAATTGGCCAAAATTTGTGATTTTTTTGACAAGCAGAGGAAAAAAAGGCATGTACATAGAAACAAAAATCAAGATGGCAACAGATTTCTTCCCAGAAACTAAACAATGATAAGAGCTGAAAAAAAAAGTCAACCCAAGGAGCTAGGGTTATAGCTCAGTGGTGGAGTACTTGCCTTGCATGTGTGAGGCACTGGGTTCAATCTTCAGCACCACATAAAAATAAATAGATAGATAGATAGATAGATAGATAGATAGATAGATAGATAGATAGATAGATATATTGTGTCCATATACAACTAAAGAAAATTTTAAAAAATAAAAAAAATTAAAAATTTTTAAAAAGGCAATCCAAAATCATATAACAAATGACACTATATTTCAAAAATGACTGGTAAACAAAGTTTATTTAAGATACAGCAAAAGTAAAAGGATTCAACACTAATAGATCTGCACAGCAAGAAATGTTAAATGAAGTATTTGAGGCAGACAAAAAATGATATCAAATGTAAATGTGTATCTATGTGCAGCAACAAAGAGTACCAACTCTTCTAGTTACATAGATAAATACATGTTCTTAGTATTTAAAGAAATATTAAAAATAATTGACTAAGAAAAAGCTATAGAAATATTATGAAGTTTACATAATGCTAATAAAAATAAATGGCAACGCTGGCATAAAAGCTGGGAGAAAATAAATAGAAATATATTGTAACATGTTTCTAATACTTCATATTAAGTGATAAAATATCACTGGAAGGTAGACTAGATTATGTTAGAAATATATACAGTAAACTCTAAAAAATTAAATTAACTAAGCAAAGAGTTATAACTAATAATAAAAAATGAGATCAAATAGGACTATAAAATGCACAATAAATACAAATGAAGGAGGGAACTTAGAACAAATGAAAAAAATAGTAAACAAAAAGCAAGATGATACACAACCTATCTCAATTATCATGTTGCATGTAAGTGATCTAAATATGCTAATAAAAAGACAGAGACTGGCAGATTGGTTAGAAAGTTAAGACCCAATTATACAGTGCCTGCAAAGCACTTCATTGTAATAACAACAATAGGTATTTAACACTAATCTAAAGAAATTTGGTATAAGCCATATTATACCAAAGAAAGTATGTTTAAGAACAAATCTACTAGGAATAAAAAATGTCATTTAATAGTGACATAGAAGTTAATTCATGAAGAGGAAATATAAGTCAATTATTAATGCATCTAATATCAGGGATTCAAATACGTGGATTAAAAAATGAGACAAAGAATGTGAGAAATAGATTAATAGATGGATATTTCTCAGATCCTAGCATATGTATCAGAAATTTGATTTTCTTTTACCAATATTTTATAGTATTTGCAAGCTTTATGTGTGTTAACTCAAATGCCCATCAACAGTTGGATGGATAAGAAGAATTTGTTGTATCTACAGCATTATAGAGTACTACCAAGCAATAAAGGGAATTAGCTCTAGACATACAGAACATCTCTGAATTTCAAATAATTATGTGGAATGGAAGAAAATCCTTTAAAAAGAGCACAACCTATATGATCATTTATCTGAAACTCTAAAAAATGTGAGAAAATCAATAGTGATAGAAAACTGATCAATGGTTGCAGAGGAGAAGGTCGAGGCAAGTAGAGAGTGACGAAAGAGAGAATTAACAATAGGGCACAAGTAAACTCTTGGGAGTGATGCATATGTCCACTTTCCTGATTGTGGTGATGGTTTCATGGGTGTATACACAGATTGAAACTGATCATATTGTATACTTTAAATTCTAGCAGCTGATTTTATGGTAATTACAACTCAATAAAATTCTTTGTAAATTTAATCTATGTTTTCCATATTAACAATATATTAATAAATACTGTATCACCTGCTCCATATTTTCCCCAAAAAAATTTGTGAAGGTTTTGTATAGATATCAACATATGGAACTCCAGTGACTATATCAGGGCCAGTTCTATGCTATGCTAAGGTCTATCTTTTCTAAATTCGTTCCAATTGCAAAGTAACCACATGTTCTCACACATTTATAACTAAACACTTATAAAGTTAAAGGAGTATTTTTGCCCCATGGAAGTCATAAATTGTAATTATATATTGTATTAGGCAATTGCAGTTTTGAAGAATGGATAGTGTCCCATTCAGAGTGGTTACTTAGGACATTATAATGGCAATGTCACATTCATCACAGCATATATGAGGCACGATACTTAAATGCAATGGAAAGGCCATTAATGTAGAAAGGTTTTAAAACTGTCATCAGATCCATTAGAGTTGATACTAGTATTTTACATAAAAATTGCCTGATGTGAGGATAAGGTGTCTGAAATCAGATCATTTGAAGAAAATCAAATCATATACTTGATTGCTAGATGACATGGCTGTTAAAAGGACAGACACAAAATATGTATGAATAGAACTTTGATGTGCTGAAGTCAGAAATGTCGAGAAAAATGCCTTTAAGAAATAGTCTGATTCTCTTAAGAGCTGAAATAAAATGAGATCTGCTTTCCAGAAGAGACCTGAGAATAATATTTGTATCTATAATAGAAAAATATTCATCAACATGTTCATACACTCTTGGTTCAGGCAAGTAACTCCATCAAGTCATCAAAGTGACTTTTGTTCTCCTTCTTAAATCTTACATAGAAAATGTCACTAGAAATTTGTTTAAAATTTTAGTTTCTCAGTAATCGGCTTCAAAATCAATATTAGTTTTTTTTCTTTCCATATTCTAACATTCACTATAATATAAACTCTGATAAAGAACCAATATAAACATTAGCACACAGTGCCCTTCAATTTTTAATAATAGCAATTCTGTCAGGAGGACTTATGTCTAATACAAAATTGTGTACATCTGTCTACATCTGGAAAGAATCACCTTTTTGAAGTTCTGGAATGAATCTTATCTTGGTAGTTATGTTTATTATTAGTTAAATTATTATGAATTTTACTGAGATAACATTTCTTATACTTAATAAATGATAGATATTTTATAATGGGGAAAATAAAGGAAGAAGATAGAGCTACCTAATTGATGATTATGACCGGATTTTAATAAATTTTTAGCAAGACTGTGGTCTAGTCTGAATAATCCTTGAGGCACACTATAGCCTACTTAAAATTTCCTTCTGTATTTAGCACTACCAACCAAGATGAAGGTAAAACCCATCAAAAGCCCAAATATCCTCACTTAGCTGGGATCTAAATGCCAAATACAAGAAGTATTATAATAAAATAGAAAAATATTTTTCCTTAGAAAACCAATGTGGTTGGATTTAATATGGCCCAAGAAGCTCACAAGCTGTCTCCTTGACCCTGTATCTTTCCCTCAATTGAGAACTGGGGTCCTCAAGATGTCACACTGCCATCTTCTCCATTGCAGTGCACATGGAGCCTGCATCTCTTGTGTCTGTCTCCAACCTGCAGTTATTTAGCTCTCATGCGGATTTACACTTAATCACATTGGTCTATATTTATGCAAGATAGTGAGCATATTAAAGGATTTCTCAGAGGGTTCAAGCCACACAGTACATCAAAATGTTCAGCACTTAGGAAAGATGGTACATAGTGGGTTTTCTTCTTCTTTTTTCTACTTTACTCCATTTCCGAATATTTTCACATGAAACTACATTCATTTTTTAAACAGGAAAAGTTTGGGTAAATTTTTAAATTGGGTAGATTCTAACAGGGTAAATTTATAGATTAGTGAGATGAAAAAGTTGCGAAGCCACTAAGCAAAAGGAAATTTTAAACAGACATTATACATCTTCTGTAACATACTGAAGCAGAATAGGAAGAGGAAGAGAGAGAACGTACCATTTGACTCATTGCAGCAGCCTTCCAGCAAGTATCTTCCTTCAGTTTAGGTCACTGTTTCCTAATTCATTATTCCATGTAAATCAAAGCCCTTTTGCAGCACATGTCTCTAAAAGAAGAACGAACTCTGGATCTCAGTTCAGCATTGTTTGCTGCAGACAATTCGTTTTGCTTCTACGGACATTCTTTGGAACAGCCCCATGAGCAGCTGGTATTAGCATGACATAGTGCACACTAATGAGATTGCAGGATCCTCTTGATGGGTCTAGCCTGCAATAACTTTCCTCTTAATTCTGTTTTGTGGTCTGTAAACCATTTTGAACATATGCTACTTTGGGATTTTAATCAGAAATACTCTATCCAAACCATTTTTAATTTGACATTTAGGTTTGGAAACTGCTGAGGGCCACATAATAATAACTTCTTATCTTATTAGGATTACACAATTCTTAGACTCATGTGGTCACTAATTGCACAAAATAAATTATTATTAATCATTATTTTATTCTGATAGTAAAATTAGATGATGTAACTTTTGTTCTATATAAACAGTTGGTTCCTAAAAGGAATAGTTTGGCTTTTTACTAACATGTATGTGTGTGTGTCTTTGCATGTTCCAGAATAATGAGTAACATATAAACATATTAGCTAATTTTATTTTAAATCTCTTTATTCTCTTATTGTTATCTTCTAACACCCATTTTAACCATCATCTCTAACTTGTTAACTGGTATCACAACTGTGAGTGATGTGCATATTAATTAGGAATGAAGATTCCTTTGATTTGTTCCATAGAAATACTTTCTAAAACTGTAATAAAAAATACAAACTTCCTGTCTTTTACATTTAGCTCAGTTTTCATTAGCTTATAGCCATTTGCAAATGTATTCTTCTGCTAGGTCTGAAAATAACTTCTAATTTAAAAAAAAAAGGAAAGAAAGAAAACACCTGTTTTGGGTCCAATTATGAATTGCAAAGAACTATCATTCCTAATTACTAAATAGCTACAGAATTCCCATTTAAGTCAAATCAACTACACTTGAAAATAAACCTAGAATTTCAATGCTATAATCATTTATAATTCATTCTGCTTCTGAACACAAAAATAAGGCTCAATTCAAAAGCAAGCCTCGGGTAGGATGTGTGCTTTACAAATCTTGCTGGGTGGTTTTAACATAGATGATATCAAATTTTTGAAAAATTTAATGAGGCAGGCTTTTTCTTAAAGCACATTTGGAAAATTAATCTTAACTTATTCTTGATAGCTTTTTCACCTCCTGCCCCAAGAGAAGACAACCTGTGATAATTCTAAGCATTTTTCTAATGTTATCATTTAAGTCATTTAAAAAATGCCAATATGAAGCCACATTTAAGGAATTTCTGGACATAAAATAATGAATTATTTTAATTCATAAGAATTGGTATACTTGGATCTCAAAGATTAAAGAATATAGCAACTGCTACTCACAAAATATAGTAGGACCAATGACCCAAAGAAATCCACTGCTAATTTCTCAGGCACAATTACTGAGAGTATGACTTTCACAACTCAAATGCAATTAATGGTCTCTTGGAAAGAAAAAAGTCTCCCAACATCAATCTTTAATTTGTAAGAATATCCCAGTTTTCTCCTGGATATTACCAATCAGTGCCCCCAATGTATGAAGCACTCTTACTAATTTACAAAGAGGGTATTTCAATCATCAATGCATGTTACATGTCATTAAGATATACATATTATAATTACATATTTCTTCAACAAGACATTTAACTATATTTAGAATAATATGAGCCACATACAGATTTCTAAAGGAAGAAATCAATGGCCACTTTTGTGTTTAACTGTTTTATTAAACCAAGGCTTCTTCTGTGGGTTATTTTAGACATGTTTGTCTTCTGCTACTTAAAATAAGGTCATAAATAACCTTGCTGATTATAGAAAATACTATAAATTCCTCTAAAAATCACTTGATACAGCACATATTCTGACAAAAGCACACATTGCAGGGTTGATTTATACAGGGACATGAAGTAGTTCAGTTGAGGCAGATGGCAAGGTTTAGCATCCCCTTATGATTCTGTGTGTGCAGGATTATTTACAACCAGTTGAGTGAGTATTAAATTAAAATGTGGGTGCATCAACAACAATAAAAACAAATCTGTGTGATGATTTTTTTTTTCAATTTTCATGTGTCTTGAGCTTTTGTTTTTGTTATGTTTGGCTTTTGCATTTTTCCACGTAAGATAGTGTCGCTTTTGAGCACACACACACACACATACACACAAAATGGAATCACCAGATCTGCTGTGAGAATCAGGATAATTCTAGAAACAATAACTAATTCTTAGTAGGAATAAATACATACCCTCTGTGTTGTTCTCAGTGTGTAGATTAGGGAGAGAGTAGCCTAAGATACCTTATTCCCCAGCCATTCCTCTGTTCATAAAGAAATTGTTCAAAGAGGATCGGTTCCAAGATGGCGGCCTAGACGGACCCCGGCGTTCCAGTCAGGGCTTTACAGTAGTGGAAACACTGTTTCTCAACGAGTTTTTAGAGGACACCCAACAGCTGCCTCCATACAAGAACTCTACTTGGGCATCCACAGGGTCGCCAGGTCCCAGTGTTTGCACAGGACCCCACCGGCAAGCCAGCCCAGGTCCCCAGCCACGGACTCTGGTGCAGGACTCTGACTCATCCCTGTGCAAAATCCGCTCCCACATAGGATCACAGGCTCCAGCGCCCACCCACGCAGGACCCCTAGCCATTGCTCCCAGGTGAGATCCCCTGCTCCCGGCTCCCGCAGAGGACCCCTGGCTACTGCTCTTGTATGGATCTCCATCTACCAGGGCAGAACCTCCCAGTTCACCTACACCTGAGGACACGGGACAGGATCTGCACAGCATACCACAGAGCTGCATCTCTGAACAGGTCACCCAACACCACCACGCAGCCCAGCCTTTCACCCTATCTATGAAGCAGACAGCTTCTTTGTGAGACTTCAGCTTCACCATCTGTGACCTGAGTGGGCAGATACCAGTAAGTAACAGACAACTCCACCTGCTGGAAGAGAAGGTAAGCAATCCTGTTTATTTACATAGAGACTTTTTATTTTTTCCTAATATATTTTTTTTCCTCTCTTTTCTTCCTTTCTTTTCTTTTTCTTTTCTCTCTCTCACTCTTTTCCCACCTTCATATCCCCAACATTTGTGAAACCAAGTATTTTTTATGCATTAGGCTATGGCGGACTGGGATATCTGATTAGTATACTACAATTGTTTTTTTGTTGGTTTTTTTTTTTTTTTTTTTGTACTGGGGATTGAACTCAGGGGTACTCGACGACTGAGCCACATCCCCAGCCCTAGTTTGTGTTTTATGTAGAGACAGGGTCTCACTGAGTTGCTTAGCACCTCGCCATTGCTGAGGCTGGCTTTGAACTCGTGATTCTCCTGTTACTACAGTTGTATTAGATAGACTTATAACTTCCACCTGTAGATGTTTCATCTTTCTTAATTTTTATGTCTCCTTGTTAGTTACACTCTATTTCTTCCTACTTACTGATCTTCCCCAAATCTTTTTTCTACTAATAGCCAACTTCTTTGGATTCCTCTTACATGCTTTCTAGGATCTAATAACTATACCCTCACTTCCTACCTCCCTAAAATCTCATCCTACACCCCACCCCTGGTTCTCTCTAGCCCACCAGCAGAAACTGTAGACACTTGTGCAAACCTGTTGTTTATATAGTAGATGCTAATTGAACTTGTAATTTCTGTATATTGTGACTAAGCCATAAATGTATTTAGGTGCCATTAGGAACTACTTGGTTTGAAACTATATATTGTTTGTGTTGAGATCTGTCAATATTTGTATCCCTCCTAAAGGAGAGGTATTGTAACCCTGTAGGGAATCTATAAGCCTATAGGATAACAACTATAATACCTCATATCTGCAGTGCTAGAAGGGAAGACACACAAACAACATGAAAAAAATAAGGAAAGAAAGTTCCTCAAAAAACCAAGATACTACATTATTAGAATCTATGGTCAGCACAGCAGAAGAAATGTCAGAGAAGGAGTTCAGGATGTACATAAGTAAAATGTTCTGTGACTTAAAGTATGATATAAGAGAGTAAACCAAGGCAGCAAAAGGTCATTTTGATAATGACAGATACATTATCTGTCATTCCATTATTATACATTTGATACATAGGCAGACACAGGAAGCAAAAGATTACTTCAATAAAGAGATAGAGATTCTGAAAAAGAACCAAACAGAAATTCTTAAAATGAAAGAAACAAAAAAATGAAATTAAAACTCAATAGAAAGCATCACCAACAGATTAGATCACTCGGAAGACAGAACCTCAGACAATGAAGACACAATATTTTATCTTTAAAATAGAGTTGACCACACAGTGAAGATGGTAAGAAACCATGAACAGAATATCCAAGAATTATGGGATAACATGAAAAGATCAAATTTAAGAACTATTGGTACAGAGGAAGGCATAGAATTTCAAACCGAAGGAATGAACAATCTATTCAATGAAATAATATCAGAAAAATTTTCAAACATGAAGAACAAATTGAATAATCAAATACAAGAGGATTACAGGATACTAAATGTACAAAATCACAACAGATCTACACCAAGGCACATCATAATAAAAATGTCTACCATTCAGAATAAGGAGAGAATCATAAAAGCAAAAAGAAAAAGGAAGCAGATTACATATATGGGGGAAACAATTAGGATCTCTGTAGATTTCTTCACCCAAGCCCTTAAAGAGATTGAAACAACATATACCAAACTCTGAAAGACAATGGATACCAACCAAGAATCTTATGTCCAGCAAAATTAAGTTTTAGATTTGATGATGAAATAAAAACCTTTCAAGATAAACAAAAATTAAAAGAATTTATAGCAAGAAAGCCTGCACTACAGAACATGCTTGGCAAAATATTCCATGAGATGGAAATGAAAAACAACAAGGAAAACCTGCAAAGGGAGGAACTACACTAAAAGAAAGGCCAATCAAAGGAGAAACCCAGTCAAGTTAAAAACTAAGAATAAACCAAAATGTCTGGGAATACAAACCATGTCTCAATAATAACACTGAATGTAAATGCATAAATTCAGCAATTAAAATACATAGACTGACAGATTAAATTAAAAAGAAAGACCCAACAATATGCTGCCTCCAAGAGACTCATCTCATAGAAAGAGACACTCACAGACTGAAGGTGAAAGGATGGGAAAAAAAGTATCACTCACATGGACCACATAAACAAGCAGGGGTTTCCATCCTCAGAGAAAGTGGACGTCAAACAAAAGTTAGTGAAAAGGGATAAAGAAGGTCATTTCATACTGCTTAAGGGAATCATACATCAATAGGGCATAACAATCTTAAATATCTATGCTCTAAACAATGAGGAAGACATGTATGTCAAACAAACCCTTCTCAACGTCAAGAATCAAATAGAGGGGCTGGGATTGTAGCTCAGCGGTAGAGCGCTTGCCTCGCATGAGTGAGGCCCTGGGTTCGATCCTCAGCACCACATACAAAGCAATAAAAAATAAAGACATTGTATCTATCTACAACTAAAAAAAATTAAAAAAAAAAAGAATCAAATAGACCACAGCACAATAGTACTGGGTGACTTTAACACACCTCTCTCACCACTGGATAGATCTTCCAAACAAAAACTGAACAAAAAATTTACAAAACTCAGTAGAACAAACAACAATCTAAACTTAACAGACATATAAAGAATATTTCATCTTTTCAACAAGCAAATACACTTTATTCTCAGCAGCACATGGATCCTTCTCCAAAATAGATCATATGCTATGCCACAAAGCTAGTCTTAGAAAATTCAAAAAAATAGAGATACTACCCTGAATTCCATCTAACCATAATGAAATGAAATTAGAAATTAATGACAGTTTAAGAAAAGGAAGCTACTCCAACACTGGGAGACTCAATAATATGCTATTGAATTATGCATGAGTAACAAAAAATATCAGGGTGGAGGTAAAAAAATTCTTAGTGGCAAGTGAGAACTCTGATACAACATATCAAAATCTCTGGGACAATAATGTCCCAGAGGAAGGCAGTGCTAAGAGGAAAGTTCATTGCATAAAGCTCATTCAGTAAAAGAAGAAAAAGTCAACAAATCAGTGACTTGACACTGGAAAAAGAGGAATAAACTAAAACCAAAAGAAGTAGAATACAGGAAATAATTAGAATCAGGGGTGAAATCAAACAATGAAATTCAAACAAAGGAAACAATTCAAAAAATTGACAAAACAAAAAGCTCGTTCTTTGAAAAAATAAAATTGACAAACCCTTAGCCACCCTAATGAAAAGAGAGAGAAAATCAAAATTACTAAAATTTGTGATGAAAAAGGACTCTGCTGAAATACAGAGGATAATTAGAAATTATTTTGAAAATCTATACTCCTGTAAAATATGTAAACCATGAAGAAACTGAAAAATTTCTAGAGGCATAGGAACTACCCAAACTGAACCAGGAGGACATACATGACTTAAACAGATCAATTACAAGCAAGGAAATAGAAGATGCCATCAAGAGCCTTCCAACCAAGAAAAGCCCTGGACCAGATGGATTCTCAGCCGAGTTCTACAAGACCTAGAAAGAAGAACTAACTCCAATACTCCTCAAATAATTCCATGATATAGAAAGGGAGAGAACCATTCCAAACTCATTCTATTAGGCTATTATCACCCTGATACCAAGACCAGACAGAGATACATCCAAAAAAGAAAACACCAGAACAATATCCCTGATGAATACAGATGCAAAAATCCTCAATAAAATTTTGGCAAATCGCATACAAAAGCATATTGAAGAAATAGTGCACCATTATCAAGTGGAGTTCATTCCAGGGATGCAAGGTTGGTTCAACATATGGAAATCAATAAATGTAATACATCACATCAATAGATTTAAAGATAAGAATCACATGATTTTATCAATTGATGTAGAAAAAGCATTTGAAAAAATACAGCACCCTTTCATGTTCAAAACAGTAGAAAAACTAAGGATATTAGAAACATACCTCAACATTGTTAAAGCAATCTATGCTAAACCCAAGGCCAACATTATCCTAACTGGAGAAAAATTGGAAGCATTCCCTCTAAAAACTGGAACAAGACAGGGATGCCCTCTTTCACCACTCTTATTCAATACAGTCCTTGAAACTCTAGCCAGAGAAATTAGAGACACAAAAGACATTAAAGTGATATGAATAGGAAAAGAAGAACTCAAACTATCATTATTTGCCAAAGACATGGTACTATACTTAGAGGATCCAAAAATTCCACCAGAAAACTTCTAGAATTAATAAATGAATTCAGCAAAGTTTCAGGTCATAAAATCAACACCCATAAATCAAATGCATTTCTATACATCAGCAATGAATCTTCTGAAAGAGAAATCAGGAAGACTACCCCATTCACAATAGCCTCAAAAAAAGTAAACTACTTAGGAATCAATCTAACAAGAGCAGTGAAAGACCTCTACAATGAAAACTACAAGACATTAAAGAAAGAACTTGAAGAAGATCTTACAAGATGGAAAGATCTCCCATGCTCTTGGATAGGCAGAATCAATATTATTAAAAGGGTCATACTATCCTAGCACTATACAGATTCAATGCGATCCCAATTAAAACCCCAACATCATTTCTTATAGAAGTAGAAAAGCCAATCATAAAATTTATTTGAAAAAACAAGAGACCAAGAATAGCCAAAGAAATCCTCAGTAAGATGAGTGAAGTAGGAGGTATTACAATACCAGACCTTAAACTATACTACAAAGCTATAGTAACAAAAACGGCATGGTACTGGCACCAAAATAGACATGTAGACCAATGGTACAGAATAGAAGACACATAGACTAACCCACATAAATACAGTTATTTCATACTAGACAAAGGTGCCAAAAAACATACATTAGAGAAAAGATAGCCTCTTCAACAAATGCTGCTGGGAAAACTGGAAATCTATGTGCACCAAAATGAAACTAAACTCCTATCTCTCACCATGCAGAAAAATGAACTCAAAGTGGATCAAAGACCTAGGAATTAGACTAGAGGCCCTGTGTCTAACTGATGAGAAAGTAGGCCCAAATCTTCATCACATCAGATTAGGCCCCAACTTCCTTAACAAGACTTCTAAAGTGCAAGAAATAAAAGCAAGAATCAATAAATGGGATGGATTTAAACTAAAAAGTGTCTTCTCAGCAAAATAAATGATCAGTGATGTGAACAGAGAGCCTACATTCTGGGAACAAACTTTTGCCACATGGACATCAGATAGAGCACTGATCTCCAGGATATATAAAGAACTCAAAAACTTAACACCAAAAACACAAACAACCCAATCAATAAATGGGCTAAGGAGCTGAATGGAAGCTTCTCAGAAGAAGATATACAATCAATAAACAAATATATGAAAAAATGTTCAACATCTCTAGCAATTAGAGAAATGCAAATCAAAACTACTCTAAGATTGCATCTCACCCCAGTCAGAATAGCAACTATTCAGAATACAAGCAACAATAAGTGCTGGTGAGGATGTGGTGAAAAAGGTATACTCAAACATTGCTGGTGGGACTGCAAATTGGTACAACCTGTCTGGAAAGCAGTATGGGGATTCCTTAAAAAACTTGGAATGGAACCACTATTTGACCCAGCTATCCCACTCCTCAGTCTATACCCTAAAGACTTAAAAACAGCATACTACAGTAATGCAGCCATTTCAATGTTTATAACAGCACAATTCACAATTGCTAAACTGTGGAAGCAACATAGATGCCCTTTGATAGATTAATGGATAAATAAACTGTGGTATATATACACAATGGAATATTACTCAGCAACAAAAGATAATAAAATTTTGGCATTTGCAGGTAAATGGATGGAAATGGAGAACATCATGCTAAATGAAGTAAGCCAATCCCAATAAACCAAAGGCCCAATGTTCTCTCTGATTAGTGGATGCTGATACATAAAAGGATTGGAGGTGGGGAGCATGGATGAAATGGAGGAACTTTGGATGGGATGGGGAGAGGTGGGGGATGGGAAGGAAATGGGTGTAGCAAAAATGGTTGAATGAGATGTACATCACTACCCTAGATACATGTATGAAGATACATATGGTGTGACTCTTGTTTGCAACCAGAGAGATGGAAAATTGAGCTCTATATATGTACTATGACTTGAAATGCATTTAAAAATAAATTAATTAGTTAATTAATTAATTTTAAAAAAGAAATTGTTCAGACATAGACTTTAGCATTGACAGAACTACATTAAAGTTTTGTCACTGGCACTAACTATGTGGTTTTCAGTGAGTCACTAACATATTTTGATCTTACTGAGATCTCCCACTTGAATAGGGATTAAATGTACATCAAATTCTTATAGCAAGCCAGGCGGGTGGTACATGTCTGTAATCCCAGTAACCTGGGAGGCTAATGCAGGACTATCACAAGTCTGAGGTCAGACTCAGAAACTAAGTAGGACCCTGTCTCAAAATTAAAAAAAAATAAAAATAAACATAAACAGTAGGGAATATAGCTCACTGGTAAAGTGACCCTGGGTTTAATCCCCAGTACAAAAATGAACAAATATACAAAATTCTTATAAAATATAGGGTAAATTGATGAAAAAATTCATTTAGAGACACTAAAAGCTGTCATGCAATATTCAATAAATGTTACTGTAATCATTATTTCTGAAAGCCATACATTTTGTCAGAATCATTTTAATAAAATACAGCAGTGAGATTTTATACAGTAGTGTTACCATGAGGAGTCATGGTAGTGTTACCCTCAGTCTAGAACATTCCCACATAGAGTCGGGGACTTTCAAGCCTAGCAGAAAATTTGTGGCATCTAATTCCCTTATTTTATAGGCAAGAAAACTAAAGTCCAATGAAGTGCAGAAAATTGCCCATCCTTACGATAACTTAGCAGTTTAGAAATCTGTTAGATATCTCATTTTCTTCCCCTGGACTAAGTTACCTTCTGCTTTACCACACTGGATCTTTTCTGGTCAGGTTTCTGGATGGTAGAGGAACTCTCTTCTGAGAGCAGGTAATTTTCTATGCTAGAAACCACACAGAGCTGTTCAAGAAATAGAGCAACACATGGGCATAGGAGCAGAGAGCAACAAACACTGTTCTCTTCCCAAACTGGAACACTGGAAGGGTTACCTACTCTTGTAGTCTGGAAGCATCTACAAAATTTTCATTACAATTGAAATTCACAAATTTCAATATTGTATCTAAAGGATGACATAGTTAAGGGAAAATAATATGCAAACAAAACAAACTATGAAATTTGAAGGTGGGATGGGCATGCAATAAGATTTTATTGGTAAAACAGGAAAGCCTTTATGCATCATAGACAAAAAGCCAAAATCATGTAGGCTTTAAAATAAAAATAAACTCCACTGTTCTTGGAAGGATCTGATGCTTCTTCATTGGGAAAATCCATGGCTTATTTTATACCAAAGTATGATGACCTTGTATTCTAGACCTGATTGGACTTTCTAAGCATCACATGGTTTGCCAGTCAGAATGACAGAATCCTAACATTGCTGGTCCTCTTGAAGCAAAAGGGCCTCACATGTCTTACCATATTTCTGTCAAAAGCCTAGGTAAAAGAAAAATGTATGTACTATAGATAAAACTAGTGACTTTCTAAAATTTTATCATATATACCCCTAAAACAATTTTGAAAAACTATTAATCAATTTAAGTTGATATCTAAAATGTTTGAAGTTTTTAACTATAAATAATTTAAAAGACTATATGAAATCTGGGTTTTAAAAAAATATTAAAGTATAATATTTATCTTATTGATAGGTCACTATTTCAAGTGTTTTCAATTGAATCTGATTATCATATGTGATTTGATATCCACCATCATCCTTTCAAAAAAATGATCAATAAGAATGAATAACTTATTCTTTAGAAATAAAACATTATTTACTTTTTGTTTTGTACTAAGGACTGAACACAGGGATGCTTTACCACTGAGCCACATCCCCAGCCACTTTTATTTTTATTTTGAGACAGTGTTTTACCATGTTACTTAAGACCTCCTAAATTGCTGAGGCTGGACTGAAATGTAATCCTCTTGCCTCGGCCTCTAGAGTCACTGGGATTATAGGCGTGTACGGACATGCCCAGCTACATATTATTTACTTCTGATTTTGTTCTTGTTTTTCCATGTAATCTTACTCTTATAAAATATATTTCATATGTAAAAATTGTTTCTAGCTCACTTAATAACAACAAACACACATAAATAAAAATATACATTTCTTTATCATTTTCTATGGTAATTGATGTAGACCAAGCAAAATAAAATTTATTATATCCCTAGCGGCTATAAATTTTGATAAGTAATTTTTAAGGACAATAAGTAAAATGTTATCAAGAATACATTTCTTTGTAACAAGCCCTCAGTGATAGGAAACTCAACATTTAATACAGTTGATGTGTTCATCAAAAAAAAATTTTAATAGTGGCCTTGGTCCACAAAGACTTTATCTTCTCTGGTCGTTCTGGTTAAACAAACCTCTCACTTATGTAAAGTTTATTAATTTTTTATGCATTTGTTTACTTCTCTCACAGTATCTATAAATGTTTCCTGTCATTAAAAAATATGTATTGGATGAAAACATACATTTCTTAATGAAACTGATAACACTCTTTTTTGTTTTGATTAGTTTTTATATCTTCTTTTAAAATGAAACAGTTCAGGATCAATTTTATTCTCATTTTTATAGACATAATTTGTTCTCAGATGTAAGTATATTGGATGGAAAGAGTTTCATTATAGGTATGAACTCAATTAATTGAACTTCTTTCAAGTTACAAGACAAAAATCACATATTGATCTCTCGTTAAAAATATATCCATTATGACCTAACTATAAGATTCGTTCTTCATTCGATTTTGTTGAAAAAAAATAGAACCCATCTGTTTGGCAAGAGAAATTATTCACCAGTTATTACTATCCTTTAACTTATCCTTTTGATTGGCCCCTCACATACAGGTAATTTACCATGTACAGGTATGTTTTGTGTAAAATGTGTGACTTCCCTTTGTGAATTTAGATAAAGGCAATTATGAAAAGGGAATTTAGTAAAAGAGAATAGACAGGAAACATATAGCATGATGCATTGGCCACTAGAAAATTATCAGGCAAATCAATTCTAGCAAACTATGCATACAGCAGTTGAAGATTTGGAAATGGATTTCCTTAAAACTGTTCCTACCAGAGTGCCTGACTGAAAGTCTTAATGCATCTCCAAGGAAAAGATATTCCAGTATGAAGATCACTGAGGTAAAAAATGTAAGACTAATTTTATCTATGAAAGAATTTTTTATGTTGCTCTTTAGACCTCTATTAAGTTACATGATCAGAAAGCTACTGCTCACTCAGAACGATTCTCTCTGAGATATAATATACCCTTAATATTTTTTGTCAGGGTCTCAAGCTGTGGAGCCTAGCCTCCTGGCCAGCAGGGACAGCAACCTCCAAGGCACTCCCTGACAAGGCGACGCTGAGAGTGGTGAAGTCGTCCGGCGTGAAATCACCATAAGCTGGAGGGATCTGTCTCAAGCAGGAACTCCGTTAATTGTAAGGAAGTAACATTCTTATATATGGGCTCAGGGCCAATAGCATTTCATTGTTAAGCCACGGATGTGGAAGTCATTTGTCCCAGCAGAACATTATACGAGTGCCTATACCAAGAATCACGTATTGTCTATGGGCGTGGAGACTGAGGTCAGCCAATAAGATTAGAGTGATGCAGCTCTCTTCATGTGGCGCGGCTTTCTCTGGGCAGATTGCCCAGCACCTTTTTAAGAAATGCCCCTCATTTCCCCCTTTTTGTTTTATTTGAGGCAGGGTAGGCTGTACTCGAGTGTGTGCCTGTCTTAAGTCATCCTCATCTTTCAGGGGACCTTACACATCATTGACTACCACACTAGCACTTCGGGCTCTACATGCCTGAGGGCTGTCTGGCCTGGTGTTTAGAAGGGGGGGGGGAACTTAGAGGTCATCTTCTTTTGAAGAGAGTTCCTCAGATTGAGAATTGGCCAACATCACCTGGTATTGGTGTTGGGCGACCATCAGTTGAATTGCTCCGATCGGATCTTTAACAAAGGCTACTAACTTATTTAGAACCAGAGGGCCAAAGGTTAAAATTAGCAATAAGAGGATTAGGGGCCTGGCTACAGCAGAGATTAGGGTAGTTAGCCAGGGGGACTGATTAAACCAGGATTCATACCAGGTCTCTTGTAATTCCCTCTCCTGTTTTCTTTTGGTAAGTCCCTCCCTGAGTTTAGCCATGGAGTCCCTGATGACCCTGGTACGGTCAGCATAAAAAGAGCATTCTTCCCCTAATGCTGCACAGAGCGCCCCCTGATGTAAGAACAATAGGTCGAGTCCATGCCGGTTTTGTAGGACCACTTCTGATAGTGAAGTCAGGGACTTCTCCAGGAAGCTGATGGACTGCTCAATTCGCATCAAGTCCTCATCAATGGCAGCCTGCGAGGTGGTAAAACCTCATTGTTGGGTAACCAACGAGGCAATGCCAGTGCCAGCCCCGGCCACTCCCAGGTCAAACAGGGTGGCAACAGTCAGAGCGATAAGGGGTGCTCTCTTTGTTCTCTGCAGGAGCCCCTCATCCCAGGGTGAGAAGACATAATCTTCATCATGGTAGATAATAAGGGGCAGGACAGCAACTACAATGCAGAATTCTCGAGATTGGTTTAACACCTGGCATGACACGTGGGGATTCAGACCGGTCTCAGAGCAAACCCACCAACCCCCTCCATTAGGACACAGCCAACAATGGGTGTTGGAGCAAGGGGAACTAAAAATATTGGTACACAGGCTCATCCTGTGAGATGGTATGTTACCCATGTAGGTGCCTTGGCTGCTGACCTGGGTCAGGGTTAATCTAGTTTTTTTGTTTGTCCAGGAGCTTGGGGTATTGCTGGATGAATTGAAGGAGATGTTCATCCCTATCGCTTCATAAAATGGGGGGTTAACATCATAGCACAGCCAACAGGTCTCAGTGAGATTAGGGTATGACCCATTGAGGGTATCATACATGGCAGAAATAACATCCCATAGGGAGTTGGGGGGTTTTCTCAAAGGACCTTGGGAAGGGGTTATGGGACCTCAGGGAGAGGTCATGGGAGCTTGGGGAGAGGTCACAGGAGAATTGCCCTGGGGGGGCTAAGGGATTGGAAGGATCCAAGGGACTGGGACCTCGGGGGTGGGCAAGGACTTTATTTGGCCCTATGGCTTGGGTTATGATCATCATTTTCCGTCTGATCCCAAAGAGGAGCCCACTATCGTATCTTGTCTGGTAAAGTTGTAGCCCCCAAGAAATACCTCCTCCATCCCAAGCAGTTGAATATTTTCCCTTATCTGTAAAGGTGATATTGAGGGGGTTACAAAGGGCCTTCAACTTGTTACAGGGAGGTGTCCCCTCTTGGGAGACTCAGATGAAGTCATTGGGGCTCCCCTTTTTCCAGTACTCTGTACCTGTGGTTTCACAACCCCAGGTTGCACAGTAGGAGGATTCGGGGCCTCCACGGCCTCGCCATTTAGTATGCACAGGGCACAAGTAAAAGGCCTCCTTTTGCAAGGTGCCAAGCCCAGGGGTCACAATTAGGGGTCCCAGTTGCCTTTGATGGGCATAGGTTCCAATACCCATCAGCTAATTTTTATAAGTCAGCTGTCAGGGAAGGAAACCAGGTTTTGGATGGAGCCCTGTAACACTGGATGCAATAGCTCCAGAGCCCGGGATGAATACTTCCCAGGTGTTGTTATAGGCCTGAGAAAGGTCACCGAGGACCAGGAAAAGAAACATGTATACCTTCATGATTGCGAGGGGGCCACAGTATGATTAAAGAGAGTTAGCCCTGTTGAGATACAGATTACCATAATAAGGGTGATCAGGGAAATGATGAGTAGTTCCACGCAGGCCAGGCAAAGGGTCCAGTACAGTTCAGGCATTCCTGTAGGGAATAAAAGATCATTCCTCAAGAGAGAGGCTTTCTCTTGGGCAGGGATGGTTAGATGGGGTATATTTAAGATTTCTTGCTGAAACCCATTTCAGTTGTTTTTCTCCATGAGGGAATACACAACCAAAGCCTTGCCAAGAACTTATGAGCAGGTCTGGGCCCCTCCAGTTGCCTGTTAGGGGATCTTTCCAATGGACCTCAGCAGTCACATATAGTGCCTGTTGGGACCAATGTCTCTGGAACGCCATCAGGGGGCGATCCTTAGAAAAATGTAAAATATTTAGTGTGAGCAATGCCAACCTTAATTGAGTGTGGGGGTCTGTTGCCCCCCCTTTTTTTTTAATTGATCCTTTAGAGTCTTATTATGTCTCTCAATAATTGCTTGTCCCTGCGGGTTATAGGGTTATAGGGAATACCAGTGATGTGTACAATATTCCAACATTGAAAAAAGTCTTTTAGGGCTTTGCTTACAAAACATGGCCAATTATCCATTTTTATCTTGAGGGGCATTCCTAGGGTTGCAAAACATTGTAGGAAATGGCTTTCTGCATGTTTATTTTTTCCCCCCGGTATGAGCTGTGGCCCAATAGGCATGCAAATTGGTATCAATAGACACAAAATGTATTTTAGTTTTCGAAAAGGAGGGTAGTGAGTGACATCAGTTTGCCATATTTGATTGGGTTGGAGGCCTTGGAGGTTAACCCCGGGAGACTGAAGAGGGGGTACTTGCATGAACGGCATGCAGGACTTACAGGTACAGATAATCTTCTTTAGATCCTTAATGGGGACAAGGGGAAACTTATGGTGTAATCCCCTCCAATTGAGATGTGTGAGGTCATGGAGGTTTTGAGCTGATTGGGCATCTGGTGAGGTCTGGGCATTTAGGGCTTGTGGGCTCACAGTGGCTAGTAGGTCTGCTTCTTTATTGCCTAGCAATAATGATCCCGGCAGATTTTGGTGTCCCCTCAGGTGTTGTACATAAATAGGACTAGACTGTTCCATTAAAAGTGACCTGACTTGGATCATTAGGGGGGTTATGGGGTTGGAATCCAAACGTATATAGGACAGGACCAGGGCAGGAAGTAGGTTAACAACATACAGGCTATCTGAAAAGAGGTTCATAGGACTGTGAACATGGATTAGGGCGATGGCAATAGCAAGCAGCTCTTTATATTGGGCTGAGCCGTCAGCTGAGAGGAAATGGCTAGTTTTTTCCTGTTGAGTGGAGTTATTGAGTCTGGGGGAATATATTATGATAGTGGCCCCCCTTTTTACCCTATCACTGAACACATTGGTAGCATCAGGCAAAGGCCGGGTGGAGAACAGAGAAGGGGGTACCCATTGTAATCTGGAGAAGGATGTAACCCATTTGGAAGGCCCATAATGACAGTTAAGCTTTCCCAGGAAGCCTTCCAGAGCATATGACATCCTAGGGTGGTTCCTTTGGACCCACTCAAAGTCGGAAAGCTGATAGGGAACCACCAGAATATCAGGGTCCACCCCGAAGTGCCAAACTAAAATGTCTCTTCCTTTTATTATTAAATCAACCATTTGGTCTGTGTGGAAGTATACCCTGGGGGCACCCCCCACAGAGGTATGTATCCATTGTAAGGGTTGTTCCTTTTAAGTAAGGACTGCTGATAAAAGCTTGTCTCCTGGGAGAATCCACAGGTAAAGAGGGCAGTCAGGGGTGTAGCGAGCCAACTGAGCATCATTGATGGCTTGCTGGATGGTCTCCAATAATTTTAAGTGAATGGGGAGAGCGTTATGATATCTGAAGGTTGTCTATCCCGTAATAGGTCAAAAAGAGGAAGCAAATTTCCAGTGGAAATCTTTAACCAGGGTCTAAGCCAATTAATTTCTCCTAATAATTTTTGTAGCCCTCCTAGGGAGTAGGAGGGTTGGATATCTAGTTGAGGTTTGAGGGGGAAGACAGCGTACAGTTTAAGTTCTGCTCCTAAGATCCTCAGGAGGAGGCACAGTTTGAACCTTTTCTGGTGAGACCTTGAAAGCTGCTCCTTCTAAGAGTTCTCTTAACTTATGGTAAGCCTGGTCTAACTGATGAGCCTCAGTGGCCCCTAGAATTATATCATCCATGTAGACATATAAAGTTAGCCCAGGCCAATATTTAAGAGGTGATAAGACCTGAGACATATAGTATTGGCAAAATGCTGGACTATTGGCCATGCCTTGTGGCAGAACAGTCCATTCATATCTTTCATCTGGTTCCTTGAAATTAGTGGAAGGGACGGAGAAAGCAAATTTTTCACAATCCTGCGGATTCAGGGGAATGGAGAAAAAACAGTCTTTAATATCAATTAAAATAAGTCTAAGGTCCTTGGGGATGGAGGGAATCCAAGGTATGCCCCTTAGGGGGGGTCCCAACCAGGTGCATCCTCTCATTGATTTTTCTAAGATCCTGTAACATCCTCCATTTCCCAGAAGACTTTTGTATCACAAAGATAGGACTATTCCATGGGCTGAGGGATGGCCAAATATGGCCCAATGTTAATTATTCCTGGATAATATCCTTTAATGGAGGTAGCTTAGATTGGGGAAGTGGCCACTGTTCCACCCATATAGGCACTCCGGGCTTCCACTGAATGGGGGGCACTATTGGTACCATAGGAACAGTGGCCTTTAGGATTGGGGGTGGGGTCGTACCTTGGGGGCGGGAATACTTTGGCGAGAGGACTCAGAGAAAGGGTCTCCCCTGAAATTAGGAAAACTGGGCAGATTAAATTGTTGTTGGTATCCCTCTTCCTCCAAAATATTCTCATAGAGAGCCCTATGATCAGTGGTGATATAGGCCTCAACTTTACCTAGGATATCTTGTCCTATTAGCCATGAGCCCTGAGGCCACAAGGGGCCTACATCCCCTACGTTTCCGTCTGCATTTACCCATTTGAGATAACTCTTGGTTTCCTCTGATTGAGTGTTACCTCCCACTCCCAGCAGTTGGGGCCCTGGCCTGAGTTCCCATTGCGAGGGAATTTCCTCTTTTCTTAAGATAGTCCAATCTGCACCAGTACCAATCAGACAATGGAATTTTTTCCCTCTGATATGTATGTCCATTTTAGGTCTGATGCCAGCGACTATTGGGACAGTCCAATGTGCCCTAATGGGATTCCCATAGGTTTTGCCTCCTTTGGGTAATGGGACTGGAGGGTGCACCTCTTCTAGTTTAAAGGCTTCCCATCAATGTCAAATTTAGATTTACAGTCCTTCTTCCAATGGAACCCCTTCTGGCATCTGGGGCAGATAGTCTTAGGCACTGAGATATTTTGGGCCTTTGGTGGCTTATGATCTGGCTTGGGTTGTCTATTCTGGTTGGGGCATCCTCTCTTAAAGTGCCCCGATCGCACACACCCATAGCATGTTCCCTTTTCCTTATTTTGGGAGAATGACAGAACATTGGCAAGGGCCTCCATTATGGAGGCTGTTTGAGTTTATAAGGCCATAGTCAGGATTTAGGATTGATGTGTGTGTGTGTCCCTATGTCTTTAGAGGCCATCTTCCCATGGATCTTCCCTTTAACCCAGCACAGGCCAATTTGTGGTCAGGGGTCATCCCTACCCAAGATAGCATCTTGACAAACTGGTCCCTCAAGGGCCCAGCCGGAAATTTCTTTTGAATGCTTTCTTCTACCCTCTCTATGAAGGAGGCGAGCTCCTCATTAGGCTTTTGTGTAATGCTGGATATTGTGGACTCTGAGGGTCCCTCTTCTAGTCTCTTCCAGGCGGCCATCCCTAGTGCCCTGACTTGTTCTTGGTACGCAGCAGGGATGGCAGCCTGCTGAAGGCCAGTTAAGAATTGATTGCTGGTCCCAAATAGCATTCCATAAGTGATTGGGACCACTGGGTTAGCATACTGATTTCTATCCACCTGCATGTGACACTCATCTGTGAAAAATGCAGACCACTTTAAATATTGAGCCCCTGGGAGGACAGCCTTGGCTAAACTCATCCAGTCCTGGGTGGTACACTGTTGGTATACTAGGCCCTGTAATATTGTCTCCGCCCAAGGGGAGTTAGGCCCATCTTCAGCTATGGCCTTTTTGAGCTCTTTTAAATTTTGGGATTCCCAGGGTACCAAGTGGCCGGCCTATTGCCTCCCGGATTAACATTAACAGGGAAGGCCAGGACAGTTGCTGCCAGGTCCCAGAAGGATCACAAAACAGCAGACTAGGGTTCCCGCCTTGGGGGCAAGATGGCAGCGATTCCCCCGCCTCCGGGGCAAGATGGTGGTGATTTCCCGCCTCCAGGGCAAAATGGCAGCGGGTCTTTGGAAGCGTCTGACAAGATGGCGACCCCTCCCATGCGGGGGCGGGGCCGGGAGACAATATGGTGGAGGCTAGCCAGGGGAGGAATCCGCTGGCGGGGCAGTCAGGGGGAGACTATCCTGAGAATTGGGCTGGGGGTTCGAGCAGGGCTCCGAGGGGACTGTAAGCTAATTTTCCCCCTCTTGGATTTTGGGCCTCAGGGTGCGCTCCCCTATAAAGGCTTCCCACTCAGAGTGCACCTCAGGGGAAGGAGGAGCTAGGTCCTCCTTTTTTGGCTTTGTTGGCAAATCGGGCAGGAAACAACCTTTTAAAGCCATAACCTTGGGATATACTCCCCTGGGGGGGTCCTCCCCTAAAGTAACCTCCTGCTTGTGCACCAATTGCTCCACCCTATTCCAGGTTTCCCCATTGAAGAGGTTAGCCGCGGGAGCCAAGGGGTGGCACGCATGAAGGTCTCCCAGACCTTTTCGGCCTGGGCGTCCGAGACTTTCAAGCCTCTGCTCTTTAGCATGTATTTAAGCGCGGGATCATTTCTCTTGGAAGAAGTTTGCCCCATTTTTTCGGGGATACTTTACCTCGCCCTTGATTGGCTCAGGTCGCCAACAACTTACGGGCAGATTGGTCTCCGTGCAGGTTCCTCCCGTGGAGCACCAGATGTCGGGGGTCTCAAGCCGCGGAGCCTAGCCTCCTGGCCAGCAGGGAGAGCAACCCCTGAGGCACTCCCTGACAAGGCGACGCTGAGAAAGGTAAAGTCATCCGTCACGAAACCACCATGAGCCGGAGAGATCTGTCTCAAGCAGGAACTCCGTTAATTGTAAGGAAGTAACATTCTTTTTTTTTTTTTTTAATATTTTTTTTTTAGTTGTAGATGGACACAATGTCTTTATTTTTTTTATTGCTTTGTATGTGGTGCTGAGGATGGAACCCAGGGCCCCACGTGTGCGAGGCAAGCATTCTACCGCTGAGCTACAATCCCAGCCCCAGGAAGTAACATTCTTATATATGGGCTCAGGGTCAATAGCATTTCATTGTTAAGCCATAGATGTGGAAGTCGTCTGTCCCAGCGGAACAGTATACGGGTGCCTATACCAAGAATCACGTATTGTTTATGAGCGCGGAAACTGAGGTCAGCCAATAAGATTAGAGTGATGCGGCTGTCTACGTGTGGCATGGCTTTTTCCGGTCAGATTGCCCAGCGCCTTTTTAAGAAATGCCCCCACAATTTTTGAAAGTTAAAAATGAGAAAAAAGTCATGTACCATTAAGTGGGAATAAGATTAGCTCAACACTATACCCCTGCAGCCCAACTGAAAAAAACAATCATTTAAAAATAACTTCAGAACTTCCAGTTTACAACCCAACAGGTAAGAAACTTAAAAGTTGCTACTCCTTACTAATGACAAGTAAAAAGCTAAATAAGCTAAAAAATCAGTCACTATTTTTAAATTCATCAGCAAAATGAAGTCACAGTGCAAAGCCCCCCAAATTGTAGAGATATGTGGTTAGATATATAGAATCCCAATTTACTGGAGCAGAAAGCTCCATTGGACCCAGTACCATGGTGAGAAAAGCTGAGTTGTAATTACTGAAGTTCTGGAAGCTCAGTGAAGATAATTCTGAGGGTTAAAGCTGTAAGGACAGTGACATTAGCAAGATGACCAATTAGGAGATCCCAGGTTTTACCATGCCCCACAGAAAGTTTGCATATCAATTATCAAACAGAGATAAACACCTGGATGAAAATATCACAATTTGGGAATAAGCCTAGGGCATGTGAATTGCAACTTCAATGAAGCGACAGAGAAACTGTCATTCTTCCCTTCTTTCTCATCAGCACAGTAGTATACAAAGAAAATAACCCAAGACCCACAGTTTTAAAATGAGAAAAGAAGCAGAGGCAGACATCCAGTTTCCCTAGCATTCTGGAGGCTTCCTGGGAAGCCCACTTTGTTCTTACCTGACAGGGAAAACTGCAGGAAAGGGCACTATTAGACTGCCCAGAGTCAGGTAGAAACAATAGAAAGAGGCAGAAGTCACAGAAACCAGAATGTAGATCTTGGTACCTCTGTGTTTCTGCCAGCTATGACACACAATCACACATACCAACAAACCTCAGAGCCCAACAAATCTCACCACCCACTTACAAAGTTGAGTTGGTTGCCTCCAGAAATATGGTAGAAAATTTGACCTCACTCGGGTCCTACAGGGCTACTCTTGAACCCCGCCTCAAAGTCCAAACAAATGACCTGGCTCTGGCAGGGAAATGACAGCCTCTGCCCAATTCACAGAAGAAAAAGAATTAGAACACCTTGACCCAGGAAATCTAGCAGAAGTTCAACTCAGATAGAAATCCCACCCAATGACCCTACTCATGCTAGATCTGCTTGACTTAGGAGTTAAACAGCTACTCACCCAGAAAAATACCCACCTCATGGTTCTATCATGACAAGAAAGCAACCCTCAATCACTCATTTCTATGAAGCACAGTCTATAGTCCTGCCCATCCTGAGAAGCACTCTGCCTTATCTTGGAGCTCAGACTGTAGCCCTACCTAACTTTAGATCCCAAACAGCAAAACTGCCCAGCCAGGGAATGTATACTGCAATTGGCCTGATAAGAAGCTTTTATAGCACACAGCAGCAGCTCCATCTAATATTAGAGCCCAGTCAGTATTCTTACCACCCAAAAGAGCTCAGTCAGATACCCCATTTGATATCAGAGCAAAGGCAGTGGCTCAGACAACTACAGAACACATAACAACCTCTGCCTAGCTAGGGTCATCATCCATTGACCTTTACATAATTGCAGGGAAGGTTAAATAGTGGTCTGTTCTTGCCAAAGAACACCAGTAGTGGTCAGAGTAGAAGGCTATCTCCTCAAATGCATAAAAGATTTTGAAAAATAAAGTAATCACAATGCCTCCAAAAAGAAGCTAACAAAGCTCCCAAAATGGAACCCAAAGAAATAGAGATGTATGAAATGATAGCTTAAGAATTTAAAATAATACTCATAAAGAATTCAGTGAACTACAAGAATATGTGGCTAGATAATGTAGTAACCTTTGGTATACAATGAATGAAAGTGAAAAGTTTGACAAAAAAATAAATAAAAATAAAAGAAAAACAGATAGTAATCCTATACATAAATAGTGACTAAAGTAAAAAATTCAATAGAAGGCATACACAGAACATTCAAACAAACAGAAAAACCAGTGAGCCAGAAGATAGAACATTTGAAATTATCCATCGAGAGAAGAAAAACCCAGAAGAATGAAATAAATAGAAAAAAAAGGATAAAGAAAACTTATGGAAATTATGGGACAGCATAAGAGACCAATCTTTTACTTTCAGAAATAAAGGAAAAAGGGCCAGAAAAAAAATATTTTAATTAACAGCTGATATCTTCCCTAATCTGAATAAAAATACCCATTTCAGGTATAGAAATCTTGAGAGATCTCTAATCAAACTCAACCCAAAGAAGAGTTCATAACAAGACTCACAGCAATCAAGGTATCAAAAATTAAAAATAAAGAAAAACCTCCAAGACGGTCAAAAGATAAGAAACATAGCAAATAGAAAAGAGAAAAATTACCTATGTGCCTACTAGCAGATTTCTCATCAGAAACCCTGAAGGCCAGGAAACAATGGGATGATATATTTAAAATGATAAAGGAGGGGAGAAAAACTGCCAACCAAGAACACTGTACCCAGCAAAATTGTCTTTCAGAAATTAGGAGAAAATAAAAATTTTCCCAGACAAACAAAAGCTAAGGTAGTTCACCACCATCATGCCTACCTTATAGGAATAAGTAGAGTGCTTTACGCTCAAACAGTAGGCCACTAATTAATATCATAAAACTTATGAAAGTGCAAATATCAATAGCATAAGTAATACAGAGCCATATTCAGTATACTCTAGATCTTTAATCATGGTGTATAATGCACTTTTATTTTTAGTATGATCATTGAAATAAAAAGTCATTAATCACCATTATAGCTAAAGAAAATTATAAAAGGCCAGGTGCAACGGTACACAGCTGTAATCCCAGCTGCTCAGGAGGCTGAGGCAGGAGGATTGAGAGTTCAAAGCCAGCCTCAGCAAAAGTCAGGTGCAAAGCAACTCAATGAGACCCTGTCTCTAAATTCGAAATAAAGTACAAGATAGGGCTGGGTATGTGGCTCAGTGGCCAAGTGCTCCAGAGTTCAAGCCTGGTACCCAAAAAAAGAAATTTATAAGGGGTACATATTACAAAATGATATAAATTCTAACATCAAAAAATTAATGTTAAATTGCTACCAGTTTGAAATAGACTAATATAAGATGTTTTATGTAAGCCTTGTGGTTACCCCAAGCAAAAATCTATTGTAGATGCACAAAAGTGGGAAGGATTCAAAGAGTATCACTACAGAAAACCAACATATCACCAAAAAAGGCAGTGAAAGAAGAAGAAAAATAAAATGTCTACAAAATTACCAGGAAATAATAAGATGGCAGTAGTAAGTTACATACTAATAATTTCATTGAATTTACATGTATTAAATTATCTAACAAAATTATCTAGCACAGAGTGACCAAAAAGATTTTAAAATGTAAGACCCAACTATGGGCTACCTGTAAGAGACTCACTTCACTTTTAAGGACACACATAAAAAGAAAGTAAAGGGATACAAAAATGTGTTTCCTTCAAATGGAAACTAAAAGAGAACAAAAGTTGCTATAATCAGAGAAAAGAGACTTTACGTTAAAAACCTTAAAAAGAAAAAGAAGGACATATAATTATAAAGGGATCAATTCCTCAAGAGGACATAATGACTGTACACACATATTCACCCAATGTCAGAGCACCTAATTAGGTAAAGCAAATGTTAAAAGATATGAAGGGAGAGATACATAACAAAATAGAATTCATCAGGGGATTCAATACCCTGCTCTCATCAATGGACAGACAAATCATTCAGACATAAAATAATAACACTAAGCTTGAAAAATACTGTAGACCTAATGTACCTAAACAGGCAAATGCAGAATCTTCCCAGCAAAGCCAAAGAATCACATTTTTCTCAAGCACACATGGAACATTCACCAGCATAGAGTGTATGTGAGGCCACAAAACAAATCTTAGCAGTTTAAGAAGACTGAAATTATGTAAGTATCTTTTCTGACTATAATGTACAGAACTAGAAGTCAATGGGAGGTATTTCAGAAAATTAACAAAACATGAAAATTAAACATGTTTCTATGAAGAAAATAAAAGGGAAAATTAAAAGTATTTTCTGACAAATGAAAATGGAGGCATCTGGTTCCCGCTCTCACAGCCACTGCAGTGGACTGAGCTCCACAGAGACAGCACTGGGGCAAGTGAGAGCTGGACAGGCACTGGGCGACTGTGCCTCCCTGAGGAAAAACAACTAACCAGGGGCAAAGGAGATCCTAAGATGCCAAGAAGCAAAATGTCATCCTATGCACTCTTTGTGCAAACTTGCCGGGTGGAGCACAACAAGAAGCACCTAGATGCTTCAGTCAGCTTCTCAGAGTTTTCTAAGAAGTGCTCAGAGAGGAGGAAGTCCATGTCTGCTAAAGAGAAAGGAAAATTTGAAGACAGGACAAAGGCGGACAAGGCCCGTTATGAAAGAGAAATGAAAACATATATCCCTCCCAAAGGGGAAACAAAAAAGAAGTTCAAGGATCCCAGTGCACCCAAGAGGCCTCGGTTGGCCTTCTTGTTCTGTTCTGAGTATCGCCACAAATCAAAGGAGAACATCCTGGCCTATCCATTGGTGATGTCGCAAAGAAACTGGGAGAGATGTGGAATCACACTGCTGCAGATGACAAGCAGCCTTACGAAAAGAAAGCTGCTAAGCTGAAGGAAAAGTACAGAAAGGATATTGCTGCCTACCGAGCTAGAGGAAAACCTGATGCAGCAAAAAAGGGAGCTGTCAAGGCTGAATAAAGCAAGAAAAAGAAGGAAGAGGAAGATGAGGATGAGGAGGAAGGGGAATAGATGAAGATGAAGAAGATGATGACGATGATGAGTAAGTTGGTTTTGGCACAGTTCTTTTTTTTTCTTGTCTATAAAGCATTTACCACCCCCATCCTCTGGGGACACAACTCACTCCTTTTAAAGAAAAAAAAAATTGAAATATAAGGCTGTGTAAGATTTGTTTTTAAACTGTATAATATCTTTTTTGTATAGTTAACACACTACTGAATGTGTCTTTAGATAGCTCTGTCTTGGTGGTATTTTCTTTTTGTTTGTTTGTTTTTTGAAAAAATAAATATATTAGAAAGCTATAAAACAGCATCTATGGAACACAGGAGGAATACTAATTAAATTGAACAAAGAGAAGCATTAGAGCATGACCTCAGATATACAATAAAAATTATCATATGATGACATTACAAATGAGTAGGGAAAAGAAGGTCAATAAATAGTAGTGCTATAACTGTTATAGTTTGGGAGGAAATCAAAGCTAAATTCATATTCACAATACATATTTCTGATTATCTACCACCATATAGCAAATTATCTACAATTTGGAATCCTTAAGGTATTAATTTACTATCCTTTGTGGTTCTGGGTGTTGATGGAGTTCAGCAGGGGGTCATCTCACTAGGGATCTTTTCTAGGATCTAATAACTATAGCCTCACTTCCTACCGTCCTGGTGGTATTTTCAATAGCCACTAACCTTGCCTGGTACAGCATGGGGATTGTAAATTGGCAGATAAATTTAAGGCAGGTTCTTGTCGGTGCATAGCACAAATTGGTTATTTATGGGGATGGTAGTTTTTCATCTTCAGTTGTCTCTGATGCTTCTTATACGAAATAATTGTTGTACTGTTAACTAAATACCACTCTGTGTGAAAAAAAAAGTTGCAGTTGCTTTGCTGACATTATGAATGCTTCTAAGTTAATACATTTTTTATTAAAAAAAGAAAATGGATGTACAATATACCAGAATTTATGAGATGAAGGAAAATCAGGTCTAAGAAGGAAGCACATAGCAATAAATGTCTATGTGAAAAAATCAAAGATGTCCAATAAACATCTTACTGTTACACCTCAAGGAAATAGAAAATAAAGAGCAACATGAGCTCAAAGTCAGCAGAATGAAAGAAATCATAAATACCAGAGCAAAAATAAAGAGAAGGCAAATGATATAAAAGATAAACAGAACTAAGTGATACACAAAATCAACAAAACTTTAGCAAGACTTAAAAAAAGAGAAGACTCAAATAAATAAAAGCATAAACAAAAGAGGAAACATTACAACCAATATCAAAATATAAAAAGAATTTCAAGAGTATTAGGAAAGATTATATGCCAAAAATTGAATAATCTCTCAAAATAGTAAATTTTTAAACACATAAAACCAACCAAGACTAAATCATGAAGAAATAAGAAATCTAAATATATCAATAGTAGGGAAACTAGAACAATCATAGCAAGTGTTCAATCAAAATAATCCCAAGACCTGATGGTTTTACTGCTGACTTATATCAAACATTTAAAGAGTAACTAACTCTTCAAAGAAATTGAAGGGAAACTAATGAAAGCAAACTTATTTTATGAGGCTAGCATTACCTGGATTCCAAACTATACAAAAGCATAATAAGAAGGAAAATTACAGGCTAATACTCTTGATGAACTTAGATGCAAAAATCCTCAATACAATATTGGCAAGCCAATTTCAACAACACCTTGACAGAATCAACTAATTTCATTGTTAATGACAAGAAGCTCTAAATTTTCCTGCTAAGATCAGGAACAAGGCAAGGATGCCCCTTGCAATTTTGTACTCAATGTCTTACCTAGTGTGGTAAGGTGAAAATGAAAATAAAAAATAAATATATTGAGAAGGAATAAATAACACTGTCTTTGCAGATGATAGTTGTATACATAGAAAATCTGAAATAATTGTCAAAAGAGTTTAAGGTACTAATAAGTGATTATAGCAAGGTTGCATGATAAAAGGGTAATATACAAAGAGTCAATTGCCTTCCTATATACTAGCATTGAACAAGTGGTATTTGAAATTTAATACACATTGTTTTTTATATTAGCACTAAAAAATTAGTTGTACATGTAATCAAATGTGCACAAAATCCAGATGAGGAAACAGAAATGGCAGAAGATATGTTGTCTTGCTTCGCTTTTCCACCTATTTTGAAAGAAAAGAGTCAGCCAGCTTCGTCACATGGGCATCCATGTATGAAAAAGCAACCTTTGTCATTAACCTTCATGGAGGATATGTCATAATTTATTGTTTTAAAATTATACGAATTTGGAGACACAGAAGCCCTGGGTAAAGACTTAAATCATTATTCAGACTTAATCAATGAGTTCTCAAATTCTGGGCTCCACATTGTGATCCATTTTTCCTTTTTTTTTTTTTCTTTTTATTTATTTATTCTACTTAGGTATGCATGATAGCAGAATGCATTTTGATTCATTGTACACAGATGGAGCACAATTTTTCATTTCTCTGGTTGTATGTTATATAGAATCACATAATATATGCAGTCATACGTGAAGCTAGGGCTATGATGTCCATCTCATTCCACCATCTTTACTGTCCCCATGTTCCTTCCTCCCTCCCTCCCCTTTGACCAAAGTTCCTCTGTTCTTCCTGTGTCCTTTCCTCCATTATGGATCAGCATCCACTTATCAGAGAGAACATTCAGCTTTTTGTTTTTGGGGTTTGGCTAACTTCGCTTAGCATGATATTCTTCAACTCCATCCATTTACCTGCAAATGCCATAATTTTATTCTCTTTTATTGTTGAGTAATTTTCCATTGTGTATATATACCAGTTTCTTTATCCATGAATCTATCGAAGGGCATCTAGGTTGGTTCTACAGTTTAGCTATTATGAAGTGAGCTGCTATAACCATTGAAATGGCTCCATCACTATAGTATGCTGTTTTTAAGTCCTTAGTGTATAGACTGAGGAGTGGGATAGCTGGGTCAAATGGTGGTTCCATTCCAAGTTTTCTAAGGAATCTCCATACTGCTTTCCAGATTGGTTTTACTAATTTGCAGTCCCACCAGCAATGAATTGATTCATGATTTTACTTGCACTATAAGAGTCTTGTTAAGGAAATAAGATCCTAATCCGACATGATGAAGATTTGGGCCTACATTTTCTTCTATTAGTCGTAGGGTCTCTGGTCTAATTCCCAGGTCCTTGATCCACTTTGAGTTGAATTTTGTGCATGGTGAGAGAAAAGGATTTAACTTTCATTTTGCTGCATATGAATTTCCAGTTTTCCCAGCACCATTTGTTGAAGAGTCTTTTTTCCAATGTATGTATTTGTGACCTTTGTCTAGTATTAAGATAACTGAATTTAAGAGGGTTTGTCTCTGTGTCTTCTATTCTGTACCATTGGTCTACATGTCTATTTTGGTGACAATACCATGCCATTTTTCTTACTATAGCTTTGTAGTATAATTTAAGGTCTGGTATTGTAATGCCTCCTACTTACTCTTCTTACTAAGGATTGCTTTGGTTATTCTGGGTCTCTTATTCTTCCAAATTAATTTCATGATTGCCTTTTCTATTTCTATAAGGAAGGATGTTGGGATTTTAATTGGAATTGTATCAAATCTATATAGTGCTTTGGATAGTATGGGCATTTTGACAATATTGATTCTGCCTATCCAAGAGCATGGGAGATCTTTCCATCTTCTAAGGTCTTCTTCAATTTCTTTCTTTAGTGTCCTGTGGTTTTCATTGTAGAGGTCTTTCACCTCTTTTGTTAAATTGATTCCCATGTATTTTATTTTATTTTATTTTATTTTTTGAGGCTATTGTGAATGGGGTAGTTTCCTAATTTCTCTTTCGGAAGATTCATCACTGATGTATAGAAATTCAATTGATTTATGGGTATTGATCTTATATCCTGAAACTTTGCTGAATTCATTTATTAATTCTAGAAGTTTTCTGGTGGAATTTTTTGGATCCCCCACGTATAATATCATGTCATCTGCAAATAATGATAGTTTGAGTTCTTCTTTTCCTATTCATATCCCTTTAATTTCTTTCATCTGTCTAATTGCTCTGACTAGAGTTTCAAGGACTATGTTGAATAGAAGTGGTGAACCCATGGGGTCCCCAGAGACAGTCCTTCCCGTTTGTCTGGGTTCCCCTCTGATTGGCGGCTAACAGTCTGAGGTCTGCCCTTGGCTGGGCTCCTGCGGTGGTCCCTGAAGATGGTCCTGGGTCTTAGCCTGTGCTCCCACTGGTTGGCAGGAACTGTGGCGCAGGCGGTGGTCCTGGCCCTCACTTAGGCCTGGGTCTTAGCCTGTGCTCCCACTGGTTGGCAGGAACTGTGGCGCAGGTGGTGGTCCTGGCCCTCACTTAGGCCAGCTCTCCTGCACAGTCCCCCCATTTGGACCCATTTTTTCTAAAAAAAAAAAAAAAAGGCTCAATATATCAGATTACAACACCATTCACACTGAGAATGTTTTAGGCAATTGACTCTGTGCCATACTAAATTCAGTCACTAATTAATTTTTCCAGTGTATTAGCAGGCTTCTTCTTTTTCTTTTTTTGTGCCAGGAATTGAACCTAGGGATGCTGAACTACTGAGCCACACTCCCAGCCCTTTTTATTTTTTATTTTGAGACAGGGTCTCTATAAGTTGCTTAAGGCCTAACTAAGTTGCTGAGATTGGCCATGAACTTGTGATCTTCCTGCTTCAGCCTCCCCAATTGCCAGGCTTCTTAATGTGTACTAATAATAATCTTAATTGGAAACAATAAATATCAAACTTATTATGGTTCTAGTTGTGCCTCTAACATGGAAAGTAGTTATTTATAGATTAGGTAAGACCATATTGTTGGAACACAACTTACAGGTGGGAAAGTGTTTTGAATTTTGGCTGATGTAAGAAAATTAAAGTGCTTGAATTTAGACATATTTGTAGAACTTAATAACCATATATTTTATTTATTTATTTATTTTGTTACTGGAGATTGAACTCAGGGGCACTCGACCACTGAGCCACATCCCTAGCCCTATTTTGTGTTTTATGTAGAGACAGAGTCTCACTGATTTGCTTAGCACCTAGCCATTGTTGAGGCGCTTTAAACTTGTGATTCTCCTGTCTCAGCCTCCCTAAGTGCTGGGATTACAGGCTTGTGCCACTGTGTCCAGCTACCATGGCTTTTATTTACGTACAACTTTGGATGATAAACCTTTAGAAAGCAGAGTTCAAATAAACAATATAACTTTTCACAGTCCAAGGGTAAATGTGATGTTAATGAATGAAGTGGTTTACAATCTATTTCCAGAGTAATGTCCTGCTCATTTCTTTACTCATATCATACATGGTGCTGGAAAATGCCTTAAAAGCTGGCATAAGTGCTATACAATGTGATCTCAACTCTGCTCTAAAAAGAAGTTATGTGAACATGTAAACTTGTGAAAAATATTAGAAGACAATAGATGTATAATATTAGTGACTAAGAATATGATTTTTTAATTTTTTTGTGCTTTTCTATATTTTGCAAATGTACTATGTATACATATCTTTTAATATCAAAGAATAAAATAGGTAAATATAAAAAATTAAGTGACAAGATTCATACACAATTTTTTATAGAAGACAAAGACATTAAATTGAATGTAGTTTAAGTTCCAACTCTACTATTTATAGTGTGTATACTATATATATATACTATATAGTATGTATAGTATTTATATAGGTCCTTACAATGTATTGCCTTCTTATAATTCCATATTGCAGTTTGGGGATGACGCCTTGCAAGGAAGGTGTCCATGTGCCCTTTTAGGATCTTCTATAGTGAGTTTCACTTCTCCTGTGGGCTGCATAGATATTGAATACACATAAGATCAAGCATTCCATGCCTAACCTGCCCTATCTCTCTACTCTCCCTTCTATTGATTTGAATATCCTTTCTCTAGGGTAGGTAAAACATGCAGTTATACTAATGAGCAAGAAAGTAATTAACTGGATAAAAAATGCCCAGAGTCCATTTTAGATGAAGCTTTATCCCAAGCATTAAATTAGTTAAGAGTAACTAGGTAGGAGATAAGGTCTCTGAAAAGTCTAATAAGATGAAACTAACTGGAATAACTCCTTTTAATACAATAGAAACATGCAATTATGACAGCATCATGCTGGGATGCCTTTGCTTACAAAGTTATCTTAGCAAGACAAACTCTGGGATCACCTTCTAATTCCAGGAATCCTGAGGGATGGGTGTCCTGTCCCTATTCATTGCCCCCAATAACAAAAGTTACCCACTTAAACAAATGTACTGATCTGGAGACAGAAAACATGGTATAACAGGAGAAAACTTTAGGCATGCCTTGTACAACAAGGCAAATAATCAAGTTCTCAACAGTGTGTTTAAGAACATGAATTTTCTAATCAGTTTTCTCAAATGTGCTACCCACTAAATCATTTGTTCATTCATTCACTTCCAAACATGCACTGGAGAACTTTTTAGGTGTAGGGTCCAGTTCTGGAGAATTATCAGAAAGTATTAATAAGAGCAAAGACACAAGGAATAGCACATTTGAGCTTTGAATTCTGGTTCAGTCATAAACAAGTTGCGTGAGGCAGACTCAGATTTGGGCGCCCAAAGGCTTATATGATTCCTAAGATCTTCTCTAAGGAAAAAAAAATTAAAATTAAAATTACATAACAATTAAAATTAAAATTACATAACAATTTAAATGAGAAGTTCTGGAGCTTAAGTTTCGTCAGTGTCATGGAATTCCACCTCTGTAGCTGGGTTTAATATTTTGCTTCGATGTGACCTTAAGCAAGCTATTTAACCTCATTGGAACTCTATTTTCTTTTGCAAAAATTTGGGATAAACTGTGTTCCTTACATGACTATTGTGGCAGTTAAATGAGACCAAAAATATGCATAAGTGCTTTGCACAGTGCCTGGCACAGGGCAGGATCATGTTGAATGGTAGCTGACATGCTGTCAGAGAGCAGGCTTTGTATGTTTTTGCAGAAGCCACAGAAGGACAGAGCTGCTCCCTTTCTTTGCTTTCCCTAGAAAAATACATATGGTCTAGTCAACTTCCTAGAAGCCCAGATAAATGCTGGAGTGACCAAGTAAGTTTAAAAAAATATGTGAATAACAGAATGCACCTGGCCTTATGTAGTCTTTTTTTAATCAATTGAATTCACTGTACTGGCTTTCACAATGACAAGGAGCAAATGTTTGGGATGGAAGCCTTTCATCAGTGCAGTAGAACACCAGTATTGCAAATAAACATTTTGATCAAACATTTCATCACATAGATGGTGTTTGCCCACAGCACTTCTGTGCCTATTTGTACTGGTTTTCTCCTTCCCAAAATATTTGCTTGGAAGTTTTGCAGCACAGGTTGAGGGCACCAATTTTTTTTTATTTTTAATTCTTTTTTTGTCTTTTTAAACCATGGGCCATCCAGATTTGGTGTCATCATTAATGCTTATTAAGGTACTTTATTTGACTAATGCCAGTGGTATATGATGACGAATATTTCATATTGAGTGAATAAAGCATATCTTTTCATTATATTCTCTGATTTATTTCCTAACTTGCCAGTTTGAAATTCATGGTCTGTTTCCTTCCTCTTGCTACAAGCCCCAAATCTGCAACTATATATGCCCTCTTAGGTGGTTTTATCATCTTAATTATCATATTTCTTCATTACAACAATTTTACATTATAGTGTTTTGGACTCCAGAAGTCAAAAAAGAAGCAGCTATGGTGACCTCTTCCTAGGTGCACAAAACCTAGAGGAAGAGACAAATGAAAAAAAAAAAAAAAGATTTCATTATATTATGAAAAATTCTGTTTGTCGTCAAGATATGTCCACTTATGAGGAAGCACAGAAGATTAAATTCCCCAACATGCCAGGGAATGGGGTAAGGTCAGAAGGAATGAAGACAAAACAAGTAATAATGAAGTCAAGCTTTACAGTGTAAAGTTTTATCAAGATAGTACAAGCTGATTAATTGTCAAGAGAGAAGAGCATGTGCAAAGATGTCTGTTTTAGTCAGCTTTTTCACTGCTATGACTAAATAACCCGACCAGCACAATTGTAGAAAAGGGAGAGTTTATTGGAGGGCTCTTGGTTTCAGAAATCTTAGTTCATAGAAGGCTGGCTCCATTCCTCAGGGCTCCAAGTGAGGCTGAACATCACAGCGTCAGAGTGTGGCAGAGGGAAGCAGCTCACATTGTGATCAGAGAGCAGAGAGAAACTCACTTGCCAGGTACAAATATATACCCCAAAGCCACGCCCAATTCCCACCTCCAGCCACACCCTACCACTTCAGTTAGCTCAGTTAATCCCTATAGGGATTAATTCAGTGATTGGGTTAAGACTCCCACAACCCAATCATTTCTCCTCTGAATCTTCTGGCATTGTCTCACACCTGGGCATCTCACATCCAAACCATAACAATCTCCCTGAAATTGTTAGGGGGGCACCTCGCATTCAAACCATAACAATCTCCCTGAAAGAAGCAGTAAGGCACATCAGAGGAAGTAGAAAAACTCTGTAAAACTGGAGCATGAATAGGCATGAGACCAGGAATGTGGGCTCTTCTTGGATTTTTAAAAGACATGTCTGTCCTTCTGAGGAGTTTTGGCTTTATTCTGTAGGAAGTTCAGTGACTTTGGGTATATATTGGGGAAGGGTTTGTGTTTTAGAAAGATCTGTCTGGCTACAAGTTCCGTGGGAGTTGAATTGGCAGAGAAAGAGACAGGGCTTAGAAACCACTTATAAAGCTATTAAAGTAGTAAAAGCAAAAGATGATGAGAGTTTGAGACAAGGTAGAGATAATAAGAATGTGGAGGAGTGGATGATTGCAAACGTTACCTAGGACACAGAATGAAGAGAGATGGGAAGTTAGGAAGTTGAGGTTGATTCCTGGATTTCTACATCTTACTGTGACATACAGAAATCTGACAAGCACACACAGATCATACATCTCTTAAAGCACATTATATGTATATACTGCACTAAGAATTCCTAAGCAAACTTCACTATTAAATGTTTAACCATTTATGAATTTGTTATTAATATTTTATTATTGTGTTCTTAATAGAACATGAGGAAAGAAAGCCTCAAAGCAATTTCCAGAAAATCTACTTGCCAGAGTGTATTAATTTATTGAGAAGAATTGTTCACAAATAGAATTTTAGCCCAAACATCATACTAAGTAGGACTGCAACTTAATCATTTCTTTGCATTATGGTGGTATTAGTGTTTTGATTTTAAACTGTTTTATTGTTAAATATATGAACAATTACATTTATAATGTATCAAAGTTTTTTAAAGTAATCATAAAAAAGTATCCTTCCCTGGCTCTAAAAATTAAGTATGACCAATACTTGAAAGATCTGTGTTTTTCATTTATATCATCACCTTCCCCCAACCTATTTCACTCTCCAATAACTTAAAAATTTGATTTTTTGAATTTAGTTATCTCCTTACCTTTTGATTTGATTTTCAGCCTATCACTTACATACACACACACCTTTAATCAGTAGTGATCATTTTGCACATACAACCATGATAATTTACTGATGAGTTACATTTTTAAGGAATGTGTCATTAGGCTCTTTAATCCTTGGGTGAGCATCATAAAATTTACATACAAAAACCTGGATTGTTTGGCCTACTATATACCTACACTATTTTGTATTGCATAGTTTGATTTTTAAAACTATTTTATTAAAAAAAAAATTGGACATAAACATGTATATCAGCCAAGGCCTGCCTAGGGTCAGGGTTATCAATACTACTGACTTTCGCCTCCACAGTTGGTCTCACTGGAAGGTATTGAGGAGCAATAACCACATGGAGCTGTCACTCCCTATGATAAAAATGCCTTCTTTAGGAATCTTTCCTGAAGGACCTGCCTAGGGCTGTTTCATGGTGAACAAGTGGGAGGAGTGTATTCTAACAGTTAGTACAATAAAAACATAAAAGAGTAACAGAGTCATTTGTTACCATTACCAAGCATTGAGTATTGTACATAATTATATATGCTATACTTTTATACAACTGGCAGTGCAACAGGTTTGTTTATACCAGCATCACCAAAAACTTAGGAGTAATGCATTGCACTAGCACTTAACTACAGCTACATCACTGGTTGACAGGAAATATTTAGCTCCCTTGTAATCCTATAGGACCATGGGCATATATGTAGTTATCATTGACCAAAATGTTCTACAGAGCATGACTATGAATTAAATCCTACTTACATACTTTTGTTCTTTCTTTCTTTTTTTGCCAAACAATATATTAATGAGATACTTGTAGCAAATATTTACTCCTTGACTCTGATGTAGCATTGTCACTATGAACATATCCTGGGTTTTGTACCCATTTTCCTGTGGACTGTCTATTAAGAACATTCCTGCTTTGAACATTCTTGAGCATGTCTCCTTATGCATTTGGTACATGAAAATAGCTAATAGCTTTTCTTTTGCTTAGAATATTTGCCTATGATATATTTTTATATTATTTCAATTTCAAAGATTTGGGATTCCTCATATTTTAGGAGCAGCTTGAATTAATTTGATGTATAATTATTCACATTTGCATATAAATCAAAATACTAGCAGTTGTATATAAATATATATGTATATATTTATATATGCAGATTGTCTCCATATACATATATAGACTGTCTACTACCTGACAAGTTTATTAACAACTGTAAGAAGAAATACTATCAACTAGAATTGGAGAGTTGCTACTATGAGAAGGAAGGAAAGGTAATGCTACAATTAGGGGAAAAACGGAATTTTATTGAATTTTACTGATGTGAGATTTATACTCAGAAACAAAGATCACCAGAAAGGAGGAGAGTATGAGCATATACTTTCTCATATGGAAATTGTACCATGTTCTGTAAGAGTAGGGATTACTAGAAGGAATTGAAGCCCTATCTGGAGAAAGAAAAGGAACAAGAAGGTAGTACAAAGGGCACAGCAAGTTTCTGGAGAAGTCTTAATAGTGAAGAATATTCTGTCTCTGGAAGACTGCCTGGGAATGCATATATCCAGGGAACCAGAATGTGACAATGGACAAAGGCTTGCACACTAGGCTAAAAATGCATGGGACCCTAAGGTTAAGTAAAAACTACTGCAATCATGAATCAATTGCACCTTAGAAGAGTCCTGGGGTGATGAATTTGGGCTGGCCTATATTCATGTGTGTGGTAGATGTGTTTTTCTTTGACCTGCACCACCATGCTTCTTCCTTTGTTGAGTGCTCATTCTCAGAACTTTCACGCTGCCTCTGGCTACCCAAGACTCTTGTATCCCTACCAACCAGGGCACATCCCTCTATTTAGAGGATGTTTTCATTTTCCTATTCCCAAAGAAAATTTGCACATCATCCTGAATGAGAAATTCTCATCTGTGTGCCCCGGTTTTAATCAAAGTGCAGAATCACTCTTGGAAGTAAACTTTTCTTGTGTTGACTCATGAAAGATGGAACATTTTGTTGAAGAGTTTGTGAGAGTTGTAGAGAACAAAAGAGCAAGCAGTCATAAGCACAATGACATGAAGTCAAGCTGCCATCAGGGAGGTGGAAAGCTGACTTCATCACATGACATTTTTGTCTCCTGAGGATATGAAGCTCAGTCCAGATAGGAAAAATTTTTCAGAAGATAAAGGCATGTTGCAAATGAATTATTAAATCAGGGACACTTTTAATAGAGTGTATAGTATTATGTACTTGTATTATGAACATTTGTAAGTTTTTTAACCTACCCCAAATTCTAGCATTTCTAAGTATGTTGCAAGTACCAAATGCTTGAGGACCTCAGCAGCAGATGTAGGTTCTGATAGTGTGCTGACCATATTCAATTTAGTGAACAAAGGCACACAGGCAGTGTTAAATATCTTTTAAATGAATGAAAGCTGTCTCTTGTCTTGACTAGGGCCATCTGATAAACCTATTTGGGTTAATTGGTTAAGGCTGACATATGTTGATAATGTTTAGCTAGTATTTAAATGTTTAGTAGATATTTGCAAAGCCTTATCACAAAGAATTCTATTCAGGTAGTGAGGAATTTCAAAGATACAAAATCCACAGAGGAATCACTAGGAACGGAGATAATACATAAATTGAGCCTACATCCTAAAAAAAACAAAATTCAAAGACATGAAAGTTAAAAGGAAAAATATGTAGCAGAACTTATTTTATCCATTCCTTAAATATTAACATATACTAAGGACAGACACTAGCTGAATGGGAGGATAGTAACAATAAATATAGTAAATAAAGAAAGGTTATAATATGTTAGAAGGTGTTACATGTTTTGAAAAAGTATTTAGAGGGAGAAAAGGAATTCAAGAAAGCAAAATAAAGGAAAGCTTTTGAAAGAATCCCTTTGTTGCACCTCCCAGCTAGCAGTTCCTAAGCATCTGCTTTGTCCTCAACACTTGGAATCTAAAGACAAATTAGACATGGCCCTGCTTAGACTAGTGAACATACATGGACAATAGAAAGAGGCAAGCTCTTGTTTTGTAAATGCTATAATAAAAAGGGTAAGAGTGCTTTGGGGACTCCCAACAATGGTAAACAATTCAGGGAGTCTTCAGGGACAAGAAAACATTTGCATTGAATCTTAAGAACTGGAAATGATTTAATCAGAAGTGGTGAAGGGAGAAGAAACACTCCAGGGGCAGAAATAGCTAATGCAGTAGTGTGCAGGTATGAGAGAACAATTTGAAGAGAGGTGAAAAGCTATGGCAGCGAAGGAATAATTAAACAGCAAACTAGGGGTGTGCGGCTAAGACTAGTGGAGTAAGGGAGTAGCTTTGTAGGCAGTGGGCCTGGAAAGGAGTCAGTCTTCCCAACACACATTAATAGTTTCTATATATACTGAATACATTTGTATGCTGCTCTGTGTTTTGATCATATGAAACAGCAAACTTAAAAGTGCTGTGAAGCAAAGTAGTGCACTTTTGTTTTTACCATGGGTGTACATGACATTAGGTAGATCCAGAGTACAAAAATCCAAACTTACAAAACAGATAAAATAGGATGTGATTATTTTGTGAACAAAGGGATTATAAACTTTATAAAAGGACTGATGTTCTTTGTTTGCAAATATGTAACTAGTACCTAAGCTTGCCAACTGCCTGGATGTGTCAGAAATCTCAGCAAATGGAGCAATGCCTAAAATGCTTCTGACTCCTCTGTAAGAAATTTTTTTTCTATTTTGTTTACAAAGTTAAAGTTCAGTATATACAGAACTTAAAAACATTTCTCTATAAGACATGAGTTTGTATCTCCACTATGGTTTAATAAACATTGTTAGTTTAGCTTCCAGCCAACATGTACTCCCTTCCCTTAGCAATAAACAATCTGAAAGTCTGAAGGAAAAGGAATCACTCGGTAGCACTCAAATCAGAACAGATCAGAGATGCTTCTGGGACAGAAGGAACAAATGTAGCTCATAAAGGAGATGAGGGCCCCTGGCTCCATAGGAAACATTACTGGGACCACTGGCACTGTGTAAAACTGACACCAAAGATTCCTGGAAATGAGCAGGGGTGAGAAAAACAGGAAACATGCAGATGGTAATGTGTCTTGACCTCAATGGGTGTAAATAAGGTAATCACAATCTCCTAACAGGTATATGATGCTCCAAAATCTCCTAAGTAGTATCCATGTTTAGAAAATAAGCGGGTGTCATAAGTTACTGTCTTTATCAGTTGTTATTCTTTCCTGTTTAAACTTTTAGTAAACCAGTTTTTCCTTCATTTCTCTCCAATTCCCTTTCTCCCTTCATTCCTTCCATCTTTCCTCTCTATTTTCCTTTCTCCCTCCCTTCCTTTCCCTTCTCTCCTCCTTCTTTTCCTTCTTCTTTAAAAATAACACATAGAAGGGTTTTCAAAATAACCTCCTTACTTCCATACCTCTCCATGATACTATTCTTAGTGCCTTAATTTGAGAAAGGCTGAGTTTAATATTTGAATTCACAGATATTAAAACTTTAGAAGTAATCTATATAAGTAAGTCTATAAATATATAAACTATTTGCCTAACTTACCAAGTATCCATGTTCTTCTACAACAAACTATGTATGTGTGTGTGTATTTTCAATATTTAAAGTTAACATGTTAATAATGGCAAAAGACTGAATGTTTACCTCTTAAGACTGGAAAAAAGACATATTGTCCACTCTCAAAACTTCTAATCAACACTGTACCACAGTTCTCAGCCAATACAATGTGGCAAGGAAAAGAAAAAAAATAAAAAATATACAACTACAAATTTTTTATCTAAAAATCATATGACTGCATAGAAATTCCTAAGGAGTATTTTATTAAACAACAACAACAATAAAACTTGTTAGAAAAATAAGTGAATTCAGCAAGGTAGTAGCATACAGGAGTGATATTTTAAAATCAATTGTACTTTTATATTTCTATACACTAGTAGCACAAAATTGAAAAATAAAATTAAAACGCTGGTCATTTATAATAACATCAAAATGTTAGATATTTAAGAATATATTAAACAAAACATGGTGCAAGACCTCTGTATTTAACATAAAAAAGCATTGCTGAAAGCCATTAGAGAATTCCTAAATATACCAAGAGATAAGCCATTTTCAAGAATTGAAAGACTCAGAATATCAAAATGCTCATTGTTGCTAAATCAGTCAATGTATTCAATAAATACCAATCAAAATTCCAGCAGTACTTTTTGGTTAAAACTAATGAGGTGATTCTTAAAATTGTACATGAAACTAAAGGATCTGGAATGGTCAAAACAATTTTTCAAAAGAACAAAGTAGGAGGATACACATTATCTGATCTTAAGATTTATTATTTAAAGCTACTATATTATATTAACATAATATTAATCCCATAGATCAATAGAACAGGGTAGGAATTACATAAAGGAATCTGCATGTTTATGGTCAATTAATTTCTGACAAAGGTACCAGTTCAATTCAAAGAAGGAAAACGTCTCTTCAGCAAATATGCAAAATAACTGGATATTCCTATTTAAACAAATGAACCTCAATTCAACAACACACATCCACAGAATTTAATTTGAGATGAACCCTAGACCTGAATGTAAAATTTAAAATTCTAAACTTTGAGAAGAAAAACTGAGAAAAACTTTATGATCTTATTACAAAGATTTATTAGCTAAAACAGGAAACACAGTTACCAAGAAAGAAAACTAGGAATAACAATCTTCGCCAATATTAAACCCTTATCTTTGAATGACAGCATTAGAGAACTTAAAAGGCAATCAATGGATGGGTACTAAGTGCTGTGATACATATATCCAAGGCATATAAAAAGTCCTTATAATTCAATAATTAATAAGTTAACCAATACAATAACACAACTGACTTGTGCTTATCAAAGTGATGTTTAGTGAATCGAGGCTCTTAAATGCCATTCATGTTTGCATAATCCTAAGAAGTTTTTGTTAGTTTCCTTGACAGAAAAAGAAATGTCAGAGACACACCTAAAATTACAAAAAAAACCACCTCAAATTTATAAATGATATTATTACAATTTTTTTCAAATTAGAGCTGTATAGTTATACATAGCAGTTGGATTCATCCTGACAAAATCCTGCATGCATAGAATTTGATTTCTATTCACAATCTCCCTCCTTTTTCCCTCTTTTTCTCTCCCACCTCCCCTGTTCTCCTTGCTCTATTCTGCTAGACTTCCTTTCAACTCATCTAATTATATGTGATTGGTTCTATTTACTTATACATAAAGGTGAAGTTCCCTGTGGTATATTTATATGTGCATATAATGTGATTTTTTAAGAATTCATTCTGCATTGCCTCCCCTTACCCATCCCTCTACTCTGCATCTCGATTCCTTTCTTCTGCTGATCTTCCCTATATTTTTATGATATCCTATTGTTCCCTCTCTCCCCATTTCCTTTATTTTACTATAGCTTCCACATAAGAGAGAAAACATTTGACTTTTGAATTTCTGAGTCTGGCTTATTTCACTTAGCATGATATTCTCCATTTCCATCCATTTACCAGGAAATGCCATAATTTCATTCTTATTTTTGGTTGAGTAGAACTTCAATGTTTACATGTACCATATCGTCTCAAGCCATTCATCTATTGATGGGGTGCCTAGATTGATTCCATAATTTAGTTATTGTGAACTGGGCTGCTATAAACATGGAAGTGGCTTTATCACTGTAGTATGCTGATGTTAATTCTTTTAGAAAAGTATCAAGGAGTGGGATAGCTGAATCATGGTGGTTCCATCTTCAGTTGTTTTGAGGAAAGTCCATACTGCTTTCCAGAGTTGTTGTATTAGCCTTCAATCCCACCAACAATGTAGAAGCATATGTTTGACACCACATTCTCACCAGCATTTATTACTGTTTATATTAATCATTGCCATTCACACTGGAGTGAGATAAAAATCTTTGTATAGTTTTGATTTGCATTTCCCTGCTTGTTAGAGGAGTTGAACTTTTTTTTTTCATATATTTGTTGGCAACTTATATATCTTCTTTGAGAATTTTCTGTTTAGTTCTTTTGCCCATTTATTGATTGGGTTTTATTTTGTTTTTGGTGTTGTTTTTTGAGTTCTTTATATATTCTGAATATTAATCCCCTATCAGAGTAGTAACTGGCAAAGCTCTTCTCCCATTCTTAATCATTCATGCTCTTAATGCTCTTAATCATTTCCATTGCTGTGCAGAAGCTTTGTAATTTGATCACATCCCACTTATTAATTCTTGGTTTTATTCCTTGTGCTTTGGTTTTATCTTGTTAACAAAGTTGGTGCCAGCACCTATATGATGGATTGTTGGCCTATGTTTTCTTCTAGCAGTTGCAAGGTTTCTTGTCTGATTCCTAAGTCTTTGGTCCATTTCAATTTGAGTTTCGTGCAGGGTGAGAGATAGGGATCTAGTTTTATTTTTCTGCATATAGTTATGTAATTTTCCCAACACTATTTGTTTAAAATGCTATCTTTCTCCAAAATTTTTTTGGCACCTCTGTCAAGAATCAGATGGCTGTAGGTATATGGGTTTATTATTGTGTCTTTTATTCTATTGTATTTGTTTTCAAATCTATTTTGATGCCAGTACCATGCTGGTTTTTATTACTACAGCTATGTAGTATAATTTCAGATCAGGTATTGTGATGCCTCCTGTATTTTTCTAGTTCAGTATTGCTTTGGCTATTCTAAGTCTCTTATTCTTTTAAATGAATTTAAGCATTGTTTTTTTCTAATTCTCTGAAGACTATCATTTGTGTTTTTATGGGGATCTCATTGAATCTGTACTTTGCTTTTGGTAGTATGGTTATTTTGACAATATTAATTCTGCCTATCCAGAAACATGGGAGGTCTTTTCATCTTCTAAGTTCTTCAATTTGTTTGTTCAGTGTTCTGTAATTTTCATTGTAGAGCTCTTGTATCTCCATGGTTAGACTTATTCCCAAGAATTTTGTTTTATGTTAGTTTAGTTTTGTGGTTATTGCGAATGGGATGGTTTTCCTGATTTTTTCCTTGACTTAATCACTATAGGAGTATAGGAAAACTATTGATTTATGAGTGTTGATCTTGTCTCCTATTACTTTTTGAACTTATTTATAAGCTCTAGAAGTCTTCTGGTAGAGTTTTGGGGTCTTCTAGATATAGGAGCATGTCATCAGCAAACAGATATAATTTGACTTCTTATTCCTATTTGTATCACTTTGATTTTCTTCACCTGCCTGACCACTCTGGCTAATGTTTTGAGAACTATATTTAATAGGAGTGGTGAGAGTAGACAGCTTTGTTTTGCTCCTGATTTTTGAGAAAATTCTTTTAGTTTTTCTCCATTCAGTATGATGTTGACTTTGAGTTTTCAGAAATAGCCTTTATGATGTTGAGGTATGTTCTTTCAACCCCTAGCTTCTCCAGTGTATTTCCCATGAATGAGTGATGGATTTTATCAATGGCCTTTTCTTCATCTGTTGAGATGATCCTGTTATTCTTGTCCTAATTCTGTTTAAGTGGTGAATTCCACGTATTAATTTGTGTATGTTGAACCAACTTTGTCCCTGGAATGATACCCACTTGATCATGGTGTATTATCTTCTTGATGTGTTTTTACATGTTGTTTGCTAATATTTTACTAAGGATTTTTGTATGTTCATCAGGGATATTGGTCTGTAGTTTCTTTCTTTGATGCCTCTTAATCTGGTTTTGTTACCAGATGGTTATACTGGCTACATAAAAAATATCTGGGAATGTTCTCTCCCTTTCAATTTCATGGAATAATTTGAGCAAGATGGGTATTGGTTCTTCTTTAAAGGCCCAGTTGAACTTGGTGTAGAATCCATCTGGTCTGGGCTTCTCTTTTTTGGAAGGCTTTTTGTGGATTTAATAAGAAGTAGGGGGAAGGGCCATGTGGCTTCTCCATGAGTTGGTCCAGAGAGACAGAGAAAGTGTCCCCAGGTTAGATGGTGGCGAATCTCCCCAGGCCCTAGGGTGTAGGTAAAAATTTGCTTTGCCCCAGCGAGTCGCAGAAATATCCAGGACAAAAGGGGATACAGCCAGGGCGAGGAGAAGCAAAGAACACCACTTTATTCTAGAAACTATAGAAGCTTAAATACACTCTTGGACCAATCAGATCTAAAGGTCACAAACAAAGAGGTGCTCTTTGGCAAGAGCACAGTCTATTAGCATACAATGGGGAAGGATGGAAGGGAGGGGTTGGAAGGTATGGAGATGCTCCTGCAGCTTTTAATTGCTGTTTCAATTCTATTACTTGATATCGATCTGTTTACATTTTTCATATCTTCCTAGCTCAACTGGGCAGGAAATGCCTAGAAATTTGTCAGTATGTGTCTAGAAATTTGCCAATATCTTCTAGATTTTCTAGTTTATTAGAGTATAAATTTTCAAAATAAGTTTTGTATGATCCTCAGAATTTCAGAAGGGGTCTATGCTGATAGCTCCTTTTTCATGTCTAATTTTATTGATTTGGGAACTCTTTTTATATTAATTTGGCTAAGAATTTATCAATTTATCTTTTTGAAGAACCAACTTTTTGTTGCATTGATCCTGGGCATTTTCATTCTCAACTTCATTAATTTTACTTCTGATCTTAATTATTTCCTGTCTCTGATTTTGGAATTAGTTTATTCTTTCTCTAAGGCCTCGAGGTGGACTATAAGCTTATTGTTTTTGGATTGCTCTATTTTTTTTAAGTAGGCACTCAGTGCTATAATTTTTTCTCTTAGAACTGTTTCATGTTCTCCCAGAGATTTTGATATTTTGTATCTCTGTTCCTGTTCATTTCTAAGAATTTCTTGATTTCTATTCTCATTTCTTCTTTGATCTGTTCTTCATTTTAAAGAGTATTATACAATCTTTATGTGTTTATGTGGTTTCTCTTATTTTTCTTGCTCTTGATTTCTAGTTTAATTCTATTATGAGCTGATATGATGCATGGGTTATACTTTTTTTTTGTATTTGCTAAGATTACTTTATGACTTAGAATACAGTCTATTTTGGAGAAAGTTCCATGAGGTTCAAAGAGGAAGGTAAATTCAGCTGTTTGGGGGTGAAATATTTTGAAGAGTTTGTTAGATCCATTTGATTTGTGCTATTATTTAGGTTGGAAATGTCTTTATTGATTTTATGTTTTGATGCCCTCTCTATTGATGATAAGGATGTGGTGAAACCACCCAGTGTTATTATGTTGGTGGTCTAAGATTTAATGTATTTTTAATGTAAATGCGTATATTGATATTTGGGGCATATTTACTATCATGATATCTTCTCAATGTATTGTTTCAAATACCAGGTTGTTGTGGCCTTCTTTTTCTCTTTTGATTAAGTTTTGCTCGAAATCTGCTGTGTCAGCTATGAGAATAGCTACTCCTGCCTGTTTTCAGAGTCCATGTACATGAAATATTTTTTCTATCTATTTACCTTCAGCCTGTGGGTGTCTTTGCCTATGAGTCTCTTGTAAACAGCATATAGTTGGATCTTGTTTTATGCTCCATTCTGCTAATCTGTGTCTTAATTGGGGAGTTGAGACCATTAGCATTCAGTATTAGAATGGATCTTTGCTTGTGGTTTCCCACCATTTTGGTTTCTTTTGCTATACTTAATATTGTCTCAATTCTCATTTAGTAGCTTAGTCTTGATTGACCTTCCTCTATCTGGAAGCTTCAGGGTTTGTTTGAGTTCCTGTGTGTAGTTTATCTTTGAGTATTCTTTGTAGTGCTGGCTTGGTGGTTATGAATTCTTTTAGTTTGTTCTTGTTATAGAAAGTTTTTATTTCCCCCTTTAATTTGAAACTGAGCTTGACTGAGTGATCTTTACTGGCAGTTGTTTTCTTTTAGAGCCTATAATATCTCATTCCAGGCCCTTCTTAATTTTAAGGTCTGAATTGAGAAATCAGAAGTGAGCATTATTGGTGTGCCTCTAATTGAGACTTGATGTTTCTCTTTTGCAGATTTTAATAGTCTTTTCTTATTTTTCTATGTTAGACATTTTGATTACGATGTGTCTTGGAGAACTTTTCATTTGATTAGGTCTATTTTGGGTCCTATATGCAACCTGTATGTGGATATCAATTTCATTTCTGTCAAAGGAAAAGTTTTCTGTAACTATTTCATTGAAAATGGTCTTAATGCCTTTAGCTTATATCTTCATGTTCCCTTCTATCCCATCGATTCTTAGGTTTGGTCTCTTATTGTTGTCCCAGTGTTCTTGTGTATTTTAATCATGTTCTATAATTTTCCATTTATTGCATACTGAGTACTTGGGTTCATTGACCCTATTTTTGAGGTCTGAAGTTCTGTCTTTAGGGGCTTAAATTCTATTTTCTATGCAATCTAATTTGGGAATAATATTTTCAAATGAATTTTTAATTTGATGGATTGTGTCTTTCATTTCTATGAATTATTACTGGTTTTTCACTATTTCTATTTCTTTTTTGAAGTGATCTTTCTTCTCCTATACTTGCTCTCTGAATTCATTGCTTAGATCCTCTTTTAATCATTGAATATTTTAATAATCAGTTTTTTATAATCTTTCTCTGGGATTTCATCCACTTCTGTATCAGTGAGATATTTTTAAGGGACTGTGAATTTTGGGGGAAAATTTGTTTGCCTGTTTCCTCATGTTTTCAGAGATCTTGGATTTGTGCATCAATTGAGATGGATTCTCTCTACTCTTTTATAATGCATGTACTTTTGTATGTAAGTATCTTACTTATTCTGGGACTTCTCTCTGTTTTTGATATATGAGTACATGTCAAGGAGTGGAACCTAGGATCCCTTTCTTATTGTTCTTCCTTGGATCCTGGTTGTTGGCTTGAAACTTATGTTTCCTTAATTCTTTGAATTGGAGTAATGTTAAGTTTCAGGTAGGGCTAGATTGTGTATAGGTTTAGATTCACCATTGCTTGATTGAGGTATGAATATTTTTCCCCTCAGCATCAGGAGCTCAATTTTGTGATGTTGCCAGCCCCTCTCGGAGAGGAGAGCCAGGAATACCACTAATGTCAGCCACAGATGTAAAGCCTTGAATGGGGTGGTATCTACTTTGACATTTACAACACTAATTACCATTGACATAGGAATGGTGGGGTCAGGATTTAACAACAGTATCAGTAAAAACCCATGAGCTGTGCTGGGTGCAGTGGTGCACACCTATAATCCCTTGGGCTTGGGAGGCTGAAGCAGGAGGATTGCAAGTTCAAAGCCAGCTCCAGCAACAGGTGAGGAACTAAGCAACTCAGTGAGACCCTGTCTCTAAATAAAATACAAAATAGGGTTGAGGATGTGGCTCAGTGGTTGAATTCTCCTGAGTTCAATCCCCAGTACCCACCCCCTAAAAACAGAAAGAAAACCCATGAGCTAAATTGGGTGTTCAACAGCAGGTATCTAGCATATTGTCTACTGTATTAATAATTACAAAACTTGAATGGGGTGGGAATTACATAATCTGTATAATTTTTATTACTTAGTGGGATTAATTTCTTAAGCAAAAATAGGGTAGGAAGGCAAGAAAAAAATTGAAGTGTTTGAAAATGTGATCACAGGAGAGGTATGAAATAGGGAGCACATGTCAGCTATAAAAAAGAAGGAATAATAAATTAACTTAAAGTAATAAAAAAAAAGAGAGAGGTGGTGGGAACAGGAATTTTTGGCTGTTAGTGGGGGAAGGGAATGAAGAAGGTGAGATAGGAGGGCCCAAAACCTATTTACAAACAAACCAGCAAATATAAAGTCAAAACAACTCAAAATCTCATATAATTGTAACCCAGCTATATCTAATCTAGGCTAAATAATGAACATATGCAAGAGAGCTATAAATGTGTAAGGTTATATGAATACATATTTATAACTATTCTCACAGTGAGAGCATACACAAACCACACACACGCACACTCACATACACACAAAACCATGCATAATGAAAAAAAGTGAATACAATACAATACAATGTTTGGGAAAAAGCAATAAAATCTAAAAAGAATGAAGTATGGGTATATGGAGGGGAAAAGGAAATAAAAAAAGAAGGAAAATGAAAAAGTTTTAATGAGAAATAGAGGGCTTTTTCCTGCTGTGTGGTCATATCTGTTGGCAGTGATGGATTTTCTCTTTTTATTTACTTTTGGCTATGTTTTGGGCCACTGTCTTGTGTTCCTTCCCTAGCTGTCACCTGGAAATAGTAACTCTTATTTTCCAATCTCCCAGTATTGTGTGGGATAGACTGGGAAGGGCTGATGAGTTGTCCAAGTCTACAGTAAGGATGAGGTAGAATTCTATATTGGAGTTCAATTTGGATTTCAGTGGGTTTTGGAACTCTGTTGGTGGGTATTTGTGATTTGGTCTACTTCCCCTCTTGGTGTAGGGCTTCCTATTTCTTCTAGGCTTCTGGAAAAATCCACTTTTAGGGTGTAGGGACTAAGACTCCATATACAGGTTTCACCTTCACCACTATAGATGCAATTTACTGGACATCTGTCCTGGGGCACAGGTGTGCTTGTGTGGCTGCAGTGAGCGTCTTCTCAGTATTTCTTATGGGATACCAGCCGTTACGGGATATTTTTCTCCCACGAGATCCAGAGGCTCAAGGGTCCAGGCAAAATATACTTTGTGCTTGCTTTAGTCTCTTTGTCTCTGGCTCAGACAGCCTCTAATAATTTTTTCAATGGCTGCTGGCAACTTTCTCTGTGCCAGGTGCCCCAGGAAAGCTTTCAGTGCCTGGGAACATTTTTTGCACCTGCAAGTGTGATTTGCACCCATAGATGGCTGCCCACCGGCAGGAAGGGCAGGGGTGGTTTTGTGCTGGTGGAAGGCTGGCTATCCCAGCAGTGGATAGCTTAGTATTTGTTTTCACTGAGATGCTTACTCTACCAACTGTGTTCATTAAAGTCAGCCTTCCTCTGTAAACCACAGGTTTCCCTAAGTCAAATTTTCTTTATTTTTAAATTTCTTTATCCACTAGCCATATGTCTCTTTTGTCTGACTCCTCGCTCAGCTCTCCTGGTTGCAGGAGCATGCCTGTCTCTAAGATAGTATTTCTCATGTTCAAGTTATCAACTTTCTGTAGCTCTATGAATTTTTTTTCCTTTTTACAGGTCAGTATTATATTTGAGTGAGGTTCATTTGTTACTCACCTGACTGAGACGCAGTCTTCCTGCTGTGTTAGTCTACTGCAGAGGAACTGCTGGGCTGTACGTCCTTTTGTGAATTCCTACTGGTGTTTCAGGTTTGAACTTTCTTTTACTGATTATGGAAATAATATGTGCTTATAAGAAAAAAATACACAAGTGTAAAGAAAGAAAATAGTTTCACACGATCAAAAGACCCAGAAGAAATAATTATAAGTTTTTCAATACTATTTTCCATCATTTTTAGTGACTTTTGTTTGTATAGCTGAAATCATATGATAGATACATTTCTTTATGCTGCCCTTTTTATTTACCAGTACATAACTTATATAATCATCTATTGAATCTAATTACAGGGACAATTTTGTGCAAAATTTGAGCAACATAGAGAATTATAAACATGAAAATAAAAACATATTCATAGAAAAAAGATGGGTTTTATGGTACATTGTTATAATCCCATCTAATTATTTTTCTGTTTTATAGCTGTTTAATACTTATATGAAGTTTTAAAACCTGAACTAATTTACTGTTTTAAAACCTGAACTAATTTACTGTAATGACTATATTCTAAGAAAATACACATTTTCTTACAACCCTAACTAGTAACAATCACTAATTTTTAAAGCCTCTTATCAATCTGATTAGTGATATGTGACTTTGTTACCTTAATTTTCATTTCTGTTTCAAAAGAGCCTATAAATGTTTTCAGATGTTCTTTGGAATTTTCCCAATGGATTACTACTTTTTATTAATAATTCATAACAATTACTTGCAAATTAGGAATGTTAACCTTTGTCAAGTTAGGTGAAAATTATTCTTCCATATTTTCTTTTAACTGCTTAGTTTTTATCATGCATATGTTTTTAAATGATTAGGAAATTCAATACATCTTGTATATAATTTTATCTGTTGCTTTCAAACCTAGAAAGCCCCTACATATCTAGTTCTTTGTTGATATTCACTTACATTTTCTTCTAATTTAATATATAATTAAATAATTAAAATGAGCATTATTTTACATTGCTTTGTAATATTTCCTAATGCATATTAAGATTTTATATATGTCCCTCTCTTTCAGTGTTGTTTTATTCTATTCATCTAATTTTCTGTTCTGATACAAAGAAAATAATACTTTGTTTTGATTTTGTAAGATCCTTATCATATGTAATAGAATAAATGTTTTATCATCAATATTCTTAGCCACACTTACCTGCTTTCTTCATCAAGGACTTATAGAATTGTTATTTCCTATTATGAAAAAATCCATTTGGTAATTTTATTAATGTATAAATTAATTTGAAATGATTTTGAACATCTCTATGATACATGCAAATACATACAACTACATAATATCTTGGTATAGATTTAGTCAAAGCTATTACTCTCTCTTTAAATATTAAACCATCCTTGCATTTGTGGGAAAGAGCCTTACGTAGTAAGAGTGAATATTTTTAAACATGGTAGCAAATATTGTTTTGTTGTAGATTAGTATTGAATTATGCATCTCTATGATTGGTGAGATTGTTTTATATTTATGTTCTCTTGACTTTTTTTGTTTGTTTCAGTCTGAAGATAATTTAACAAAATAATTTGATTTATTTCCCAGGTATTTGTTAGGCTCTGGAATATTTTATATATTTTACTGTGATTATCTGTTTTCTGTAAACTGAGTAAAGCTTATTTGTAAAATTTTCTCAACCAAGATTTTTTTATAGCTTTATATATGATAGCATTTCAGTTTTTACTGATTTACATTTTTGCACAAAAATAGAATTTTCCAATATATTTGTATTTGACTATGCATGGAGTTTTTATGCAAAGTTATAATCTCTCCCATACATTTCAATGCTTAGTTTGCTTTTTATAAATTGATTTTTGAATAATGACATTTCCCAAAGATATTCATGAAAAAAATCCATACAAATGTTTATCTATTCGCTCTACTTTTTTCCGCACTAACTCATTACTTTCCTTTCTCTTGCTTTCCTTAGGGCTAACTTCTTTAAAACTTTCTAGCTTCTTAAATAAAATGCTTATTTCACTCATATTTTATTTCCTAAATGATAGCCCCTAAGGATATATATTTACTTTTGAATATGTATTTGAGACTATCTCAGAAATTTTGATACATGCCTCCTCAGTTTCATTATGTTCTAAAGACATTTTAATTGTATTTTTAGTCCCTCTTTAACTGAATTGTTTTTTAATGGAATCTTAATTAATTTTTAGTTTTATATATTCTTGAGAAAAGGATATAAACTGACTTGTCCAACATCTATTTTTTAACAAGCTGAGGTTATTTTCATGGCTTTGGACGTGAACATTTCACAGGCACTTCATGAAATATGTATTTTTCTATTTGAGGTATAATTTTATAACATTCATAAGTATATATGCTTATTCACCTCATTTCTTAATTTGTAATATACAGATAGTCTTAAGATAGACTGTCTCATCATAATTACCTTTTTTCAAGTTAAATTTTGACTCATTCAGTAATTTTTTAAAACTATCTTTTAGAGTAGTTTTAAGTTCACAAAAGAATTGAGAGGTAGTTACAGAGATTTCTATTTAACTCCTCCCACTACCCCAGATGAGGAGCCTCCCCCGTTATTTACATCTCTCCTTACACAGTACATTTGTTACAATCAATGAATATTGGCACTCCACAATCACCTAAAAGCTATAGTTTATATTATGGTTCACTCTTGATATTGGATCTTCTACAAGTTTGCACAGATATGCAATGATATGTTGGTTCATTCTTGATATTGGATCTTCTATGGGTTTGCACAAATATACAATGACATGTGTCTACCAAAATAATATCAGAGTATTTTCACTGCCTTAAAAATCCTCAGCCTTTTCATCTTTTCCATTTCCCTTCATAACTGTTTGTGAAATTCTCTCTAGCATTTTAGTTGCTATGTTTTATGTACATGAAAAGTTATTATTATTCTGTAATTATGGATTTTATCAGTAGGATTACCCACTGTCACAACTAATACATTTTTCCCCTTGAGTCCCACATTGATATTATTTTTGTGACTTTTATTTCCATTTCTTTCTTTTTTTTGCATTTGCTGCTAATAAAGGAGTTTAACTCACACATAAATATTAAAACTGATATAATTTAAATTCTATTATCTTATTTTACAATTTCGCTTCCTAGCAACTTTGTATTTCTGAATTTTGCTTTCTCAACTTTCTTTGTTTGCTTTTTTCTATGTTTGTGAAGTAGAAATCCTATCTTTAGTGTTATTGAGAGTTGTCTTAAGTATTTAAACAATATATTTTTAGAGTAATTGTTTGTAAATAAGCATTTAAAGTGAATTCATTTAAACTGAGACTAAAATCCTGCTGTACATATTTGGACTAGGGCACAGTATACTGTATGGCTAATGTATGGCTAGTGAACCACACTAACATTACAACTAATTATGAAAATATCCATGGTTTATTAATAAAATATTGGTTATAATTGTAACTATATTAGAATTCTTAAAAGGAACACACAATATCAAAGAGATGATTTTATTTTCAAAGTTTCCCAACAAAATATTACACTATTCTACTTACAATCATGCTACAAAAGCACTCATTTTATTTCAACTTACACACTTTAAACATACTGAATTATTCCTTATTACATGCTAGGCAGTCATGAAAAAACCAGATGATTACTGTCATCATGGAACATTCAACATCTAGTTGGGAAAACAGATAATAAACAAGTAAATAATGAACACATACACACTCCCATATGATAACAGAAATTCTAATATAAATTTTATCTTCAATGATGCTTTATTTTCAATGTTGACATACCAATTAGTTATGTTCCTAAATACATTCACTTCAAAATTTCCTGTTTCAGAAATTCTGCTAACACTTAGTAATTTGGGTTTTTGTTTTGTTTTGTTTTTTGTTTTTTTGCTACTGGAGATTGAACTCAGGGACATTCGACCACTGAGCCACATCCCCAGCCCTATTTTGTGTTTTATGTAGAGACAGGGTCTCACTGAGGTGCTTAGCGCCTCGCCATTGCTGAGGCTGGCTTTGAACTCACAATTCTCCTGTCTCAGCCTCCCTAAGTGCTGGGATTACAGGCTTGAGCCATTGCGCCCGGCTAACACTTAGTAATTTGTATTTCAGAAAATTGAGACTGCTTAAAGGGACTTCAGAGAGTATCTAGCGCCGGCATGGTAAATACAGGCACTACCTGCATACTCACACTCCCTCCTCCTGAGTCCATGGCAGACACTGCCAGTCCATTTTGATACCTATTTATTTTATTGCTGGAAATAGCTCAGAAATCATTCTCATTCTCATCACAGCATTCTAGTTTCTATTCACCATCTGAAGTTTTAAAGATAAGATGAAGCAAGCTTATTTGACAAAATTCTTGTTTCAGGGTGAGGAAAATTATTACTAATGAAAACTTAAAAACAAAAAACCTAATAGATCCATATGTAAAATAATCCTTGTGAATAATAACTTTGTAAATCAGAATTCTCAAATAGGGATTAATTTTAAAGTGAAGCAAATCAAAGGTTATTGTTATTCTGTTTTCATAGCCCCATGCCTCTTCCAGCACTAACATTTTTAGGACTGTTAGGAGATCTTGAACTCCAACTGTGGTGGTAGAGCATCTGCTTTCTACGTGTATTATCTTAGAATAACATCCACTTCCTTTGGATGAAGAATCTTTCTACAACTCTCACTTTAATTCTCCTGATATTAGGTGTTATGTTCTTATAACCTTATACCATGCAAAACTGAATGTTATTGTTATTAAAAATAGACATTGCACAATTGAGGTCTTTATTAATGGATTATATACATATAGTGTCTTCTATGTGCTAGGCTCTTGAGAGAGAACATTTAACTAAACAGAAAAGGTTTCAGGCCATTGTAGGATGTTCTAGTTGGAGATAACAGAAATGGAAATAGTTAAAAGATGACAGTAATTTTATTGTAGATTAGAAGGTGATTTTTGCTATAAAAATTGCACAGACAACCAAAATGGTAAACAAAAATGCTAGATAAATATTAAATAAGTTGTAATAATTTGTATGATTGATTTAGTTAAGTGTATTTAGTATTTTTTAGATTAAAGGACAATAGGAACCTGAAACCCTACAAGAATCCCCTCTCATTTGGAAACCTTTGTAAAATTTTCTACATCATTAATTTAATAAAACAATAGGATCCTATTTTTGAAATTCGTTTACCTAGCTTAGCAAACTTACTGAACCCAGCCCAGCCCTTTTCTGAATTCAACCTGCATAATAAATTTTTACATATGGAGTTTGTGTTTTTCTCTATCAAACATAATTACCTGTGAAGTATTTTGTGATATTTCTGCAAAATGAATTATATTACAAAACATTTTGGGCTCCATTTGCTACCTAAAACAATTGATTTGAGTCTATTGCATCTTTACCATAACAATGTGAATTGAAATGGGCATTATTAAAAATGCTAAAAGTGCCTCATGCATACCTTTCAGCTTCTCTAGTGGTGTTGAAATGAGGTGATGAATTCATAAAAACATACATCTGCTGCATTTCTTAAAAGAAGAGTGTCTCAACTCTCTGGGAAGCAGAGTTTTGCCTGGAAATTTACATCACATGAGGAGGACTTAGCCTCTTTCCCAGCACCCTCCAGTGACAGCTCAATTCCAGCCCAGTTCCGGTGAACACAGCATTTAGTCATATCATGTGCATTCTTTGTGGCAGAAGGACTGCCTTAGCACAGCACTGTGGAGGACACAAAAAGATAATTCTTGCATCTTTAGCATTTGTATATTTTATAATTTCAAAATACTTTTATGGTTCTACCTAGAAAAGCTGCACAAAACAATTGCCTCCTTTTTTCCCCTAAATAGGCTTAATTGGAGAAGTAAAGTTTAAATATGTAAACTAGAAAATAAGTATGTTCCACACTCTGCAGCCCTAGCCATATCATTTGAACAGCATGATGTCAGCCTAACTGGGGTTAAATCTGACTGTACCACTTGCTAAATCTATGATTTAAATCAATTACTAACACTACCTGTGACTTAGTCTCTTCAACTGAAAGTTTGGAATTAAAAAAAAACTACTTTTCATTGATATGATGATAAAATGAATTTCATGTTATCAAGCTTGCTGTCTAGGACAATAAATGTTATCATTAATGTTAATATTATACACCATCCATTTCCTGTTTCTAAGTGTGGTAGGAAGAAGAAAAGTTTACCTCATAAGAATTCTGTGTATTTGTTTTATCTTTAGTAAAGCTGACAAATAATTTTTTTATCTTTGGAGTACTGTTTCTAACCCAACTATTCAATCCAACAATGTGAATGTTGTAGCCAGTGATAAAAACAAAAACCTAAAATGAAATAAGAAAGTGAATTAAAAAATTGTAAAAAAAAAAAACCCTCTTTTAAGTTATACTTTTTATTTGAGAAAATTCTCCCAAGCTCAATGAAATTACTTCTTTATTTGTTGATTTCTGGGGGTCATATGGGGAAGATATAGCAAAAATGAAGTACAGATAGTTTCTTAGTTTGGACTGCTGCAACAGAAAATTTTAGACCAGATGATCTGTAGAACACACATTTATTCCTCATAGTTTGGGGCTGGGAAGTCTAAGGTCAAGGTGTTGGCAGATTAGATTCATAGTGAGCCCCTTTTCCCATATTATGTATAGCTACCATCTTGCTTGTATTCTCTTGTCCTTTCCTTAATTCACACACATGGAGAGAGTGAAAGAAAAAGAAGGGGAGAGGACTCCCCTGCCTTTTCCTCTCTTATTAGAGCACTAATCTCATCATGAGGGCTCCATCATCTCATGACTTCGTCTAAACCTAATTACATTCCAAAGGCCCCATCTCCAAATACCATTGCATTTGAGTTAGGGCTTCTAGGTATGAATCTGAAGAAGGCACAAACATTCAGCCCCCAAACAGACAGCATGTTATATTTTTACTCAATAAGTTAATGTTGAAGACAATGATGAGCCCAAGAGAGGCACATTTCTTAATAGTCACATTCTTGTGCATTCCTTCCTTCATTAACACTGGGCTTAGCCATGTGACTATCCAACCTTGAACTGTTGGAAATTAACAAGCATAATGCAAGGAGAGGCTTAATAAGTGCTCCCACATTAGGGCTTATATTCTTGGAACACTCTCTCTTGCAAGCCAACCACTAAGATACAAAGAAGCTCAGGCTAGACAAAAGAATAACAAAAGTACTGATTGACAAGACCCTAGACAATGAGAACTCATCTTGATCATTCCAGACACATCAGATCTCTCAGCTGAATTCAGCCACCTGAGTGCAAGAGAAGAACCAACCAGCTGAATGGAATTCAAGAACCACCTGGCAAAAACACAGAATTGTGAGAAATAATTAATCATTGCTATTTTTACCTATAAAGTTTGGAATAAGTTATTAGCAATAATCAATAATTTAAACAGTCAATATGTCTTTATATCTTTCTTTTTTTCTTTTTTTGGCACTGCGAAGTGAACATAGGGGAGCTTAACCACCGAAGTGCATCCTCAGCCTTTTTAATTTTTTTTTAATTTTGAGACATGATCTCAATAAGTTGTTTAGGGCCTCACTAAATTGCTGAGGCTAGCCTTAATTTGTGATCCTCCTGCCTCAGTCTCCCAAGTTGCTGGGATTATAGGGGTACACCACCATGTCCAGCTAATTTATCTTTATTTTAATGTAATGCTTGAGCCACTGATATTTGGCCTCTCCAGTAGATTTTTATTTATAATTCTTATTTGGACAATAGCAAGTCCAGATGAGAAGAGAGGTCTATGACTTGGCATGGGAATGAATACAGAGATTGGGAGTAATAAGGTGAAGGAAAAAAACATGTTATTAATACCTGACAGTAGAATTTATCTGAGGCTCAGAATGCATCCATTTAGGAAAAAAGAAATTCTTTGGCTAGTATGTCATTTCATATTAAGCTTGGCAGCATGGAGTAACAGGAAAAACAGTGTACAACACAATAACAGTAGCATAAATAAGAAAAATCTTTCTTTTCTTTGTGTTCATAAAAAAAAACTAAAGCAAGACAGTCCAGAGCTGCTGTGTTTACTTAGGTTTTTCTGGAACCCAGGTTCCTTCTATCTTGATGCTCTGCCTTCTTCTCATGATTGCTCATCAGGTTTTGGAATGCAGGTCTGTGCTGTAATTAGCAGGGGAAAAATGATGAGGGTGCAGAGAGGAAATCTGTTCATAACTCCTGGTGCAGAGGGGGAATCTGCTTATTACTCATGGAGAGGATGAAGAAAAATCCGCATATAACAATAAGGAAAGGAAAGAAATATAGTCATTGATATCTCTATGCAGCAAATGATGTGAGCACTATATGTAGCTAACAGTTTTCATGAAAATACTTTATTGAAATGATTTGGTCTGAGGAAGTGGGGTATGTGTATAATTTGGTGGGAAGACTGAGAGTCATGTATGGTGGCATTAAAGTGAATGAAGGTGCCAGAAGAAGAGGTAACAAAGATAATCTAAACCTCCCAGAGTTTTTCCAAGAAAATATGGAGAGGAGTTTATACTTTATGAGATTGCAAAACAGACTTAAGCCAATCAGTTCTTTCTTAATTTTTTTTGTACAAATGTTGAAATATGCACAAGGTCAGAAATAATGATAAAATGAACTCTCCACATTCCATTACCCAGTTTCAATAATTTTGACCCATGGCTGACCTTGTTTCATTTGCAAAACATTGACTTTACCCTCTTTTCCAATACTGGATGATTTTGAAGTAAATTTCAAACATATCACAAGTTAATCTTTCCTAGATCACAAAGGATCAAAGATCTGAAAGCATCTGTCTTAAATGTGGAAAATATACAAAGCTAATGATCATAGGCTCAAAGAGGAGGAGTTGGACAGCATTGAGAAGGCATATCGTGGAGAATATGAGCAGTTCAGCATTAAATAAAAAGAAAATGCATGGGGAATGTAAGATAATTTACCAATAGATGAAAAAGTAGGGAAAAGAAAGAATGGATAACCTAAGAGGAGGCAGTAGAATTGTGGAATGACAGCAGATTTGCAGAAAAAGAAGAGAAAATCATTCAGGTTATAGCCATTTAAGCTGCCAACTGGATGCAAACAGGGCTTAGAAAATGAAGATGAAAAGGAAAAGGGAAGCACTCAGTACCATTCCTCCTTGTTCTCCTGAGTAGCATCCTAATTGCATCCAGGCAGCAGCATGTCTTGCTAACAGACAAGGATTCTAGTAGAGGTGAACTTCTTTGAGTTAGGGCTTAGGAAAATCTCGCTAAAGAAGTTCAGTTCAGATGGAGGGGCTGACCTTTCCCCCTTTTCTCCTTTCCTTCTGCCTCCATTATGCAAACTGGTTATATCTGACCCCACTTTTAGCTGCCTTAGGTTAAAAGCCTACACAGGATGTTGGAGGCTGCAAGCCTGAGCACCATATGGCCACTATACTCGCTGTAGCCAGTAGAACTCCATACTTGTAATAGAGGAAACAAACAAGCCACTTCTGCAGGGGAAGGAGGAGTGTCCAACTAAATTTAACCAACACTAATTCAATTGCTATAGGTTTTGTGAAATATACTAAAAGGTATTTGGAGGATGAATGGAAATTTTTACTGAGCAAAGTAGAAGGAATGAAACATTTTCCATTGATCAATCGATGTTGATGTTTCGTCGACAGTGTTTCTCTCGATTGAATTTTTAGATAAAAAAGGCAAAGCATCAAACATTTCTTGCAGAGCAATTCTCCAAAGCTGAGCCAAAATCAAAGACTCAGTAGTGTCGCCTATTACTGCTTATTAATTATTACTATTAGTGCTAACCTCCTAGAATTCTATAGCACTTTGTCAATTTCACAGTACTTTCAAATAAGTTATATCAATGCATTCATTTATTTAACTAATAAGATTTGAGCACTCAGTAAGTGCAAATCCTTGTTGTAGGCATGCCTGGGGGATAAAAAAAACATGCCATCAAATCATCTTATCAGGGAAGAACAAAAAAATGGTTTCCATATATTGAATTAGCACCCTGTATGGAGCACTGTGTTGAACAATTTAGGATATTTTCTTAACTAATTTCATAATAACTTTGTTAGGTTGATTAAAACTCTGGGGATCTGTTGTGTTTCATCATTTTAGAAATTTATAATTTTATCTCAATGCAGGTGTGTTTTTACAATTGACTTGATAGTTAATGGAATATATATTTAAAATTAAGCTATGTATCACTTTAAAATTTTTTTTATTGCAGTAACAACACTTAAATGAGATCTGCTCTTTTAAACTGTAGATCCTAAAGTTTAAAGAGATTAAGTCTAGTTGCTTCACTCAATGAGTAAACAGAGGCACTGGGATCCAAATTAAGAATGGATTCTTCTGTCCTCACATACTTTTTATTCAACATGGAGAATATTATATATCTAAAAAGTATGCAGAAATAGCAAAATAATTTTTTCATTATTTTAATTTTTCTTTGTTTTACATGTTCTATTAAAGTCTTTTTTGATTTTCTAAAATTTATTCTTTTTAGTAACACATGACAGTAGAATGTATTTTGATATATCATACATACATGGAGTATAATTTCTCATTCTCATGGCTGTACATGATGTGGAGTTACACTGGTCCTGTATTTATATATGAACAGAGGAAAGTTATGTCTGATTAATTCTACTGTCTTTTTCATTCCCACTCCTCCTCCCTTCTCTCCATTCCCCCTATCCCAATCCAGTGAACCTCTACTCCTCTCTCCCAACCCCCACTCCTTTTGTGAGTAAGCATACACATATCAGACAGAATACTCAGCCTTTGGTTTTTTGAGATTGTCTTATTTCACTTACATGGTAGAATCCAGTTCCATCCATTTACCAGCAAATGGCCATAATTTCATTCTATTTTATGGCTGAGTAATATTCCATTGTATATATGTGCCACATTTTATCCATTCATTTATTTAAAGGCTCCTAGGTTGGTTCCATAGTTCAGCTATTGTGAACTGAGCTGCTATGAACATTGACATGGCCACATCACTATAATATGCTGATTTTTAAGTCCTTTGTGTATATGCTGAGGAGAAGGATAACTAGGTGAAAAGGTGATTCCATTCCAAGTTTTCTAAGGAATCTCCATACTGCTTTACAGAGCGATTGCACCTATCTGCATTCCCACCTACAATGTATGAGTATACCTTTTTGCCCACATCCTCATCAACATTTATTGTTGCTTGTATTCCTGATAATTGCTATTCTGACAAGTGGGATGAAATCTCATTGTAGTTTTAATTTGAATTTCTCTAATTGCTAATGAAGTTGATCTTTTTTTGACCATTCGTATATATTCTTCTGTGAGGTATCCAGTTCCTATGCCCATGTATTAATTGTGTTATGGTTTTGTTGGGTTTTTTTTTTTTTTTGGTGCTTTTGAGTTCTTTATATATCCTGGAGATTAATGCTCTACCCGAGGTGCAGGTGGCAAAGATTTTCTCTAATTCTGTAGTCTCTGTTTATGTTGTTGATTGTTTCCTTTGCTGTAAAGAAGCTTTTTAGTTTGATACCATCCTATTTATTGATTATTGATTTTATTTCTTACACTTTAGGAGACTCATTGAAGAATTTATTTCCTAAGCCAACATGATAGAGATTTGAGCCTACTTCTTCTAGTAGGCACAGGGTCTCTGTTCTAATGCCAAGGACCTTGATCCACTTTGAGTTGAGTTTTGTGCAGGGTGAGGGTTAGGGGTCTAATTTCATTTTGTTGCATATGGGCAAAATGGCAAATTTAAGAGGTTAGAGACATGAAGTGGGTAAAATCAGGGTTTATGTTCTATTTCCACAGAAGAGGAAAACAAACCTTAAATACCTGACTTTGTCCCTTTCAAAGGCCCCATTAAGTATTATCTCTATCCTTGCTCTTTTGGACAACCTGTGTAGGTCTTACTGCCAGAATCATAGGGGAGAGGATGTAAAGCGGACAGAAATATTCACCTACTGATGGGCAGAATTATTGTACTAAATTCAAAGAACCATGAATGAAGATAAAGTCATTCAAAAGGAAAAATAAGCTTTCGTTTAATCCAGTTTGCTATATGTATGTTATACACTGTATAATATAGTGGGAAATCCCTCACCAGCAGACTACGTGATCCAGGCTCTGGGTCTAAATCTGGGAGGAATCACACCATTTTCTATTTCCTGCTGTCTGTAACAAGGCACCACCCCTAGGCCAATGGTGAAGGGTTCAATCTTATCTCAGTCGTGCCTGAAGTGCGTAAGTTAGTTCCAGTTAAGACTGGGGGGTAGGGGGTACAAAATGCATGAGCAACTGGAGAGTCAAAAATAGGGTTGTCAGATTTAGGAAATAAAAATACAGAGTTCCCATTTAAACTTGAATTTCAAAAAAGCAATGAATAAATTTTTAGTTTAAGTTTAGTTTTAGTTTAAGTGCCCAAATCCCAACAAGTGCATGGTTAATAATAAGCTACAAAACAGAGACAATATATTATCACAAATACTGCATGGCACATGGACTCATACTAAAAATGCCTTAGTTGTTTTTCTGTAATTCAAATTTCACTGAAGTCTTATATTTTATCTGCTGGCTCTAGTTTTAAAAATAATCAAATACCTTGAATTAAATCTAATGTCTCTTCATTTGAGGAACTAAGGCCTCTCAGAGGTCAAGAGAGCCTGGGTCACATTATGGTAATGTTTATACATATTTTAACTTTTTAAAAATGTAGAATTTAATTTAATACAAATGCATTTTTGCAATTCACCAGGTAGTTGTATAATTATATATTTAAAATTAAACTTGGTACTACTTAATTTTTAAAAATTTTATTGTGGTAAGAATACTTAAATGAAGTCTACTCTCTTAAATACATTATCACTAACTATAGGTACAATGTTATAGAGCCAAATCGTTGGTGCTTACACATCCTTCCTTTGTTTTCTTATTTTGGTACTGGGGATAGAACCCAGGGGTGCTTAACCACTGAGTCAGTCACATCCCTTCCCTTTTTAATTTTTTTTATTTTTGAAACAGGGTCTCGCTAAGTTGCATAGGGTCTCATTAGGTTACTGAGACTGGCCTGGAATTTGTGATCCTCCTGCCTCAGCCTCCTGAGTCACTGGGATTAGAGGCACGTACCACCTTGCCTGGCTACTTGCTCATCTTTCTTGACTTTTCAGTCCCCAAATCCCAACAAGTACATGGTTAGTAATAAGCTACAAAACAGAGACAATTTATGCCTGCTGATTAGTATCTCTTCTCTCTTTTTTTTTCTTTTGGGGACTTTTAAGTCCTCTTTTTTATGCCTACTGATTAGTATCTCTTCTCTCTTATCTTCTAGCAATAGGCAATTCCTGTACCTCTAAACAGTAATGCCAGAATCCTAAATAAAATTAGTAATCTGAAAGAAAAATTTTAAACTCCCATCATGTTAGGCCCTGTGGTTGGATAGTTAGTAACAAATTTAAAATGTCAAGTGTAAAGCCAAGTTGTAGCAGCATATGCCTGTAATCACAATGCCTATGGAGGCTGAGGCAGGAGAATCACAGGTTTGAGGCCAGTCAGCAACTTAGGCAGACCCTGTATCAAAATAAAAATATAAAGGGTTTGAGATGTGGCTCAGTGGCATAGTGCCCCTGTAACTCCAGTATTTAAAAAGTAAATAAATTAACAAAATTCCAAGTACTTTAAATCATATATGTATATTCTATTTATTATATGTATTTGTTATTTGGGGACAATAACATAGTCTAAATTGGAGGACTTTTATACAGCATTGTGCTGGAAGCCAAATGTCCCTCTCCCTTTCTCAACTGACTGGCTCCACCAGCCACAGAAGAAGGAACTGAACAATTGCTTGAAATATCTTGAAATATCAGGTATAAAATGTCATTTTCCAGAGTTAAGGACTATTTGTTGTTTCCTTTGGCAGCAATAACAAATTCCCATAAACTTGATAGCTTAAAACAATATATATTTATTTTTGTATTGTGGAAGCCAGAAGCCCGAAATCAATGTCTAAGGAGGTCTGTGCTCCTTCAAGAGGATCTTGGGGTAGAATCCCTTCCTGGCCTTTTCCAGCTTCTGGTGGCCACTGGCATGGGTTAGTCTGTAGTTGTGTCATTCTACTCTTAGCCTCTGCTGTCACTTACCTTTTCCTCTGTGTGTTAAATTTCCCTTTCTCTCCCTCTTACAAAGCCATGTGATTGCATTTAGGGGCCACTCTCATAATTCAAGATAATCTCCCCCATCTGAAGGTCCTCAAATAAATCACATCTTCAAAGTCCATTTTTCCCCATGATAAGGTATCATTCAGAGGTTCCAAAGGATTAAGACATGGATATTCCTGGAGGCCATCAGTCAGCCTCCTACAGGAGCAGAGGAAACACCTTGCACACAGTCGGGTTTCTGAAGAACATAAACTGGCTTGGCAGTGGGATCAACCAGCTATCTGTTTAACTGGTGATGTCTTTCACAAATTGTGAAAAACCTAAAAGGCAAAATTGAAGGCTTAGCTATCCACACAAGAATGCCTGAAGTCATGAGCCTGGATTGTGTCCCTGTCATGTTTTCAATACAGGCCACAGACAGTGTCCATGATCCCACCATAGAAAGGCCACTTAGTGTGGTGGTTCAGATTAAATAGATTACTGGGGATCAAATCCCTGCTCCACTAATCACTGGCTTTGTGATCTACCTCTGTGCTGTTTCCCATCTATAAAATTGTCTTCTGATAAAGTTGTTGAAGATTAAATGAGCTAAGATATAAAGTGGTTGGAGCAATGACTGCTAGATGATCTTTCTAACTTAACATGAACTGCGATTTGTTTCAATGGATAAACAAAAGAGATAAGGATCTTGTTCCAATTATATTATTTTTAAGTTTAAAAGTTAAAAAATGAGTGGGGAAAAAAAAAAGAGGTACCTGGATTTTGTTTTTGTTTCTTTAACACTGACTTAAAGAGATTCAGAGTAAAAGAAGAGGAGAGGAGAAGGGGAAAATCAATGTTATGCTGGGAGGAAAGATGGCTGGGCTGGCTGTGTGCTAGTAGTAGCTCTGGCATGTGGCTAGGCAGGGGGTAGTCACAAACTTCATATACAGTGACCAACAAGTTAGCAACCTTGCTGATACTTTCATCTTAGAAAAAGTGGGTAATACCTACAAGGAAGGCTTGTTTAAAGGAATAAAGGAATGTATGAGAAATCACATGGTCAAATGCAAAATATTTTTAGTTTTCTAAAAGACCTATTATTTGGATTACAAACAAGTATGCAATTGAAGTCTTTGTTCCTTTAAATATGATATAAAATCACTGAAGCTTCTCATATTTGAAGGCATTCATTTTTCCAAAATTTTGAACATATACTTTATCCTGAGGACAATGTTAGGACTATGCTAGGAGTGGCTGATAAAGTTATGAATATGAATGTGAAATATGAAGTTCTGTCTAGAGAAACTTATGGGCCATCTGTAGAGACAATATAATTTTTAAAAGATGTAGTTATTTTCATGAGACTATATACAGAGTGCTGAGGGAGCTCTTAGAAAGTAACTTCTAACTTTGCTGGAACAGGGAAAAATGAATATTAAAATATTTCTCTAACAACAATAACAAAAAATGGGGGAAGGGATCAGTAGAAGATGGCATATTTGATTTGGATTTGACTAAAGGAGGTTGTTCTGGAACTTTGCTGGGCTTGTGGCATATGGAGAAAGGTGAGCTGACAATGTAACCCCAAAGGCCAACGAATAACTGCTGATGATTACTCTGACTCCCGGGAATACATTTCTATAATATTAAAAGTGACATATGACTCATTAAAAATATACATATTTACATATACTACACAATATAGCTAAAGCATCTTATAAACCAATCAAAGCGAGGTCCTGCGGACCAAAGGTGCAGGAGGAATGTGGGTGAGGACCCCGGGACTTTTCCTCTGCTCCCAAACCCAGAGGTTTACGGAGCGTGGGTGGGGGCTCGCGGTAGGGGAAGTTGAGAGCCAAGGGAGCGGCAGAGGCACGTGGGCTGAGGGGGGTGGGAGGACGCTGACAGAGGAGTAACCGGTGGAAGTGTCAAAGAGGAAGGAGTGCAGGGCTGCCAGGGTGACAGGGTGTGGTCTGTAGACGAGCGGGCGAAGCGGGAGAGGAAGGCAGAGACCCGCCAGGACTGAGGGGCAGTGAGGGCCGTGCCTGCGTAGCTCCGTGCGGTGACAGCCAGGAGCGCGGCGCGGGGCCGTGTGGCAAGGGGAGTTTCCCGTCCTCTCTAAGTGGAGACACTGCTCGGAGCTGCGCCAGCGCCTTCCGCCTGGGCCCCGGTACCAGACACCTGCCGAGTCCGAAGCGCGAATCCGGCTCAGCCTCGGCCCCCAAGTAAGTCTTGCCTTTTCTATTTCTCCTCCGCCGTCTATGCCCCTTTATCTGTGCAATGAAGAGCTCCTGAAAGGAGCTTCAGGAAAAGCGCACAGGGAGCTTCGGCCGCGTCAAGGATGCTCCAGCCGCCGGGCGCGCCCCGGCCGGCGCGGGGACGCGGCCCCGAGGCCCCGCCGCTCGGTTCTTTTGCGCAACGTGTACGGAGGCAGCGGCAGAGTTGTTGGCACTGATACTACCCATCTTTTGTGTCTTGCCCGATCCTAGAGCCGTGCCAGGCCAGGGGGAGGGAGTGGAAGCCACTTTATGTCTCCTGCCCTCACCTCTTGCCCCCACCCCAAATCCTTCGGGATTTCAAAATGCCACGGACAAGGGCGCAAGTGCGTGCCAATCCCCCAGCTGGGCTAGTTGGATCCAGCTGGGCGGCCCGCTGGACCGCTACGCCGCCCCTCTCTTCTAATTTTCTTTTTAGGTACAGCATCTTTAACTGGTGGGTGGTGGGAGGAAGGGCTGACTGGGTGAGCACAGGTGTGTGAGTGTACGGAACGACCAACCTTCTGGATTTTCTTGGAGTGGCGAGGGGGAAGGGAGGGAAAACCGAGAACCCCAAAGCCCTAAGCGTCCCGTGCTAGCGGGATTGCGCGCGACCGGCGAGCCGGCGTTCTCTGGGTGGGTCCCTTGTCTGGCTCATTGTTCGCAGTGACTGTTCTTGGGGCCCGGCTGAGCGACACAGACGCCGCTCACCGGGCTGTAAATAAAAGTGACGACTTGGGGTGTAAGGGTCAAAGCTGCCAGTAGGAAAAGGGCTTACCCATTTTGGAAACGGACTTCTCTTGGCTTGGAGGGCAAGAGTAGTCCTTAACAAGAAACGCTCGCGAGTGCGAAACTTAGATCTGACTCTAATTCAGAGAGACAGCCTAGTGAATTAAACCCTCAGAAACAGGGCACGATATTTTCCTCACTGAAATTGTTTTCAGAGTAACGAAGATGGAGTTTTAAGTGTTATTGGCAACTGGCTGCCTTCTCTTGCTAGCACCTGTTTCCCTTAAAGGCCCTTAGGTGGGGTTTATTTTTCTCCCTCTTTTGTAAATAATGTGCATTTATTCTATTTGTGCCTTCAGCTATTCAAATTACATGGTTCTGGAAGATAAATCCGTTTTTTAAACAAACAAAGTGCAATTTCCAGTCCACAAATAGCCAAGCACTGGTACAGACGTCCATTGCTCCCCACCCTACGCATATACTAACATTCATGGAGGCAGAGATGTGCACCAGGAGTCATAGACAGCATGTTATCCCTCCTTGAAGAAGCTAAGAGACATCTTGTGTATAGTATTTTGTTGGATAGTAGATATTATTTTACTTTTTCTATTCTTTAAATTACAATGACATCACCTGCTCATGGTACCTGTTCCTTAGCCCATTACAAAGGATGCATTTGCTAAGAGAGGTGTTCCTTCTTTTCCTAATGTCAATGAGTAGTAATCAAAGTATGCTCTTGAGAGATTTTTGAATTATCTCATATGTATGACATGTATCTATATATATATATACATGCATGTGTACATATATATATACGTATATATGTATATATTTGTAGCTGGTTATAAATCCCAGTAGTTACTAACGCATCCAACTGCCCTGGTCTTGTTTTACTTTGACATGTTTGATGGACCTGCTAAGTACATCATGCTGCTGAAGCCTGGAGTTCCAGCCCCAAGGGAGAAATACCTAATATGAACACCTCTCTGACTACAATCGAGTTCCAGAGGGAAAAAACATGCAGTGAGAGTGTTGTTTAAGGTGTAGAAAGCTGTATGATTTATTCTAAAAAGGGAGGAGTTGAATTAGATATGAAAAATGAAAGTAGAAACCTAGGTAGGCATCCAAACCATATTCACAGTTCTACAAATGTAAGTGTAGAAAAGTATATTCTCTTCTCTCTCCTCTTTATCTATCACTTTTAATGGTTTTTGTCTTTACCACTTTTCATAGCAGCATTTGTACCTCTTTTTATTTTTTGTCTTCAAAAGGAACTTTTATGTTTTCAGCCTATTTTCTATTATATTTTCCATTCCAATAGTGCTGATTGAATGTATTCAATTACCTTTATAATTGTTCTTTTGTCTACTTGCATACCATGTCCAACTCAGTACAGAACCAAATGAGCAATGAGTCAACCAAGTTCTAATGAAGATTAAGACATAAGAGTTATCCAAAACTATGTTTAAACTGTACACTCATTTAACTACCTTCCCACATGACTAATTTTAGTTAGTAGCTTGTTCATCTTCTGCAATTTCCAGACTCCAAATTCTTACCCAGATTGATTACTCTACTAAATCTTGATTATACAAAGAACAGAACTTAATTATTTTGGTCTCATTTATCAGTCAGCAATATTTAGTGTTGCCAAGATAATTATATCATTGAAATATGCATGACTTGAAAGAATGCTAGAAAAAGTCTTTCTAAACTTGTTTCTTCATAGAGGGAAGAAAACTTCCTTGTAAAGCCATAATTTAACTGTTGTGAGGCCCTCTAACCATTTGTGTTTATTGAGTTTATTCTTCCACATGAAGAAAGAGCCATTGTTTTGTTGTCTAGGAGCTAAAGGAAAATGAAAGTGAGAAAAGAAAATGAAGCACTAAATATTATTTTTTCTATTTGGGGAAATACATTCAGTAAACTGATTATTTTCCTAAAGATACAATGAAATCTTATTAAGCAATATTGAAAAAAGAAAATTTCAGGATAGAAATGCTATCACTAAGTATTCATTAAAAGTAGGTATATATGTACATATATATGCACATGTATTTCAAAACAATCTCAGAATGTTTTTATCATTCCATAAAATTATGGAATATTAAATTATTGTTAATAAAACACTGAAATTTCATCAAGTCTATATTTAAATGTACTCTTTTTGCAAGTGTTTTAATTGTAATAGCCTGTTTGTTGAGATTAAAAAGAACATCATTGATGTCATGGTGTGCTTCGCATTTTAAAATAGTAGCTAATGAATTACAAACATTCATTACTCTACAACCACTTGCTGAAATTTCTCAGGACCCCCAAATAGAGAATTATTTGTACTATATACTGTCATTCATGCCCTTGCTGACTGTATGTTGATCTCCTTTTCTTCTTCAAAATTAACCAGCTTTTAAATTAATACCTGTTGGCCCTCAATCATTTATTATTTTTTTCCCATATCATAGATTTATGTATAAATATTGTCAACATAATCTGGAAAGGAACTTCCTGTTGAAAACTTGTGGGAATTATTTAGGAGAAAGGAGTGAAGAAAGAAAGAAAATAACTTGCTTTAAATTGGAAAGAATCAGAACTTTACAAGAGAAGGGTGATTTATTGAGCAATTCTTTGATCTTTCAAAGTCCAAGCTATGTAACACATAATATACATTTGGTAATTCAGACTTTAACTTCATATATCATAAGACAACGTTACAGAGTATCACGGTGCCTTTTCTTTGTTACATTTGAATGGTGACTTTAGTTCCATTCACTTTTCCCCTTAATAAATGTTGAAAACTACCTACTGTTTATTTTCTTATACTTTCTTTTTTTTTGGAAAAGTGCTGTTCTATGTATGTACAAATGAAAAATGTAAATGCTTATTTGGGGAAAATTTTACTTAAAAAGCTCAGTTTATCCCATGAGTAGTTATTAAATTTTTCTTCTACGAGAGTTTATTAAATGTTTATTAAGGAAGATCTTGGGCACTCAATTTACATTGATTAATTTCATTTAAATTTTTTAGTCTTTTTTCTCAAATAAGTTAATTTGAAGAAAAAGTATTGAATTATCTTTTCAGGCTAAAAATCAATAATCATTTAGATCTCATTTAAAATGAAGATCGACTTAATAAAAATATAAACATGAAATGAAGATGTAATGTGAAATATGTGTATTTTATATATGTATATCTCTTTTTTGATGAACTAGATTTTTTATTTTCAAGGGTAATGTGAATTTCTTTCCTGATCACATTTTCTCTTTTGCTGTGAGAACTGGAAGGCTCAGAGCCAAACTAAGATCTAATTTATTAATCATATAAGGTTCCATGGGATACACATATGTGTTATCTATCTCAGTGATCTTGTCTTATTCTACTTATGATGTTTTTTCTGCCTGGATGTCTAATTTTGTTTTGGTTTTTGTTAATATTGGAAGGAGACAGGCCATCCAAGTAGATATGAATAAGTGTTTAGAAATAGAATCAAGTCTATAAGTGGTTTTTAAGGCCTAATATAGCAAATGCAGAGAGGATATTAGACAAATTAAGACATGATTTCTCATCTAAAGACATCCTGACTGGATTTTTTTTAAAAGCCATAAATACATAACAAATTAATAAGAAGTCAATATCTATAACACATCTGTTGCATTAAAACGAAAACTCAAACCCTGTCTTTAATGAAATTCAGCTGCCACTTTCTAGAAAAACACTATTACAGCACTAACCAGTAAAGCAAAGTAACCATATTTTTTCATTAGAAAGAATTCCCCTCTGGGCACACTAAAACTCAAGTAGTCTGAGTATGTGAGGATGAAAATAAATGTTGGAAAAATATTGTGATTCTGTGGTACTGGAAACTCCCAGACACTTCACTTTCCTTCTCTTCTCTTCCTCCACACTCCTACCCCACCCCATCCCATTGGCTTTTATGCTTACCCCCTTGGTTGGGCCTGATTGGCAGGTGTGGCAATTCCAAAGGCAAGCTAATTCCAGCAGGCTGGCAGCTTTTGAAATTTCTGTGTATGTAAATATATTATTTGTTCTAAACACTGCACTTAAATACTGTAGTTAAGCTTAAGTGCCCACTGGTTGTTTCCCTTTGTACTTGAATCAACAACCATTTCAGCCTTCATAAGGGACCACCCACAATCCTGTTCCTTTTAACTGTAGAGAGGAATCTTAGAAAGGGTGGGGGGGAAGAGGCAAAAACTTGAAAAAACTAAATTATTGACTCAGAATGACATGTTTATGGCTAAGGCCACAAACTCTGAAATAAACTTCCAACTCTAACCAGCTACCTATGGATATAAATCTGATACTCATCTTCTCTCACCACCCCATACACATGACATTTTTTCAGGCACCTCAATTATCGTTAATGTTAAAATAATTTAAAGTCTAAAATGCAGATCTGTTGTCTTGAACTGAAATGAACTATCAGATAATGGTAAACACTGATCACTTAAATTTGGCTTTTAAAAAGCACATTGGATACAATAAAGATCAGTGTATTAGTACACTTACTGCACTTTCAATTATGATATAAATAGTGCATAAAGCTTTAAAATTTTCATCAAATTAATGTTTCATTGACATGCAAATTAACTGCTGACATCTAAGGTGCATGCCATGTGATGATTCCTAATTGGCAAGTGAACCTCAGAGGATTATTTATAGATTACATTGCAACAAAGTGCAGGAGTAAATTCTCATTGTGCAGCTCAACTCGAATTGACATATAAGCTTTGATTTTCTTCACTTTTTTCGCATTCCTTTTGATCTCTAAAGCCCCTCAGAAATAATAGCTAAGGTGTTAGATATAAAACTAATAACATTTGGGCAGATAATTTGTCTTGAAATCATTCCTGAGAGATTTGGAGTCTAGTTAAATGTCCTTCATGAGCTTGTCGAGGTATGAATAACTTTGGGGGATATGAATTTAAACCCAAAGGCTTGGTAGCATCTATTTTCATCCAGAGCACATAAGAAGGTACTTTCATACAGGAAAAGTGAGAAAGCAATTTGATGATTTTTCAAGTGAATTGATTTTTATGCATGAACGTGTAAATGTTTATCACAATAAACCATGTAAATGTTTATCAATCTAAAAAATTCCACACAAATAGAGTATTTATTATAATTATTGTTCTCATTCTTAAGCTCAGAAGATACACTAAAAGTTGAATTCAGGAAACATGTGGGAGCGAATGCTTGTCTTATTTTAAACGCTTTTGTCTAGCAGTCAAATAATTTGTCTCCTAGGCCTGTTATTTTATTTATTTATTTTATTGTTAAGTGTCTTCACGAATAAGGAGGCTATGGTATGGGCACGATCAAGGCAATTGGATTTCTTGCTGATGGAGACCTATAAGGAAATTTATCCCTTAGTTAGGAAAAACTCACTTATTTACATTGATAAATATTGAAAGAGGACTATGTGCCAGATATTGATAAAAGAAATGTGCCTAACAAAGAAATTAAAAGATTCTTGCCATGAAGGAATTTAGAATAAAGTGGGAATAAAGATACTGAATAGATGTGGCAAATGAAATATATAAAGCAACAGGATTTGGGGGGATCTGTGAGAAAGGAGGCATACCTCAATTTGGGTGAGAGAAGGGATGGGAAGGCTTAATGGGGAAATTGAAGCTCAAAGGGCAAGTATATCTTTACAAGGTGAAGAAGCAGTGAGCCATAGTTTTGGGGACAGCTGTTGGAGAGAAAATTGGAAAGTTAGCACAAATGGAGAATACAGAAAGCCCAGCAGAAAGCATCATACATTAGAATGAAATCTGCATAGCAATCTAGACTAGAGATAGGAGAATTGGAAGTTTAATCCTCATCAAATCCAACTCTCTTATTTTTGCTAACCTGTTGAACACACCTAAGAAAGATATACAACCATGGTATCCTTTATATTCACTAATCTTAAAGAGGTTCCTGCAGTCATCATATAATTTTCCTGTGCTGCCTGACTTCATTTACTCTCCTGAAAGACTATACCATACTTAATACTGTGCTCACAGAGAAAGCCTTGCTTCCTATTCACTGATAAATTGAGGTCTTAGAAAAGAACTTCCATAGACACCATTGCTGCGTCTACCCACCAACAATATTTGCTCCCACATGATCTGCATTCTTGCAGGTTCTCTCACATAGTTCTGGTGAAATTTCAATGGTGGCAACACCTTGATAGAGCAAAATGTGTAACTGTGATTTATCAATGATTGAGACTATTCCATTGCACCTAGAACTTCCATTTTTAGTTGTTTTGCCTTAGGAAATATTCAGGATTTCAGGCAAAGATTTATGTAAAGGAAGTTTCTTAGAACAAAGAAAAGTTAGAAACAATACGTCTGCCCAAAGATAGGAAAAAAAAAACAACAACAATAAAGTATAGCATTTCCTTATTATAGATTTTTTTGGTGGTGCTAAGGTTTAAATCCAGGGCCTAGCCCATGCTATACAAGCACTGTACTTCTACGTTATACTCCTAGCCCTTGGTACAATGTTAAGCATCATTTAAAGGCAATTTTCCAAAGAACAATTATTAACAAGGTGAAATAGATAATATACAAAGAAAAATACAGCAAAATTATGCATACTATAGATACAGTATATACAATTGTATGTATGTATGTGCATAAATGTGACCAGTAAAGTGAACCATGTTAAAGGATTGTCCCACTGGACATAGGGAAGAAAATTATTCTGTATAGCAGATTCTTTGAAAATATGCTCTGCTTGAAAGAGAAAACTTGATAGGGAGATTCTGGTGACTTCTAAAATGTTCATTGAATCAGCACAATAGAGAAAACCATCTCTGTAGTGTGAATCAACTGTTACTGATGGATCCATTCCCAGTAGGCCTACAAACAGTCTACTAAAGCGTCACATAAGATTGACTGTGAAATACATCTCAAATACATTTAATTCTCACCCTCTCCACCGCTGTCCTTCTGGCCTATGGCACCATCGTTTCTGGCCTAGATCCTTGCCTTGTGCTCCAGCAGTTTCTTCTCACTTTTGCTTTTGCAGAAGTAGTGTTCCGAGAGGCTGTAAATGCACTGTAATTGAAGCATGGACTCCTTGAATGGGCTATCCTGAGTATTAGTCCCAGAGCTGCCACTTAGGAGCTATGAGACTGGGGGCAGGTTGTTTCTCTCTACTTTTCTGTTCCCATCAATAGAATTGAGGCCATTAATGCCTATCTTGTAAAGTTGTTGTGAGGATCAGTTGAGTGTGTGAAATAAAGTAAGTAACAATTATGTATTAGCTATGTCAATACCTAAATTAGATTATATCCTTCTTTGTTTAAAATCATTCACAAGCTTCTCATTGCACTTTGGATGGAATCTTTAAGACCACATTTACCAATTACAAATATTGCCTCTCTCTGTTCCCTCAATATTTCCATGAACAAGCAAATCCTATTCTGTCACAGAGTGTTCCCTTTGCCTGGAACACTCTTCTCTGTCTCCACAGCTGCTCCTTTCCTTCAGCCTGCAGGTTTGACCTCCTCTTCTTAGAGCCTTTTCCTGATTTCTGTTTATCCACAGGACACCTGCTATTCTTTTTTCATATTTCACCACTTATTGTTTCCTCAATAGATCTTATCACAATTTGAGGTTCTTTTGTTTAGTTAACTCTTTCCCCTCAATTTGATGACTGGCATTTAAATTCTATGAAACAAAGATGTCTGTCATGCCATTACATTTGTTTGCCCTAATGGCTAACAGAGAGCCCAGCATATAGTAGCCAACTAAATAAATTCTGGGTGGAAGGGTGGAGGGATGACTGAGATTCAACCTATTATAAACATGAAATTGAATTTTTAGCAGGGCTAACTGTGTTTTCAAGGTGTGTCACTAAGGAGATATAGAAGGTTAAGTTATTAATGCTCTTGTCATTTTAATTCTAGCACACAGGGCCTTTAAAAAAAATGCTTATCTAAACACAGGTGCATTTTGAAAGAGGTAGAGAATTTGAGAGTGAGACTGGATTGGTAGTTGTATTGAGGGACTCTACTTTGAAGATGCTTTGGGCCAGGGAAGGCCTACATGGATAAGCTGCAGTGTTGTAAGGCGGGCACTAAGGTCAAGGTGGAAGTTTTGGGGTTGATAGTGTAGGCATTCAATAGGAATTGTCAGATCAGCATTTTGCAAAGAACCAGGTCAGAAATAACCTCCATAATATTTTACTTCTAAGTTTTAGAGAATGTTGCATAGTAACTTGTATATACAATGCCAGAAATGGATAAAAGATTTTTTAAAACTCAAATTAGTTATGTGATGCCTTGAAATAAAATCTATTTTCTCTCTCTGACTCAGCTGGCTTTGAAAATGGAAGTCAGTCAAACCTGAGTATGTTACGTGTGAAAGTGTCTGTCTTTGCAGATAAACTTTTTTGTTTCATATAGGAAAATTCTTCATGCGGAAAACAATGTTTTCTCGCATTGTTTCTGATCATAAAATAGCAGCATGCAAAGTTCTGTGTCAAGTGAAGTTCCCGTCATTTTACCAGAAGGTGTCACTACAGTTCACTCAACTTACTGGTACATTCTATAGGGACCAACTGGTGCCAGCATTTTATCAAATCAGCACCAAGTTTCCACCAAATTACCTGAAGGAAATCTGATGAAAAGAATAATTATTCCCAGGTGTCTATTTTTCCTTCAAACAAATGTTCTTCTCATGAAGTAGCTAAAATTAAAAGATGTGGTTCATGTTCTGGAAAGGGGGAATGTAAAGAAATAGGAAAAGAAAAGTGCAACAGATTGTGTCTGATTGACAACATGGTTTTGAAGACCTCTGGACAAATTGATTTCTTGCCCTGCTTGGTATGTAGGCCTCCTTCCCTGCCTCTTTTCTCAGTTCAGATGAGCCCAGCTTTTAGAAAATGTATTATCTGGTGTTGAGCTAATACATGATCCTTGCTCTTTGACCAGTATAATTTCTGCCCTCTTGGATAACATTATAAAGTGAGTATCAATATTAAAATTATCCAGGTGAGGAAAGGAAAATTAGATATGTGGCATGTTTTTGGTTAGGATTGTGGATTTGACCATTGATCCATCAGATTTCAAAACCACTCACTTTTTCTTTCCATGACCCCTAAAGAATCCTGCCCTTGGGAGACTTCCCTAACATCCTGTCACCTCTGTGACCCTGATTGACTCAAGTATCTCTTCTCTGAACTATACACAGCACCTCGTGCTCACCCTTCGTGAAGACTGAGCATGGCCTTCTATTTTTTTGTCTACCTCTTCATTCAGGGTCCAAGTACATTGAGAATGAATACAATGTCTTTGCAGAACAATGTGAGACTCCTTAATGGTATCACTGAATAGGTGAATAAGAGAAAACATGTATTTAAAGATGAGACTCCAAAGTGGGGAAGGTATGCTGCAGGAAAGCAAGGAAGGCCAGGGCCACTAGGCACTTGCCTTCACCCACAGCCATTAACCCCACTTGCTCCACAGCCACTTAGCAATGGAGAGGAAAGTCCCAGCATTGTGTCAGGGAAATGGAAGAGAGATAACTACCTGAGAAGGGATGTTCATCCAGCTTGGTCCATATATTACAGTGCCTCTGGACTGGAGGGAACTGACTGACATCTGAAGAACTGTTTCCTGCTGTCCTCCAGGTGGCAGCATGGCCCAGCTGTCAGAAATGAGCTGTTCTTGGACATTCTTAATGCTGCCAAACTCAAAACTGTTCTCAGGGCATTTAGTGCCCTGGGAATGATTAATGGTACTGCCCGCTCACTGCACCCTGAGGGTAATTGAGCCTGCAATATTTCGGAGGCTGCAAAGAGATTTTCTGAGCTGCCGCCTGATAGAAGGAGGCTGCCACATTTTGAACATTATATTCCTTTTGAGACATCTTGGAGGACTTCTTGTGCTCAGAAATCAGTGCTTGGCACTATACTTTAAAGGATGGGGAAAAGATAAACTATCCTAAAATATAGAAAAGCTTGAAATTTTTTTAGCTCTTTGATTTAGTATGCATCCCATATTCCCCCTCCCCGCTTTGGTTCTGAAATAATATTCCTTTTCACCTGACTTAAAGTAGTAAATCCTCTGGAAGGTAGCTTATGTTAATTGACTGAGTATTTTGAAAGAGTGCAGGCAGAGCTATGTAAAATGTCTTAATTTAAATAAGCTCTAAGCCCTTTCATATTGTAAGCTGAGGTATTTAAAAGTGAGTGATTGGAAATTTCTGAAGTTCCACACAATTCAAGAGAATGAGAGACATGTTAGAATGAGGGACTGGCACAAGGCTGCAGTGTCCGTTTATTCTCAATACACACGTAATATCAATTATAGAAGACAACCAACAAAAGATCTTAAAGCTTGTCGGGTTGGGTTTGTGTGACTGCTTCTTTTCATTAGAATTTTTAGTAACTGGGAAAAATGCCAGATTCTAAATGCTGGAAAACGGTGTCTTGAATAGGATATGCTAGTAGATCTTAGCACTGTTGAAAAAAGAAATTACTTATAAATTCAGAAAACACTTTCTGGTCTATGTAGCCAAGTGGGGAATCTGAACCTTGGTGTTCCTAAAGTTTCGATTTACATATCTCTGGATTGTTGTCGGTTTTAGGTGGTGGTTTACAGCTTCTTTGGTGTGTGTGTGTGTGTTTGTTGTTGTTTTTTTTTTTTTTATCAGTACTCTCGAGAGCAATTGTTCTTCCCTGCCTCTGTGAGAGTTTACTCCTATCACAGAAGAGTCTCCCACGGTCGCCTGTGATGATATGAAGTTGTGCTCTGTGTGAGAGGTTATCTTCCAGATATTTAGAGAGCCAGCCTTTACTGGTTCTCCATGTCACTTTTAAGCATTAGGGAGTGAATTTGGTCTCTTTAAATACTTGGAATAGTGTAAAAAAAAATCAGAAGAATGATTAGGATGACCCCTCAAATTCTGTTTTCTGATGAGATTGCAAGTGTTGGACCTATTGCTATTCTAGCTTGCTTTTTTAAAAAAAAAAAATGTTTATCTCAAAGATTGGATTTGCTGTAGTGTTTCCTTGTGATGAAGACCTAGGCTAGGGAGTAAAAGTAAGGGCAGGGATCAGGGACAGTTAATTGAGATAAGTCCACCATTATTTATTCATAGCCTCTGATTTAATTAACTACAACAACAAAACTAGTGGGGAAGAAAATCCTAACATAGCCTAAAGTCATGTTTGATGATCCATGACTCACTGAAAGGATTTTTCCAGTCTACCAGTTTCTATTTCTTTGACTGCAGTGGCCAATTTATCACAAATGTCTTGACTCGATCCCTTGTTATAGAGATTTGTGTTCCCAAGCTGCCCTTAATTAATATACTGTTTAATATATAAACACAAAGTAGTGTTTTAAGTATTATTACTTATATTTCTTTTGTTAATTTTTCAAAATACAAAATATTTTGTTGTCAACATCTGACTCATATTTATAAAAGGATAATCTTTGGCCGGGAACAGTGGTTCACGCTTGTAATCCCAGCATTTTGGGAGGCTGAGACAGGAGAATCGCAAGTTCAAAGCCAGCCTCAGCAAAAGCAAGGCACTAAGCAACTCAGTGAGACCCTGTCTCTACATAAAACACAAAATAGGGCTGCGGATATGGCTCAGTGGTCAAGTGCCCCTGAGTTCAATCCCTGGTACAAAAAAAAAATCTTTGTATGTATTTAAATCAGTACCTTGCGGAGCCAAGAGGCTTATTGTCTTAGTAAAGGACAAAGCTGGTGCTATCGTGCTATATAAACAGAAGGCCCACTGATCAACTTCACCATTCATAGCCTACTCCTTGACTGCTTTGGTTTGACATAGTCATGATCTTGGAAATCAGGTCCTGTTGAGGGAAAACAATTTTCTAAATCTATTAGTGCTCAGTAGCAAATCAAGAGCCAAGACTGATGTACGGATGAGAAAGCCGTAGTGCCTTCTAGAGAATAGGGCAAACTAAACATGAGGGAGAGGACTTGAAAAGCTTACTCTTTTGGCCCTACGAGATTATGGCAGAAAAGACAATTCTGACATTAGGGAGCAAGATGATAGGATATTTAGTATCCTGATTTTCCTTCTTTGAGTTTAAGACCAGCAAAATTCTAAATGTTTAGAGAGTGAAGTTGGGTAGGAATGTCAGTGATGTGCTTTCCAGATCATCTACAGGAGACTGCAGGGTTTTAGGAGAAGCTGCAATATGACATGGGTAAGAGCAGAGCTGTGATGGTGACAATTGTCTTGATTGATGGGCCTTCGAGAGGGATTCAGAAGTCACATCATAGTGAGTGGGTGTGGAGATCGTGAAGTAGCCAGTGAACTGGTTGAGATCCAGGCATCTGAAGCAGATGCCTGCCATAGATAGAACCTTAAGGAATTAGAAAATTGATGTGGAGACCAGTGAGAGTTCCAGCAGATCCTTCTAGAATACTAGCTGAGACAGTCAAATTTTCGTATTTACCCACAGGACATATATTTTACAGATTTGCAACAACATATTTCCATCATTTATAGTCAGTGCTTTTTTCTATTTTATTGGACTGGTATCCGTTCTTGTTGATTCATGTCATACCATACCAGTTGTTAAATAGTTTAAATATTATTCCAAGTTATCTATTGGAGTGGGGAATAGACTAGTCCTATCCTTCTGTGTTAGGGACCTGAGCATCCCAAGTTCACTGGCAGGGATTGGAACTGCCTTTTATTTACTGTTTTAAACCTGTAGTCAACCCAGGAATTATCTTGGAGAAAAAGGAAGAAATCTGGAAGACTTGGTGTTTACATCAAAAGACTATATCCTCCAGAAGATGACTATAAATAGTCCTAAGAAGGGCTTCACTTTGAGGAGATGCAATGTTTAAATTTAAGGAGACTTCTTAAACTAGAAAAGCAATTATGAGCAAGTACATCTAAGTGGGATAGGGACAATTTGAAGAGGAATCAAATTAAGGAAATAAAGAAGCTATGTATTCTTTTCACATCACAGAATAGGATGAATAAATCTTTTCCTACCTCCTACACACTCTGGGTCCTCTGCAGCAGCAATTACTTGGGAACTATGGCCCAAGCTGACTTCTGTTTCCTTTTTTCTTGTTCCCCTCCATCTCATATGTGGGCAAAATTGTCCAGAGTCATAGGTTATCTTGGTAAGTCCCTTCTTAAGTCTCTCACTTGCAGTAGACATTTCTAAGACAATCTCAGTGTCTTCAGCCCCTTGTGCTCCTAATCTCTCTTCCTTTAGCCACATCAATTATCTTCATAAACCTGAATGAATCCATTTCAAAACTTAGCAATGATCTTATTTTTTGATATGTTTCTTAATCTCTATGTCATTATTTTTCCTTTTTAAAACATTGGGGTCAACTTTAGTGTCCATGAATGGACGAATAAATAAATAAAACTCAATATGTATGCACAGTGCAATACTATTCAGTCATAGAAGGATGAAATCCCATCATTTGCAATTGCATGGATGAACCTGGAGGACATTGGATTGAGGGAAATAATCCAGGAGGAAAGACTGATGCCACATGATCTCACCTACATGCGGAACCTGAGCAAGTTGATTTTATAAAAGAAGATATTAGAATTGTGGTTATAAGAGCTTGTAGAGTGGGGGGAGACAAGGTTAGGAAGACATTGGTTAAAGAATGTAAAATTTCAGTTAGGAAGAATAAGTTCAAGACATCTATTGTACTACACAGTAACCATAGTTAATAAAAATATATCATGTTTTTGAAAGACAGTACAATTGTTTTACCACAAAAAATAAATGACAATTTCATGAGATATTACCTTTGAGTTGACCATCCTGCAATGTATATATGTTTCAGAAGGTCATGTTGTACACCTTAAAATTACACAATTATATTTGTCAAGTTAAAAAATCAAGTTAAATTTTAAAAAATAAAACGTAGGTGCCGTTGTGCTGAAGATCTTAGTGTTAAGACAGTGTTCTGACACAATGGGATAGGCAAGGACAGTAACACCTTGGCCTTCTCTGTCTTTGTTCCTCCTACTTAGAAGGGCCCCTGTGTCACATGCCTCCAGAGCAAATTGTTCACATTGAAGGCACACAAACTGAGACCTGGACTCATACAGTGGAATGAGATGTGTCTTTTGTTTAGGGAAGAGTGGGTAAGAGTTAATAAATTATCAAGAGAGCCAGGATTTGAAGACCTTCTTTTTTTTTCTAAGTACAGAACCCCAGATTTTAATTCCACTTCATTAGCACTAATATTTTTAACAGCCTGTGGGTAATGAAGAATTTAAAAAAATGTTTCATGTCAGGAGGGAAGGCGTCTGTGTGTTGATATGCTTGTGTGCTCTCTAAAATATCTGAACAAAGATACTTCAATGGGTACAGTGTGGAGTCCCTTGATGGGAAGGAACTTCCTTTAAAAGCATCACTCCAAGGACTGAAAAGGAAAAAAGAAGTGAAGAGAAAGACACTCCCCCTTTTGCGTTTCCCCATTGGTTTTGCCTGTGTGCCTAAGCATCTGCTGTAGGTAATTGGCTCATAGGGTCATTGAAAGTTTCTGCCTTAAGTCCAGTTGTTTGTATATTTGTTTTTGTTTCTTTGTTTCTAATCTTTCCACAAAAATATTTGAGATAGCAAATCTGTTAGGATGGTTACAAGGACCTTTTGGCTAATGAAGAGGTTCATATCAAGGTAGGGAAAAAACTTATGGAAACAGATGGTTTCAGCTGCTCTCATTACAGACCAGGACTTACACCAGCTGGAGAATGCTGCAATTCCTGTGAATTAAGGACACCTTTCCAGAAAGGGCTTTTGCTAAACAATCTTGGTGGGCAGTGTATTTTTTTGTGGTAAGCCAGGCAAAGTTGTGGGCCACTCCCAAGCCTGTACCCTGAGAAGTGTGTGTGTATTTATGTCTCTCACCGTGGCAGATAACATAAACATTCCTGTTTGACTTAGAATAGGTTTTAGAATAAGCATTTAAATATTGAAGTGGGTATGTTGATATGTATGTGTGTAATGTTTTAGCAGTTCCTTCAAGAAAAAGATGTAGTCCCAGTATAAAATTGTTAACTATAAAAGAGTTAGAAACTAATTTATTTTCCCCATTATGACCCATGCTCAACTCCACGCTGGTAAAACACTCCTCAAACGTTTATTTTCAGTAAAAATGTACTCAACTAAAATAGATCTCTCTTCTGTCATGCCTTCTCAGAGCAAAGTGTAAGATTTATTTTAGAACAGTGTGTGTGTGTGTGTGCTGTGCAATAAAAATAGTTGGCATTTACTAAATTAATACTGTGTGACCTGCACTATGCTAGGCTAGCTACATATATTATTTCATTTAGTTGTCATTAAGAATAGGTACTGTTATTAATACCTTTCAGCAGCTACAGAAGCGGATTCTGAGAGGTCAGGTGGCAAGCCTAGCCTTGAGCAGGGGGTTGGTGACCTGGGGCCAGCTCTGGTCCACACTCATCTCTGTGTTCCACTGCCTCCCGATGCAGTGCCAAGTGCTCAGCCAGTCCGAGAGCAAGGTTCTCCAAGGAGGGGGCACAGAGGAGATCATCTGTGCACCTAGGTTATTGGCATGGGATGGGGAAAGTGGACCAGAGTGCCTGAGTTTCGACCTGACTCTCCCTACATCCTCCCATGGGGATTATGATTCTGTTGGGTTGTTGGGAAGACTAGGTACATTTGTGAAAAATGTTAGAAGATTATGAAGGGTTAGAAAATAAAGTATATCCAGCCAATCAAATTTAAATGATACTTGTTGGAGGGAGTGTTGGAATCCCTTCTATGGTCAGGAATAGTAACTTCTATAAAATTCACTTATCTAATGGAAACAAAATGTTTAGTAAAAAGCATATGGTAAGCTTGGAGTAAATTTGAAATGCTCTTTTTAATTTATAATTCTCAGCATTTCAACTAAGGTTAACTATTTCATTTTAGTGAATGGTTAAAATTTTTTAAAAATTAATTATGCAGTATTCTAACCAGTTTCAAATCTCTGGAGTAAAGTCATTAAATGTTTCAACCTGGTACTAGAATAAATTTGCACGTACAATTTTGCCATTTCACTTGTGCTGACATTTTGAAATTGAGTTATAAATGTAGGGCAGTTTTATTTTTTTTAAATTATTCTATAAACATCATGAGGATTATTTTACAAGTATAAAAAGATAGGTATTTCTTCAAGTTAACTTAGAATGCTGCCCCAAAGTTTCCTGCTTTCTACACTTAGGAAATAATAGTTCTTCATTGTTTTGGGGGAAAAGATTACAAGAGCAATATGATAACTCACAGAGCTTCACAGTTTCTCTGTGCTTGAGGGAGGGGAAGGGGTGAGGATGAGGAGCTCCTATGTAAACTGCACTCAAGGTTGTCTCTGTCTTTATAGAGCTAAGGAAAACTGTCTTTTTCCTTGTCTTGCTCATCTATTTAGTGGAAGGCTTGTGGGATTTGTATTTTGGAATAGTCAGTCTTTTTAATTTACTTCCAAATAATTTGTTTCTACATTATGCTGCTTTATTTGTAGAGAACAATACTTACACAAGTGTTTCATGAAGTAAAATGAACTAAACTGCACTCTACAAAGAGAATTTCAAAATAAAAACCATTAAGGATGAATGGCATGCATTACAGAAATCTCTGCCATATGTCTGAGTGGGACTGATGTACCAAGCTCATTTACAAAATTCATAGGCACTAATTTATCTAAGTAATAGAGAGATAATGCTTTCAAGCCAAAGGGAAAAATAGGACTGTAGTAAATATAAAAGACACATTAATACTCTTTTGTGACCCTGATTTCTGTCTTTTCTTTGAAATTATCTATTGAGTCCTATCAGAAGGATTGTTTTAATAATATAGACATTATTCAATCCCAGCAGAAGTTTGCCAGTATTAGCTCCTGGAGTAGGTGGCTTGAAGTGTGGGAGAACCTCCAACAGTATTAAACCTCTAAGTCCAATCATAAGAAGTTCTATAACAAATGACGTCTTTTTTTTTTTTTTTGGTACTGGAGATTGAACCCAGGGACACTCGACCACTAAGCCACATCCCCAGCCCGATTTTGTGTTTTATGTAGAGACAGGGTCTCACTGAGTTGTTGAGCGCCTCGCTGTTGCTGAGGTTGGCTTTGAACCCGCGATTCTCCTGTCTCAGCCTCCGTAAGTGCTGGGATTACAGGCTTGCGCTGTAATGCATGCTGAGCATGGTGGTGAATCCCTATAATCCTAGCTATTCAGGAGGTTTATGTCAGAAGGATTACAGATTCAAGGACAGCCTCCTCAATTTAAGGAGACCCTCTCTCAAATAAAAAGAAAAAAAAATTAAAGGGCTGGGAATGTAGCTCAGAAGTAGAGCACTTGCCTAGCATTTGCAAGGCTCTGGATTCAATCCCTAGTACTAGAGGAAAAAAAGTATTTAGAAATACAGGACCCAATAGTAACCATAAACTTTTAATAGCAAAGTCCTTTCAACTTGAGAAGAGAATGGCTTGTCATTTTAAACCACTGAAACTTGATGAGACCTCAGAGCGCAAGGATTGTATCATTTATAAAAATTCAGTTTTTCTTTTTGTAGATGGTCTTTCAAGGTGATTTGTGGGGAACTTTCACTTCAGTTCTCAGCATTGTTTAATTTTGGGTGTAGTCCAGAAATGATCATCTTAAGATATTCATGAGCATTAAAGCCAAATTCAGCACAAAATAATTTAACCTTCTGTGGCAATCTGTCTTCCAAATGCAGTATCAATAGAGACTTGGTACTTTTTCACTATGACAAATGGAAATACACTCACTCTCAGAAAATAAATGAAAAGGTGAATTCTCTCACTGTGGACCATTTGGTTTGTATGAAGTTTCTTTAATGAGCCATTGTAGAAATATGTAGGCAGAGGTTATTGTTTATAATAAAATTGAGGTGTATCTTTGTAATAATATCCAATAAAGTTAATCACTATGGATGTGGAGATTATTTAATAATGGTATTATAAATCACCTACTCAGTTCAGGATTGAAATCAGTTGAGTTCTGGATTGAGTTGACAGATTTGATTTTTTTTTTTTTGGTCATGGTTTACCTAATATGTTTGATTTTTTTTTTCCATTTTGGTTCCCTTGCTTATCATATAATAGACTTCATATAGCCAGGTAATGCTGTTGGGGACTGGACATAGAGATTGGGCTTTTCTCTGGAGTTGGCACACTAGAATAATACAAGTAAAATCAAAGTTGAATTTGATGATCATCAAGATGGAATTCCCAGCACTTTCAACCTATCACTCTTTGACCTTGATCAAATTAACTAACTTCTCTGAAAATGGGGATAAAATAATTATGTAATACTTGAATAAAATCATACATGTAAATTATCTATTATGGCAAATGGCATATTTTTTGTACTTCGTGATACTTCTTGTTTTGAGGGAGGATTACTGTTGGAGAATGGTTAAAATTGCTGGAGTGTAGGTCTGTGTAAAGGTTTTCAGGTGAAGAGATTTGAATCCAAACAAATATAAGGCTTGAGGATGAAGGAGAAATGGAAAATAAAATTCACAGATTTATTTAGCAAGTGCTATGTTTTGGACACTACAGTAGCACATAAGAGAAGAGCAAGTCATACAAGAGGAAGTTGGAGAGCATCAAAATTAACTTATACTTGGTTACAGTTCTTTCCAATTTCTTTGCAAAAGTTCCTGCTTCAGAAATAATATGAGTTTTACTTTTATAACTAATTTACTCAATCATGGCCTGGAAGTCCTGGATTATAAAATTAGTTCTGATAATTATAGAGCTCCACTATACTTTGTTAAAAGTATACTATTAAGGAAGAACAATGAGCTATTTGTTGTCTTTTCCTATGTGTTCTTATGCATCTTGGAACATGCTGCAAGTAAGGGAATAACCACAGATATGCCTTTATTTCTCGCTTAGAAAAGATGAATCCCCAAGGGAAAGTATACCTTTGTAACGTGAATATCCAACATCTTATCATTGCATGGTTGTGCCTGAAGAATTCTTGAATTTATGAATCAGAGTAAATAAATGATTGAATAACTGAATCCCCAGGATAAGCTTAGAGTATTTATGAACAGGGTCAAAAGCATAAGACCTTTTCTTAAGACATATCAATACCACTCTGCCAAGTTCTGAATGCATAACATATTACATAATAAAAGGACTACTAATAAAAATGATGAAGTTTTGATAAAAATAATATACATATTCCTTGTTGGTAGCATTATCAATTGATAAACCCTTTAGAAAGTAGCGTGGCCATCAATAGCAAACACCACATATATATTCATACTCATTGTGGTAGACATTCTTCTCCTATGGAAACATTTGAATAAAGCAAAACAGATTAAACACAAACATTTTATTACAATAAATATTAATAGGAAAAAGAGAAACTAAAGATCCAGGAAAATAATAATGTTATGGCACATTAGTACACTTTAATCTTATGAAGCCATTAGAATAACAGTTTTGCAGAAACATTGTTATGTTTATGAGACAATAGAAGTGAAAATAGTGACATATAAAATACCATGTGTAACATCATTACAACATAAATACAGTATGAATAAGTAATATGCATAAGTAAAAATAGTAGTTGAGGGTAAATGATCTTTGCATTTCAATAGCATTTATTTCTCATATATTGCCTTTCAATTCACTTTTAAAATTAGCACATTTTAATGTCATGAGTAGATAATGTAGGTACAACTTTGCCCCTTTTTTCTGATAATTAAGTATCTTTCAAGGGTCTAAGGCTCATTATTAGTTTCTCTTAACATTCTCATAGTAGTGAAATTTTGGAATACATGAATTATTGGGTTAAATGTGCATGATATTGACCTTAGGTCATATACCTTGATAGTTGCTTAACAAAATAAATCACTAATATGCATTTGTTTTCTTATATAGTTTATTACTAAAAGTCAGTTTCAAGGATAAAATACATATATGTATCCTTGTTGAGCTGGAAATAAAACTGTGTAATGGGAAGGAACTTTTATCATTGGTTGGACCTGTTGATTTTTCAGATAAGGGATTCCTGGCAGAGAGGGAGATGAAGTGTTTTGGACAGTGATTCAGTACCAGTTAATGGTAGAGCCAGGAATAAAATTTACATGTTCTGAGTGAACTAAGCACTTTTCCATTCACCCCTCATCTTGAGTACTTCCCCCATCACCCCAACACGAACTGTCAGCTTCCTTTCAGCTTCTTAGCCCATGAAGATTTTTCTCTACCTACATGTCACATGTGCAGTGCAGTCCCGTGTCTAAAGAAAACAGGATTTTCCATCCTAGAGAGCAATTGCTACTTTGTGCATAATTATATAGACTTGGTAAATGCATGGCTCTCGGTTGGTCTTCTCTACATGTTCACATTGGCTCTTCTCAAAATCTGAAGTCCTGTTTCTCAGCTCTGCATTAGTTGTCTAATCCCTCTGTATCTGAGGGGCATTGGTTTCAGGAACCCTGTGGATAACAAAATTTATAGATGCTCACATCCACATATAAAATAATATAGTGTTTGCATATAACCAACACAATCCTCTCATAAACTTTAAATCATCTCTAGATTATTTATTATAGCTAATACAATGTAAATGCTATGTGAATAGCTGTTATACTGCATTGTCTAGGGAAAAATAAGGAGAAAAGTCTACATATGTTAGTGCAGAAGCGATTTAACACAATATTCTTGATCTGAGGTTGATTGAATCCATGAAGCAGAGGTCTGGTTGTGAATGAATGTGTTCACCTAGCTGCCAGCATTCCTATCTGTCACTACAGCTTTCCTGCAGCTCCCTTCCTCACCCTTCACAGGCAGAAATCCTGGTCACAGCAAACTGCTCCCATTGGGGTAGCTTCCAAAAACTAACAAAAGCAAATTAGTGTCCCTGATTTGCTTCAGAAGCAAATGGCAAAGAAACCTCTTCAAAAATGCTTTAAAAAACAAACAAATAAGGGAGAATAAAAATAGCTTCAAGGGAAAAACCTACTGCTACTTCTTAAGAGAACTCTAGTAGAAGATTTAAACAAGATAGATGGTTGCTGAGCACTGTTTGCCCTGTAGCCTGTGGTGTGCCAATTAGGTTCAGCGGAGGGAAGCGGGTGAATTCATGTGAAGGTCCTGTGGAGCCTTGGAAGAATTAAAAACAATAACACAGCCACTTGGTTTAATGAATGTGGTTAAATGAACATAGATGATTATATTTCATCTCTACATCAATGTGCCGTTTTTACATTTAAACATGACCTCCTCCTTTGCTCTGTTCGTTCTGGTCCTACTTATCCTTTCCTGTTAGTACAGTGAGCAAGCCTTCCTACCATATTTCCCATTTACAATATTGTGGGAAAACTTATGATTCTTTTGTCATCAGAGAAGTAGGCAATTATTAGTCAGTAAACACTTCTGAGTCTCTTTGCAAAATCATTAGTATGTTTTCGTTTAAAAATAATATTCACCCCCAAACTTGGATGGTAAATACTAATTGAGCACCTGTTATGAACCCAACATTATCGAGGCCGTCATGGAAAGTACAAATCTGAGTAATGTTCTGTCCTTTTCCTAAAAGACTCCATAATGTGAGAAGGGATGTGAAACTCTGATAAGGTGCTGATTGAACCATTCTATCTGGCCACTTCATGTATCCTTCCTCCTCTCATGATCTTGTGCAGTTAGATGGGGCCCTGGATGAATAAAGCAATCCATCAAGAAAGAAGGGCTCTAAACCAGCAAATCCCAAACATGGGACTTTGAAGCAGCACCTCCAGAATAATCCTTGTGCCTTTTGAAACTACATAGTCTAGTACGAGGGAAGAACTAATACTAGTACTGGTATCTTGGGGAGAAGATAGGATGCCTGTTTCAAAGATGTTTTCTAGTAATTCTGATACTTTATTGGGTTTCAAAAACAGCAAAGGAAGAATCAGCAGTGGACAAGAGGAAGTGATTCTGGAAATAGATATGGAAATAACCACCAGCACATTCAAACAGAGCCGTTGCACTATAACCATTAGAGGCTCTGACCTGTAGAGTCAGACTGCCTGAGTTTAAATCTTGTTTCAGCCATTCAGAGCTGTGAGATTTGGGGCAAATTTAAACATTAATTAGTCTTTAGTTTCCACATTGTGTTTTAAATAAAAAAATAATATTAACAACCTCATGGGATTATTATAGGAATTAAATGAGTTGACATGTTTAAAGTATTTAGAACAGTAGCAAAGATGCAAAAAAACCACTCAATTTTCACTATTACATATTACTCTCATAATTACAACATGAGAGTTTATTATGCTTAATGTCTTATGAAAATAATGATGAGGGATATGGGTTTGACTAACTCCTCAGAGGAAAGCAAAATATCTGCTGATAAATGAGACCTTGTAAACACGAGGTGATTTTTGACTTGTGGTTCATTAGAGTCCTCACTGGCTCTCTCGTATTTTCTGTGCTCAGTAGATGGGTGATCATTAGCCATTTTGCTCCTCACTATAATTCTGCTTCCCCCCTTTTTTTTTAGTTCAGTAACTTAGGAACAATAGAAATTGTAAAACATAGAAGAAACATTAAACATTTTCACAAAATTTAACAGTTTTCATTTGCCCATTTTTCATCATGCCTTAAGTAGGCCCAGAAACAATATTAATGTTCAGTTATACTTGAGTCAATCAGTAATCTTTGTGCCTATTAGTGGGCAGAAGTTGCTGTGAGCCTCTGGGAGGCTTCAGAGTCAGAGGAGGGAATTCTCTTTCCAGGAATGCTTCTGACCACCAGAGTGGCCTCGGACACGTCATGTCATCTCTGGGATTAGTATTTGCACTTATCAAGAAGATTGGGTTGGCTTCTAGAACTAAGTAAAAAGTTCTAGTTTAGAACTACCTGAAGTGTTTTAGTCATTCTTTCTCTTGTCTATATTGAGTTGTGCTGAGGCAAGAATCTCCACTAATAAGTATAATTGGTTAAATATTAGGATGCTCACTGGGTCTGAGACCCAGCATGTGCATCTCTCCTTGCTCCTCTTTGAGATGCTCATTGTCTTCTCTAGTATCTGGTAATAAAGCTGTTCCATTATTTCCCACAGTAGGATTATCTAGTGTTTCCCAAACTATCCTCATCTAGAATATTAGTTCAGTAAAGTATTAATAAATGCATGAGAGAAATATTTCCATAAGAAAATATTGACAAATACTATGTTAAATTTATACCAATTCATTGTTTTTTGACTACTTAGAATCTATGTAATCTATGTAATCTATGTAAACGTACACTGAATTACCAATAGGAGATTATAGTATAAAATGCTTCCAAAATATGTTGATTACAAAACCCTAACTTTAAAGAAATAGTCATGGGATCAGCATTCTATAGAGTGTGGTTTTCAAATGCTAGAGGACTTTTTACCATGTTTTGGCCTTATAATAGGTGGCAACAACATCATAAGCACGTTTCGTATTTAAGGTTCAATGAGGAAAAGTAACTTGTGTAAAGTTGCATTTATTGAAAATAGCTATTTGAAAAACCTTATATATTTGTCCACTAGTCCATTAAAACACTCTTTCGGTTTCAGAAATTTCAAGAACATTGTAAAATTTCTGAGTATTTATTTCGTTTAAGAATGTATACAAGCTGAGCGCAGTGGCACATGTCTGTTATAAGCACTTTGGGAGGCTGAGACAGGACAATTGCGAGTTCAAAGCCAGCCTCAGCAATGGCGAGGTGCTAAGCAACTCAGTGAGACCTTGTCTCTAAATAAAAACAAAAAACAAAAAACATAAAAATAGGGCTGGGGGTGTGGCTCAGTGGTCGAGTACCCCTGAGTTCAATTCCTAGTACCAAAAAACTCCCAGAAAACAATGTATACAAATGTGTAATGTGAGGGAAAAATGTTAGGCCCAAAGCACTTCCTGGTCCCTGCTGCCTGTCTGGGTCTCCTGTGCTGGTCCTGGGGAATGCTCACATACCAAAGACTCAGGCTTTGCTTCCTGACACCCAGTGTCTTGAAGATTTTCACCCAGATTTAGTCTTTGTGTTTAAAAATGAAAAGATCCACACGCATGCTTGAATTATTGGGGCAAAGGAGAAACTGCCAAGGGCCTCTCAAGCCCTTCAAGTGGAGTGACTGGCAGTTCATGTACAGTATGACTGTCAGCTTTTGTCCTGAATGAAAGAAAACTTACTATGTACTTATACTTCTTACAAAAAGGTGACAGGGTCTTGGGGGAGGCGTGGATGGAGGAGGTGGTAAAGAAAATGGGATAACAAGTCTCTACTTGTGATAGATGTCTTATTTCTGGGAACATACCAGACCTCATCCCCTGCGACCTATTCTTTAAGTTTCAAATTTTAAGTTGTAAAATGTATTTAGCATATTACTCTATATCATAATCTTAGAGTAAAGGGCAGTATTAATAGCTTTTATTGCATTCAGATTTCAATAGAACCCTGAATGGGTTTCAAGTAGTAATTCATACAAACCAGAATTTCTTGTTTTTGCACATTTGCACATTTTATTTTGATTTTGAATCCAGTGGAACATAATGAAGAAGGTGGAGTTTCTGAAAGTCATTATTAAAGTAAATGGAGTTTGTTCTTTGACCTCCTTTTCTTTGAAGATACAAGCTGTGATTTTTTTAGGATAGGCACACCTTGACTCCTTGATATTTCTTTGACTAAGTTAAGTGCCCAAACCAGGATTGATCTAGATTTTAAAAAGGCATCCATTGAAAATTCCAGCCATTTGATAATGTGAATTTAGCAGAGAAAATGATAGCCCAGTTAAACCTTTCATCAATCATACTAAAGATCATTTTAAAATAACGTGTGTTTTATTTTAATAGAGCAAAGTAAAACAAGTGATCATAATGTCAATGCTTATATAATGCATATTGATATTTTCCCAAATGAAAAAATATATAATTAGAAAATTTAAACTATATCATAAGTAAAAATAAAGCATAAATGCCTGGTCACAGGACCAACTGCTTTTAATTGTGTGTGTGTGTGTGTGTGTGTGTGTGTGTGTGCATGTGATATCTGATGGTGATGACAAAGATGATGATGGAATTAAACATCATCATTGATCTATCTCTCTGTTTCTTGTCCATCAACTTGAAACTAACTTAGAGTCAAAATAATCATAGTATGCATACACTGTACACCTGGCTATTTTTATGTAACTTTACACTTTTTTTTTGGTACTGGGAATTGAACTCAGAGCCACATCCCCAACACTATTTTGTGTTTTATATAGAGACAGGCTCTCACTGAGTTGCTGAGGCTGGCTTTGAACTCGTGATTCTCCTGTCTCAGCCTCTCAAAGTACTGCGATTACAGGCAGGCATGCACCACCAAGCCGGCTATAACTTTATACTTTGTATCTCTGTCCTTGTTTGTAATTATGAATTTACTTCATGCTCCTTATTAGCTACATAATAATCTACCACAAGATCTATCAAAAAATTATTCAGTTGTCAATAGGGACAATTTCTAAAGTTACCTCCTATGCAAAATAAGTATATTTTTCTGACCTTGTAGTAATTCCTTGATAAGAAAAAGTAGTATGTTTCCACAAATATATTTGATTTTAGGGGCTGGGATTGTAGCTCAGTGGTAGAGCGCTTGTCTCGCATGCGTGAGGCCCTGGGTTCGATCCTCAGCACCACATATAAAAAAAAAGCAATAAAATAAAAAAAAAAAACATTGTGTCCATCTACAACTAAAAAAATATTTAAAAAAAATATATTTGATTTTATTTATTAAAACATATATCCTTTAGATATGTGATTCTAATTTTTTTTAGTTGTAGATGGATGCAATATCTTTGTTTTGTTTATTTATTATGTTCTGCCAAGGATTGAACCCAGTGCCTCACTCTACCACTGAGCTAAAATCCCAGCCCATGTGATTCTAATTTGACAGTCTTTTGAAATGTATGTCAGCCAAGTATCCTTTGCATAAATAATAATGTGCTACCTGAAAATCAGAACATGCAATTAAATTTATACAAGATTTGAAATAGAAATTTTAGTTTTTGATTGACCTTGAATCAGAAAAGAAAATGTATGACCAAATTTTATAATCACAATTTAATATTGTAATCTGATTGTCAAGGAGGTGAGACTAGGAAAGGGAAAAAAAGGAAACAAGTATTGAATGGATCTCATGTGTTAAGGTTTGGGTTAGATGTTAACCTATACCTTATTGTTGAAAGATTATTGTTATTGATTATTTAATAATTAACTCCTCTGAAGTTATTTCTAACCACTGTGAGATAGATACTGTGATGGTCAAGATTTTTACTTGTTAAATATATTCTCATCCATAACAATTCTGTTCCTATGACTGATGATAAAACTGCTAGAAAGGAGATAATGTTAAAATGACAAAGATGGAGTGATAGTCTTTCAAAATCAGCAGTAACCTCACAGGTCCCCCACAAAAATGTAAGATGCATGAAAATTAAGCTATTCATTCAAACCTAACAACCCAGCAAATTTTGATGTTGGTCTTGCAAATAATTGTGAGCATCAGATACAAAGCTTAAAAAACTTTAGGTCATATGCAAGGATAATTAAGAAATAGGCAAATTATCACTTAAATGAGGGCCTACAATAATGGCAGTGTGTTTCTTCACTCCCTGATATGGGCTGTGAGCTCTGCTTTCATCACTGCATTGTGTAGCTCGAGAAGGCTCTGGGAAGCTTCACTTAAGATGATAAGAAAGAGGTTAATCAGTTAGACCTTCCTGCTTGCCAGACTGTTATTTTATCTCTGACAGTGACATTCTTACCTGAAATTCGAAGGGGTGGGTGTTTATGAGTATGAAACATGGAAAAGAGGAAGGGTTCCATAAATTATAGCTATTGTTAGGAAGATCACTATTAATACAATTTTCATGTTGGCAGTTCGTGCATTTCTAGCTTCCATTAATAACAAAACTATCAATCACTCACTTTCCATAATCTTATTGCCTTTTTAGTCTATACCATCTCTGAAAGTAACGCATTTCATATTTGCTGCCAAACAGATAAAGTAACGTTTCCTTTATTTTTTTACATGGCTTAATGACATGACACATCATTCTTCAATCTTTTTTCCCCCGACGACTCTATAGTGACCATATGAATCCCACTGAGAATTATATAGATGTCAAGAAGTAGCAGAAAGCATGGTAAGAGATGCCACAAGATGTGGACTTAATCTTTTCTGAACCTCTGCTGTTAGGTGAATAGCAATTCTTGTGAGTGTGACGATTGAGTAAAATTATGTATGTGAAGCACATACCAGAGAGCCTGGCAGATAGCATGTAGTCAGAAAATATTCTTCTTCCTTTCCAGTACCACCCAGATTGCATACATTCTTCATTTTTTTCTTTTGGCATCCTAGCATAAGGGATTCCATATTCATTCTAGTAGAATTTCCAGTGCTTGCTGTCCACATGACTAGTGGTGACACATCTTAGCACAAATACACTCTATTCCATCATTGCATAAAGTTCTCCAGACAGCATTCCTCTTCAACAATGGGTTATAAATATGGTAGTGTGAAGTGCAGAGTTGAACATTTTGTGTTAGTTTATTTTAATTCTTTTTAACTTAAATTTAAATAGTCCCAGGTAGTTACTGTCTACCACATTATACAGCACAGGTCTACAATGTTACAGTAATCCTCAATACCCTTGTAGATTTTCATTGGCATTTGGTGATTTTATCAGATGCCAGCAATTCCTAGGAGTAGATGATTCTATCAACTGAGTACCTGCACCGTGATCTTGGTTCCCTTACTTCCACTATCACTATACATCAGTTGGCCCACATCTGATATTCTTTATGCTTAGCTGTATCCATATTTTAAAATTTGAAATGTCTCAAATATCCCCATTGAATTTTACTAGCCTCACTGATTTTTAAACCTAGCAACAGAATCAATAAAGGACATTTTGTGGTGTGCCTAATATTGTTTGGGAATGAACAGGTCTGGAGAATTTTATAAGAAAATGACAGCCTGTGGCAGAAGGTCTTAGCCACAGAGACATAGCACACTAATGTGCTGTAATCATTTCTGAGGTGTGTGCTAAGTAATTTGTTACTACTGATAAAGTGTGAGCATTTGCAAATTATTGTCCTTTTTTTAAAAGAAATTAAAACATCCTCAGTTACTGGGATAATAATGTATCTCACTCATTTACATCCTGGCATGCTCCCTTGAATGGGAAAGAAAGGTGGTATGGTGCCTGGTGCGCTGGTGGTTGCTCCCAGATCTGAGCTCACTTATATGAGATTGGGTCATTGATCAGAATGTCATCCATGTGTGTCACCATGGAGAAAACAGTTAAAAGCACCACAAGCAATGTGATGTCAAGCAATTCATTATACTGATGCCTGGTCAGGGAGACTTATCATTTTTCCTCTTACTGCCTGACTCTTGTAAAAAAAACGAAAAAAAAAAAAAATAGATGGAAGTCATTTAGTAATTAGACTGTTTTAAGTGTAACAAGTCTGCCTTAAATGAATGTGTTTTCAAGGTGGAATAGGGTCCAGGATTCATCTTGTTGACAGAGAGACGGGAAAGGTGATGCTGTGGAAGGGGAGTTAGGGGGGATTAGTATGGAGCTGGAAAGCACAGTCTGAAAGGCTTCGCAAGCAGAGAGGGGTTTAAACATTTAATGGAAAACTAGGAAAAGGTCACCCTAAGATATATCTGAAGGTCAGGAAGTAATATAATATTGCTGGCAGCATGCAGAATGATTATTTAACCGAGTTCCTCAAATGTGTTCAGGTTTTTGTTTGTAGAAGACACTTGTGTTTAGAATACACATAATGAGGGAATTTGGCATCTGTTCTCGTATGGCTCCTTAACTTTACTTATGAACAGAACAAAATTGTTATAGAAAAGATGACATGTTAGAAATTCTCATTGGACCCTGCAGTCTTTCAGCCCTGGTACAAGTAAATGACCGTCTACAAAGAAGCTGCATCCTGAGCAAAACTGCAATCACCTCTAATTCATCTTGTTATGGGGGTAAAGTGCCTTGTAAGACCTATACTTCCTGTTTTCTCAGGGTGAGCCTGCTGAGTTCATTCTGGAAAATGGCGGTGGACACCAAAATCCCATCAGACCTGACACTGGACGAAGAGGGAAGTTTGGCTAATGTAGTATCATCGGCCAATTTAGTTTGTTCTTTCTTTGCTGACAGTTACATGGATTTAAAAGCCCATTAGGGAAGAGCGTGTTCTGTCTGCAAGCAGCACAAGCATATGATCTGATGGCTGTTCTATAAACAGAACTAAGCTTCATTTCAGACAGGAATAGGTTTTCATTTATTTGGAGGCTAATTATAAATTGGAGCGATATTCCTTTTGATGGACAATTCAAATGCATTTAAATTCAAATTAACATCTGCTGTTTATACTTTATATTGTGTAATCTACCTGAATCTAGACAGAAGCTATTAAAGATCTGTGGCTAGAGAATGTTTGTTTTCTGAAGAATTTAAGGGAAAAAAGAGCATTCACTAAACTCTTATGGTTGGAACTTGCTTTTTGTTACCCTTCAACATTGGGGATGCTTTACTTTGTTTACAAGTGTATTAAAGATAATTGTGCAAATTAGCACAAACACATTTTACTACAAAGGGGGTTGTTAAAAATGTTGGACATTTGTCAAATAATAAATATGTTTTGAACACGCATATATGCTATTCCTACATCTTTGTTCAGTAATGTCTTACATAGAATTTAATTCATATATATACATGAGTGAATTTAAATTCTGAATATATTCTTTCTTTTAATACATAAATTTATAGCTATATTATATATTATATGAATCACATATTAAGAAATTGTAATATTTATGTATATGTAGATGAATACTTATGTCTATAATAAATCCTTTTCTCAAGATTTCAAAGCTTATTAGAAATAATTAGCTATAGCTCAGAGTTTTGGGCAGTATGCTCCTTTTTAAACAATTCTCAGTCACCTATAGAACTTGATGATGTTATCAATGACATGGGAGCTGAACACTTACTTGCATGTTACTGAATGCTTGAAGAATATTTGTGCTTATCACCTGAGAAGTATGCAAAGCATTGTGACAAGTTGTAGTCAAAGACATAAACAATCCATTTACAAGTTTTATTTTTAAAAAAATTATAGAATCATAGTTCTGGCATTTCCTCCAAAACTATTTAGGCTAAATTTATAAATTGACAAGGAATTCTTATAGTATGATACTTTGTCTAAAGTTAGTTCTCATGTATAATTTACAACTGTTACTATTGATGGTCATCTTTATCTTGTAAAAGCACTATAGGATGATCTACCTTATTGGAGAATATTTTCATGTTCAATCAGTCTACAATTTTTTAAAAAGATAATGGATTTTCAATGAGCATCTACTAAAATAAGACTTCAAAGTCTTTGAACTATGTAAGCATTTATTTACTGATTATTTATTTGACAAATGATGGTTTTAGAGAGCAAAACTCGTAATTCATGTTAATTCTTAACAATCCTTCACCGAGATGAGTAAATGTGAACCTTCTCCAAGGGTCTCAGCAGGGCACAAAGTTCAGAGGTTCAGTCTTCCAAATCCCTTGAATCCTCCCTATGCAGCATCTTGTCTGCTCTTTCAGTGTTGTAAACTCATACTCCTCAACAATCCATCACTCCACAATTCTTCCTGGTTAGCAAAGACCAATAAATAACTCAAGCTCTTGCTTTAAATGTTTCTTCTATTGATGCTTAGAATGTTCCCTAAAAGTTGGAATGAAGAGATGAAAGTAAGGCAGAGGCTTGCCCCTTGAAGACTAGCATAAACTCAGAATTAACACTGATCTAGAGTAGTGCAGTACTGCTTTCAGTCTTGACGCATCAGAAACATGACTTTTTTTTTTTAGCTCAGCAAAACTGGATCTGTCTCTCTAGAAGAACTCAAATTAGCAAGGATTCAAAAACAAACATAGACACACAACCACATAATCCTGGGTACTATATTTAAAACAACTCTGCCAGTTTATTACTTCATAAAAGAAATTTTGACTGTTTTACATGCCAAAATACTCTTAATAGCCTAGGCAAAACATAGTCTCTTGTAAGCCAACTCATAATCAGAAATTTGCTTTAAAAGATGAAATTGAATTCAAAGATACGGTTCCTTGGTTAAAAAAAAAGAGAGACTTTTAAGAAAGAATACGCAATACTTCTAAAAAACAAAGAACCAATTCTTTAATCTTCCAATAAGAAAAAAACTAATGTCAACAGAAAAATGGACAAAAAGATAAATGCCTGGCAAATAAAAATAGTTCACAGAAAAGTAAATTCAAATAAAAATGGTAAATGTCATCTGTAATTAAAGAAGCAAAATTCAAGATAAGATGCAATTTTTTTATTCTATGAGTTTGGCAAGAATTAAAAAATCTGATAATACTTGACATTGGCCAAGTATTATCAGAAGAAAGAAGCTGCTATGGTCTGAATTTCTTCTCTGCCTCCCTGACCCAAATTCATATTGAAACCTTGACCACCAAGGTGAGGATGATATTGGTTTGGGAGGTGATCAGTCAGGTGGGTGAGCCCTCATGAATGGGTTTAGTGCCCTTGTAAGAGCCCTGAGTGACCTCCCACTTTTTCCCAGCTACCATGTAAGAACAAAACAAGAAGGCACAGCTCATAGTCTCTGAGGAAGTAGGCCCCATCATAACTGCAGATCTGCTAGCACCTAGATCTTGTGTTTTCAGCTTCTAAAGCTGGAAAATGCATCCCTGGTGTTCATAAGTCACCAGTCTATGGTATTTTGTTAGATCAGCCTGAGTAGACTAAGACAGAAACCATTTCAGACCATATGAGTGAATCTATAAACTGGTATAATACTGTTAGAGGGGAATTTGGTGTTACTAATGCAAATTTTAATTTGAATTACTTTAATTAATTCATAGCACCTTTGACCCACCAACTTCACCTCTAAGGATTTACTCAATACATGGGCATAAATATGTTAAGGAATTTCAAACGCAGTGTACCTGGTAATAGCAGACATCTGAAAAACAAGAAAATCACCAATTGGGAATTACAGATGAACTATTTCAGTGTACTGAAAAAATATCCTTTAAATAGAATGGATTTGATCTGTTGGTGCTGAGATAGAAAGAGCTTTAAGTAATATTATTAAGTGAAATGCAAAGTGGGTATGCATATATATGTATAAAATCTTCTTTGCAAGTATATATAACAGCCACATGTATTTGACTAAAAGGATACAGTTAAAACTATTGATGGCAAGAGATATGTACCTTTCTTCTTATATCTTCCTGGTCTCTTTGTAAATGTTATATTTGCATAGATTTCAATGAATTAGAATTAAATGTATTTAAATAGACATATACATGCAGTGTGAGGTGAATGTACACACAACCACACTTTTGTGAAGTACTTTTTGGATAAATAACTTGAATAAATAACTTTTGAATAAATAACTTGAATAAATAACTTTTTGGATAAATAACTTCTCCATTGTAAGAATGGCATTATCTGAAGTCCTTAAGCTAAAATTTTGTTTGTTGAACAGTTTTTGACTGGTCCCTGACTTGACCTAATTAAAAACGTTATTCGAATTTGATTATTTGCTTGTTCTGTGATTTTGGACCAATTAGTTGATTTGTCTTCTTGGTTGTTGCTCTTTGTTTTTAGTAGGTAAGATGAGGGAAGTGCCTACGACAGAGATGGTGTAAGGATTAAATAATAAAATAGCTGTGTACATAGTTCAGTGCCTGAAACTAATGGACATACCATAAATGTTAATTTTTTTCCCATTTATTCAGTGCTTTTTTTTTTCCCTACACAGTGACCCTCCTCCCCTTCTTTGTTATCTCTTTCTTTTCTACCATGTGAGACTCTGCTCCTGGAACCCAGAGTTAAGGTACTTTAGTCAACCATATTATGGGTCAAATATATTCTTCTGACATGGATTGAGGATCTAACTACCATCTAGAAAATTGTTTCCAGAAAATGATTCAGAAATTAAGGTTTGGAAAACAATCTGTTGAAAATTGGAGGGTGCCTGGACTGTGACTAACAGCATCAAAGATGCATTCTTTCTCCATTTTGCTTATTATCTATGACTCAGTCATGCTTTTCATTGCCTTCAAAGAGTATGATTGAGCTCTTGATAAAAAAAAATAAATTTCAGTTTAAACTCTGTGATAGCTGAAGCAAAGTCTTCATGGAGATTATGCTTTGCCTTCAACATGGAGAACTGGAAATGTAAATTTATTGATCCTTGCTATGTGCCAGACAATTGTCTCATATATGATGATTAAATAAAATAACCTAATTTAATTTTCACAATAACTTTAGGAAGTAAATAGTACTTTTTATAGCTCATAAAATAGGAAATAGGCTGAGAGGTTTTAAGAAACATGGGCAAGGTAGTGTTCAATTCATGGAAGAACTGAAGTTCAAATCCAGTTCCACATGGAGGCAAAGCCCATACTGCCTGTGTTGATTGTAACTAATTAAGGGGTTGCCACTCCAGAAGCTTTTATGTATTTTTTTCCTAAAGCTGTTCTTTTAATTTTTTTTTCTTTTGGCATTGGCATTACAGCATTTAACCCATACGAAGTCCTTCTATACAGTTTTAAACTTGCTGCTTACAGAAGTGAAGCTCTTTTGACCTAGATCAAGTGATTTTTCAATGACTATCTTACACAAGAGTATTTCTTGGTTGACAGGCGCCATTATGGCTTGAATGGTTGCACATGCTTGTGAAAGGAGTGAACTTTGGATAAGTGTACTGTGTCATGGTGCTCAGCACTCTACTTCACAGCTGCAAGAGTTGGACCATGATCCATAAGGCCCCTCCAAAGGCACACTCAACAAGATTCCAACAGGCAAGTGGAGGTTGCCAGGTCCTAAGTACTGACTCTCTGGTGTGGCTGCAAGTAAGGCTTTAGGGAACATGATACAGGATCCTTAAGAGTGTGTTTTCTTATTGTCCTCTTCTTTTTAGTCTGTAGTCAGCTCCCTCCTCATATATTGTACTTGGGTCATCAGTATTAGTCCTATGCATGAATGTGAAGTGTTCAAAATTGATTTTTAGTTTTTGTGCTATGTTCATTTTCCAATTCCTGTCAAAATCTCTCATTCATTTTTCAAGCACAAGAAACCTGATTTTTATGCTGCCCACATTTCTTTTATTATTATGTGCTACTCTGGGGCTAGACAGAATTATCTTCTGTGCTTTACTTTATCAATTAGCTGCTGATGTATAGCAAATCACCCTAAAATATAATGGCTGAAAATAACCTCCATTTATTTAGCTCATGATTGTGTATGAGCAAGGGTCAGCCTCAGTACTTTTTCTGGTCTTGGCTAGACCTCTTGATGAGTTTGTGGTCAGCTTCAGGTCATTTGTAGGCCAGCTTTAGTGATCTTGGTTGGTTTTTTATGTCTAGGGCCTTGGCTGGGACAAATAGTTTGGTATGGCTCTGATCCACATTGTGTCTCTTCCTCCAGCAGCCAGCACAGGCTTGTTCAAGGAGCTGGGCAGTTTTCCAAGACAGCGAGCAGAGGCAAGCATGGTCTCTTAATACCTAGGCTCATAACTGCCACAGTGTCATCTCCACTATGTTCTGTTGGGCACAATGGATTTCAAGGCCCTTGTAAGTACATTAAGTGGGGAATCAAATTCCACCCCTTGAAGGGAGTAGCTGTATCACATTGCAAATTTTGTGATATAGGAAGAGGGAGAATTGTGGCTCTTTCTGGAAGCAATCAACCAAAACATCCTTCTTTATTGATGCTCTCTTTCACGTCAATAACTTTTAGCTCTTGGCTAACCTGTGCCAAGGTACTGTCATGGTGACCGAGGTAACTACAGTGATAGATATACACTGGTTTATTTGTGGGTTGTTTTTGTTGGTACTGGGGATTGAAACTATGGGCACTGTACCACTGAGATACATTCCTAGTTCTTTTCATTTTTATCTTGAGACAGAGTCTTGTCAAGTTTTCCGGGCTGGCCTTGAACTTGTGATACTCCTGCCTCAGCCTCTCAAGTCTCTGGGATTTCAGGTGTATGTCACTATGCCTGGCATATTTGTAATGCTTCAAGGAAATACTGTGCAACGACTTGTAATTTGAATTATTACTATAAGCTGAGGTCCTCAGTGGAAAAAACTGTAGAACACACTCATCTGCTCAGGGCTCAAGGTGACCACTTGGATGAACTTCTTGCCAGAGAAGAAATTTGGAGCTCCTGAGCTAGGCACAAGGTCTGGCCTCCCCAAACTACTGTAATGGAAGGAATCCTTTATAACTATCTCTGAAAAAACTACAGGGATGATTTATCAAGACTGTATAAACATTTTCCTTCCATACACTCATTTTCAGCAGCTCTCATTGTTGCCAAATAATTATAGTTGCTCCAGAAACCAGGTCTTTCTGGTCTCTGACAGGTGTTTGCTAACTACAGTGCTACCTGGTTAGACAGCTAAATAACTTGATGCAAGTAAAATGCACTTGTCTCCAGAAATCCTAAAGTAGCATTGGCAAATGTTTATTCTATAGAATATTAATCCTCTTCGTTGTTCTTTAAAAAATTGTCTCTGAGATGTTTGATAAACACTTCTTATTAAATTAATAATTATTGCTTGAATTACTTTACCACAATGTTAATATATTGAAATTATGGGGGAAATCTGCCCCAATGAAACACATACTTAGTGGGCTAGTTTTCCTCTTGTTTTGTACCACACCAACCCTGAGATTGGCTTTCTACCCTTCTGTGCCCTGCTCTAGGGCACACCTCCTGAAAGTGAATCCCTGTGGAAATTCTCATCTTACTCTGTGCCAGCTGACCATTTGTTGGATTTGGCCATCAGAAAACACCTGCAGAAGATAAAAGGGTAGGAGAGAGTAGAGTTTTCTTTCTAGCTTTTTGGCGACATTGGTGCCAATTCTCTGATAGTAGCTGGTCCTCCATGACTTGTAGGGCAGACCCTCCATATTTCCAGCTCTCCCTGGGCTCTAGAAACTCCTACTCTTTGCCTATCTTAGTCCTGGGACTATTCAGGGCTTCCCTTGTTGCTCCTCCGTGGGTGCTTCTGCATCCTTTGGTGATTTCATTAACACTTCTGGCTCTTCCTTACACAGTCCCTTCATTAAAGTTTGTTTCAGTGGGTTCCTATCCCTGGGGTCCAAGAACCCCAATGATACTGATTGGTAGAAAAGAGAGCTGGTAACCTAAGACAATAAAACAAAAACCTATGAACTTTCCTAAAAGAAATTATCTTTTCATTTTTACTTATCTTTAAAATAAATTTAGCATTTCCTTCAGTTACAAGCATAGGCAGAAGGCAATAGCAGTGCCTCTGATTTTGTCATCCACAGATAACCACAGATATTTCCCTATCACATTACAGGTATTTCATATACCTTGAACTGCTGTTCATTATTATCACTGGTTTGAAACTTTACTAATTCAGAGACCTGATGCTTGATCATATTATTTAAAAATGAATTTAAAAGAAGCATTTATTCCTATACTAAAATTTGTTTTAAAATGTATTTTGTCAATAGAATTTCAATTTAATTGGTTCCCTTTTGTAATATTTATGTATTTTATCTTGTGTGTTTTATGATAAGGTCCATTGGCTTCACCAGACTCCCAAAGTTTCATCACATACACATATAACACACACACACACACACACACACACACACACACACTCGGAAATCCTGAGCCATCGGAGTGAGTTACATTTCCTGCAGGGCCATGAGTGATACAACACAGGCCTCCCGATTTATTATACCATGGAACCCATTTTTCACTTTCATAGATGAGTATTTCATGGAACTAGTCTTTCATGAAATACACTTGGGGGAAGATGCCCTACAGGAATGACCTGTCATATGAGATCTCCAGGAGCATGAGCATCAGTCATCAGATGTCTGTTCTGAAAGGGGCAATGGTCCTCAAGTCCCACTGGGTGTAGGGCTCCCGCTTTCCAGACTCTGTGCCCTGTCTTCTTTCACTCAGCTTGCTTCCTTTCCAGACACCACACCTTTTTGTCTTTGGTTACAAGCTCTTACCATTTACCACCTTTCCCCTCACTCCCCAGATGAAAACCGCTGTGCATGCCCTGATCCTATTCAGTAGCCCTCTACTTTCATGCCCCAAGGTGAGGAACCCACGTGGAATAATATAGTATCGGCTCAACCAGCAACCCAAACAAAACAGTGACTCAATATCACCAGGAAGCCTGTCTTCATTTTCATCTGGGACAAATCTCGCAGCACCACTTCCTCTGCCACTGAAAAGATATGATTTCATCCTGTCAGGGTAATCAAACCAGACTCACATTTTTTTTTTCATTATTTATCTCTGATTCCCTACTAATTAGCCACAAAGAACTAGAGGTGACCACCACTGTGATATTGCCCGTGCACTGTCTCCTCCATTAACTGTGCTCTTAGAGAGAGGTGTTTTCCTTCTGTTTACTTTGGTATTCTCAGGTCCTAATACCAGGAGCTCAATTATGCGTATTAGATGAATAAATGAGATGCAAATTTAAGCTGGGGCAAGGAGGGTTTGCTTTGTCAACAGATTTAGTGACTGAAAAACCATATGAAAGGAACTTCAAGGACAGCATTCATATTTTATTCATCATTAGACCCACTAAGAACTATGTGCATTATTTTGGATGCTTTCCAACTGGGCCATGACCCCAGATTTTATCCCATATTCCTGAAGGCAGAGCCAGCGCTAGCACATTTACCCTTTAGAAAGATAAACCCCAACACTGACTATTGTCTCTAAAATATATTTTTGTAGTTATTTATAAAATATTTATAGGGATTGTGACTCTCTTCTTAGACTCATCCATGCTAAAACCTACCTCTGTTAAGACTAAGCTTCCAGATAATGATACTTTGGTATTTACTTTAGAAAATAGAAGGACAATTTGCACATACCCTTTTAATTGTTTGTATGTTAAAATAATATGTGCTAGATTACATCGTATATTTTAAATATTCCAAGGTCTTAAAACACATTTTCCCTTTTGGTTAATCATCCTTTTCCATTTCTCCAGCCCTTTTTGATCTAAGTTCTTGTTTGAAATATAAAAGATTCTTTTTCTAAATTATTTGCTAAATTATTTTATTAAAGTACTAGGAATTGTACATAATGTTTTAGTTTACATAGTATTCTTATCTTTGAGAAAGTTAATTTTTCTACCACAATTACCTCTTGAGGAGCATTTTCTACTTTTCATCATCTGTGTTTTTTTAAGCCTGTAACATTTCTCCCTAAGAGATTTATTGTTTCTTTTCCCCCCGAGCTTTTGAAGGGTCTTACTGAACTTTGAGTTCTCTCCAGATTTTCTCCCTTCGATTTTCATTTTCCGTCACCTGTGGCAGTGCTCTTTAAGGATTTTTATATTGAAGTCAGTATTTTGAACAGTGCTACACATCACCAGTTTTCCAACATCAACCTTGCATGTTGTCATCTCCCGTCAGATGGCTCCATGTTTCCCTTCAGCTTTGAAGGGGAGGCTTAAAGATGACTTCCTGTCTTCCTGTATGTGCACTTGAACAGTTGGTAACTAAAGTAGATCATTCTGCCTAGTAAGTAAAACTATGTAGCATGGGAGAGGATATTTCCCTGTAAAATGTAATTCTTGAATTTACAGATGGTACATGTATTTAATGTACTGTTTTCACAGTTACTTTTCCTTCTCTGAATCCCCCCAAGACATCTTATCAGTGTATATTGCCATTTTCCATTGTCAGTGTCTGTATGGAAACTCCTCTTGGTACTTGGACTCATCTGTTGCAGCTGTGCAATTGAAAACTAGAGGACAGTTGATAGAATTATGAAGGAGTTAGCAGACTCACAGGGTCTGTAGGTGAAGTACTCAAGTTTCAGTCTAGGACATCTGTGGCTTCTATTGCTGCTAACTAGAGACCTTCTTGGTGCATTTCTGTTTTCCTTCTGTGTTTTAGAAGGAGGTATGGCTAAATCTTCATAGATAATTGCTTTAATTTCCTAGGTCTGTCAAAGCAAAGTACTACAAACTGAGTGACTTAAACCACAGAAATTTATTGCCTTATAGTTCTGGAGGCCAGAAATCAGATCAGGGTGTTAGCAGGATTGGTTCCTTCTGAAGGTTGTGTGAAAAAATCTCTCCCATGGCATTTCTCAGCTTCTGGTGGTTTGCTGGTGGTTTTGGCCTCCTCAACTTGTGGATGTATCATCTCAGCTTGTGCTTCAGCTTTGCTTGACATTCTCTGTGTGTGTGAGTCCAGTTTTCTCCTTTTGATAATGACAGACTCATATTGCACTAAGCATCTTAATTTGGTCATCTGTAAAGACTCTAATTCCAAAAAAGGTTATGTCTGCAGGAATTGAGTATTAGTACTTTATCAACTTTGGGGGAGACACAGATCAACTCAATCCATTTCAGAGACCATCAAGGAGCATGGCTGGGTGTAAAGAATCCATAGTATGAACAAGATGAGCAGGGCTGGTGTTTTAGTCAGCGTTTTTGCTGCTGTGATGAAAGGACCTGACCAGAACAACTGTAGAGGAGGAAAAGTTTATTTGGGGGCTCATGGCTTCAGATGTCTCAATCCACATACAGCAGGCTCCATTCCTTGGGGCTCGAGGTGAGGCAGAACATCATGGCGGAAGAGAGTAGTAGAGGGAAGCAGCTCACATGATGATCAGAAGCAGAGAGAGAGGTCTCCACTTACCAGATACAAATATGTACTCCAAAGCCACGCCTCCAATTCCCACCTGTCACCACTTGGTTAATCCCATCATGGATTAATTCGCTGATTAGGTTAAGGCTATAACCCAACATTTCTCCTCCAAACCTTCTTGCATTGTCTCATGTGTGAGCTTTTGGGAGACACCACAGCTAAACTATAACAACTAGGTTCAGCTGTGGATATTGTCTTGCAGTCCCCCTCTTTTTAGGGGTCTAGAACCCATCTCTTCATCTCATTCCATATCTTTGTTTGGATTCACATCCAGTAGTGGCTTGTTTTCTAGCTTCATTTTTCTTGTTGTCCTTTATGGATTATCCATGCTCTGTACTGTGAATTTTCAACCTAATAAACTGGTTCAGTGTGTGTCCTCTCCCCAAACAAGCTTCTCTTCTAAGCTCCCTTCTGCCATCCAAGGATAGTGGGACCTGATGTGTTAAAAAGCCCGGTAACACAAAAGCAGAGTGATCAGGAGCTCATTCAAGTATATATTACAGCATGTGACTGTCCCCAAGGGCATCATTGTTTTATACAAAATGGTGTATGATTATCACAATGACCCTGAGTCATAAAAATTAGACAGCTATACATATAATAATGCAATTTAGGAAAGCATCTACTTTTATTGTCTAAATGGTTAAATGCTTATTCAAATGCTTTAAAGGCATAGTAGTCCAAATTAACTCCGTATGGGTATAGGAGAGCTGTTTCTGGGATTCTCTGTTTTGAGTTCTTGCCCTCACCCCGTCTTCTTCTTCTTCTGTCTCCTCTATCCTACTTCTCTCTGTTCCTGTGTTGTTGTCCCTGTCTCTCACACACTCACACATCCTTCTGTGTGTGATATGGAGCCAGTAGTGCCACGGATGTGTGAAGGGTAGATATCTGCACACAGGGTACAATTTCAGGACTGTAGTGGGACTTACCTTCCCTCAAAGAATCTCCATGTTCACCTAGTGGTCATTCAGTACTCTGCAGTCTTTTCTCTGGTGCAGTTTGAATGACATGCCATTGTGTGAACAAATATTCCTATAAGGGAACTTGTGTGCAATCGCTTGCACTTGGGCTTTACGTCTCCTAGTTTGGGTGACAACAACAAAATGCATATTGGAATGAAGTCACTGAAACTGACATCATTCAAAATAAATTGAATGTACATTATATTTCAAAATCTCTGTTATTTCAACTATTATTGGTTGATGCACCACATGAGTACTTGAAACATGCTAGCAACCTGGAATAATGCCTACAGGTCAGCTGGTTCACTAGGAAGAGCACTGGTTTTATGTTTAGACAAAGCTGGTCCTGGTGCTTTTGACCTGAGGCAAGTTTGCTGCCTATTTCTTGACTCAGGTTCATCTGTGAAGATAATAAATTGTTGCCACAAGACAGTTGTACAGATCAAATAACATAACACACGCTGGCACTTAGCTCTGCCCTAGTACCAGTGAGCCTTAGTAAATGTTTATTTTCTTTCTTTTTGCTTTGTCTAATCTGAATCGATTTTAAGTTGAAGTTACTAATATATAGAAAGTAAAATGAAATTGAAGTCCATCATGACCTTACATGTTCCTCAAATGCAGCCACTCCTATCTTTATTTGGGTTTTGATGCATTTGAGTTTGTTAGATTAACCAATTCTTACTCTTGAAGGCTGAGACCAGGCCCCCCAGGGAATGAAATGCAGACAGGTGGAGTTTCCTTGAGGGGACTTTGGGAAGGAAGTAAAACAAAGGTAAAAGAGGCAGGAGACTGGCTATAATAATCCTGCTAGTCTGAGTTCACTCAGAGGCCAGCCCTCTATGGAGTATCTAGTGGGTCTTTCAAAAGGAGAAAAGGGAAAACCACTTGCTTTGTGATTTTACCTAGTGATGAATAAATAACTCTCTTTGTGTCCATCATAGCTGCTAGAAAATTGCCTTGCATATGGCAGGCTCTCAGTATTTAATGAATGGATGATTTATTCAATTAATCACTGAATGTTAAGTTGAAAGGGCCCTGAGAGATCATATAATCCCAGACTGTTACTTTGCAGCTGGGAAACTGAAGGCCAGACACTCTCTCTCAAGAGCATACTCAAGAGACAAGGATCCAGGTCGGCTCACTCCAAAACAAAGCTTGATGCTATGACAGTGGGTGTACAAGGTACAGAACCTTCGTTTTTAAACCAGAATTAGAGATTGAGTTGACTTCTTCCAGATGCTGCCTCTTTCTTGCTGTGTAGGCACACATTCCCACGTACCTTTTTCTTGGCATTGTAACCAAAGATCTATTCATTTTCCAACTAATAACGCCCTAAGCATGGGTTGCTATTTCTCTGTTGCAAGGATTCAGTATCTAGGTTTCCTGTGGTTTCCTGCACTTTTGGGTCTTTCCATGTAGTCCTCATGATGCTGAAAAAACAAAAGAGGATGAAAGGTCTACAGTTTATGGTCATGAATATATATTAAATATTGATGAGGGTCAGCAGTTGTGCTCCAAGAAGGCTTGTGCTGCACAGCTCATAGGAGTGTGCCCAGTATGCAGGACTTGGCTTAGCCCCAGGCAACTGTTCTCCTTCCCCTCCCATTTGCCTGCTGTACGTGGTCCAGACCCTACATTTCATATCCTTTCTGTTTACTTCTGCATGCCCTCAGTGCTAGCTTTTGGCTAATCCAAATTCATTTTTTGTTGTTGTTGTTTTTAGATATACATGACACTAAGTGTATTTTGACGTATTATACATACATGGGGTATAACCCATTACAATTTTGATCCCATTCTTGTGGTTGAACATGATGTGGAGTTACACTGGTTGTGTATTCATATATAAGCATAGGAAAGTTATGTCCAATTCATTCTACTATCTTTCCTATTCCTATCCCCCCTCCCTTCCCTTCAGTCCTCTTTGTCTAATCCAATGAACTTCTATAGTTCCCCTCCTTATCCTCCCTTGTTATGGGTTAGCATCCACATATCAGAGAGAACATTTGACCTCTGGTTTTTTGGTACTGGCTTATTTCACTTAGCATGATATTCTTCAGTTCCATCCATTTAGCAGCAAATGCCATAATTTCATTCTTGTTTATAGCTGAGTAATATTCCATTGTGTATATATACTGTAGTTTCTTTATCCATTCATCTGTTGAAGGGCACCCAGGTTGGCTCCAAAGCTTGGCTATTGTGAATTGAGCTGATATAAACATTGATGTGGCTGTATCTCTGTAGTATGCTGATGTTGAGTCCTTTGGGTATACGCTGAGGAGTGGGATAACCAGGTCTAATGGTGGATTCATTCCAAGCGTTCTAAGGAACCTTCATACTGTTTTCCAGAGTGGTTGCATCAGTTTGCAGTCCTACCAGCAATGCCAAAATTACAAATAACTCAGTCAATAAATGGGCAAAGGAACTGAACAGGCACTTCACAGAAGAATACGAATGGTCAAAATATATATGAAAAATGTTCAACATCTCTAGCAACTAGAGAAATGCAAATTAAACTACACTAAGACTCTATCTCACTCCAGTCAATTTTTAAGAATACTAGTAACGATAAACATTGGTGAGGATGTGGCTAATCAAATTCTACTCAGCCTTTAGGGCCAGCTGAAGTCATGTTTGCTCCGAGATGGAGCTCTTCTTCCTTGGCTATTGATCTCCCCTTCCACTTCATCCGTAAAACCTTGCAGCTTGACCATCCTTCTGTTTTTTAATGTGTTATGTAGGGGACAGAGAATGCTCTATGTTTCTATCATCTTCCTAAAAATAACAACATGTTAAACATTTGTTGAATGAATGTTTGATCAAAGTCCACTTGGATTTGGGTTGCCAGATAAAGTATAGGATGTCCAGTTAAATTTGAATCTAAAATAAACAGTGTAAAAAAAAAATTGAAACACATTTATCTGTCTCAAATACAGCATAAAATTTTCTTATATTAAAAATCATTGTTTATTATCTGAAATTCATTTTTTAACTAGATGTATTGTATTTTCATTTGATAATTCTGGCACTCTAATTTGGGTGTATTTTTACTTGAGACTTCTCTTAAAAAATCATCTTTTTGAGTAAAGAATATTTGAGGATTAAGCAGTCAACTAAACTTTATCTTTTAACCCTTGACATTTATCTAACTCAGCTCTTACCTATGTAATTCTCACATTCTCAGTTGATAGAATTCATTGTAACATGCTTTTTTTCCCTTAAATAGAATCTGATATATACAAAGTTATGTATCTTGGATATACATACTTTTTACTACTCCTGGATTTTCTTGATTGCATACAAGAATAATTAGCACATAAAATTCAAATGAGGAAAAAAACCCAGCAGTCATCCTATGATTATAAACATTCATTTATTGTCAGCTCTGAGAGAGTCAGGATTGCCTGTGCTGCCATCCCCTGTTCTGATCTCTGGTACCTAGCACAGGTGGCATTCTAAGTAACTGGCTCATACATTCGTGCCTCTGGTCTCATCTATGCTCCTGTAGATATTAATATTACAAGCCAGAAGTTCTTCCTTTGCAACCTGCTTTTCTGAGTCAGTGGTTCTTAAAGTGTAATTTTTCCCTAGATGAGCAATCATCAGCCACACCTGGGAGCTTCATAAACCCCAACCCAGTCCTGCTGTTTAAGAAAGGGGTGGGACCAGCCCTCCAGGTCTTTACAAGCCCTCCAACTGGTTCTGATGCCCTCTTACAGAACTACTAAGAGAACCAATGGTTTCCTGTGTTTCTTTCTATATAATATGGATAATTGATGCATGGGTAATTATTATGCCATGAAATATACTTGAATATAAATTGGTCACTAGTCAGACTTTAATAGGCCTTTCCTGTGTTTTACTTTTTTCTCTTCTCCTCTGTAGTCTTCTTCCCATCAAGCCACGACCTCATTTCTCCACTTTTACCAGGTAGGTATGTGAAAGGAAAAGTTCTGGTCATTCGGCTTCTTCTCCTTCCTCCCTGCCGTCCTTGTTTCCTTATTTCTACTCTTTCCTCTTCTTTCCCTTCCCCTTTTCCTTCTGTTTTATTTGGCTGGAATTTCCAGTGTTGCTATTGAAATCCTCCAAGTGAGCAGTTTTCCCATCATGGGCGTGCCAAGCTGTGCACTGTCCGCACTGAGACCCGCTTTTCGCCACTGCTACTCCTGCTTTTTCCACTTGGGGTGCTTTTCAACTCACACAGGCAGGTGATGAGATGAAAATCATTGAGAATTGGGCATATACTATGATTCTGTAGATCTGATTCATAGTTACCTTTGTTTCCCAAATAGGCCAATTATTTTATTTCTTATTACATGAAACTATGCCTTAGCAGTTTATCTCTTCAGGAGAAATCAATTAGAACAAGAAACATTTCCTAATTCTCATTCTGCTTTTGTTGTTGATAAAAAAGTATCTGATAGTAGTCCATAGACCAAACCAAAGTGAGAACTTTTCTTTGGCAATTAGTCCTTTTTTTTAATTGGACAAAAATACTCATAACATAAAATTCACCATTTTAACCAGTTTAGCATTCTAAAATACAGAATTAAGTGGTTTTTAGTATGTTCACAATACTGTGTGGACAGCACCACTGTCTTATATCAGAACATTTCTACCACCCCAAAAAGAAACCCCATACCTGCAAGAAGTCAATTCCAATTTCCTCCTCCCTCTAGCCCCTGGAAACCATAGATCCACTTAGTGTCTATAGATTTCTTTCTTTTTGAGATCTTATTTAAATGTAATCATACAGTTTGTGGCCTTTTGTGCCCAACTACTTTCATTTAACATTATATTTTGAAGGTTTATCAAGGTTGTAGTATATACAAGTATATGGCTGCATAATATTCTATTGAAAGGATAGACCATTTTTTTTTGCTTATCTATTAATCAGTTAATGAACATTTAACTTGCTTCCATCACTTGGCTTTAATGATAGTATTGCTGTAGACACTTGTGATGGAGTTTTGTGTGGACAAGTCCCTCGGTTATGTACTTAGAATAGAATAGAATAGAATTGGCTGGATCACATGGAACTCCATGTTGAAATTTTTGAGGAACTGTCAGACTATTTTCTAAGCACCTATACCAGTTTGAATTCTCATCAGCAAAGAAGGGTTCTAATTTATAGATATCATCTTTATCACTTGTTATGTTTTAGGATTTTATATGTTCTTTATTATAGATGACCTAATGGGTGCAAAGTAGTGTCTCATGGCTTTCATTTGCTTTTCTCTAATGAATCTTGATCTTGAGCATCTTTTCATGTGCTTATTTTCTGTTTGTATATCTTGTTTGGTGAAATAACTGTTCAATTCTTCACACATTTTATAAATTAGATTTTTTGTGTGTTCATTGTTGAACTATAGGAGTTCTTTATATATGTTGGTCACTATATCCTCATCAGATATAGAATGTGCAGATATTTTCATCCATTGCATATGACTTCAATTTTATTTATAGTATTTTTGGACTCACACATTCTTATAATAATGAAGTTAAATTTTCTCATGTTTTTGTTCATTGCTTGTTCTTTTGCTATTATATTTATGAAACCATTGCCCAATCTGAAGTCATAACAATTTTTACCTGTGTTTCTTTCTAACAATGTTCTACTTTTGGCTTTTACATTTAGATGTTTAATCCATTTGGGGATGTTTGTATTAGGTTGCAATGGGAGGTCCAGATTCATTTTTTTGTACATGGATATCCAGTTATTCCAGAACTGTGTATTGAAAAGATTATTATTTCCCATTTGAACGGTATTGGCACACTTTATTAAAAATCAATTGACTATAGACACACTGCTTTATTTTCTGAAATCTCTTTTTGATATCTCTGTCCAGCTTATACCTGTAACCAAACTGTTTTGATGATTGCACTTTTGCAGTAAGATTAAAAATTAGAAAATATCAGTCCTCCATGCTTGTTTTTACTTTTCAAGATAGTTAGGCTATTTGATGTCCTTTGAATTTCTGTATAATTTTAGGATCAGTTTGCCTATTTCTATAAGAAAGGTGTTAGAATTCTGATAGGGATTATATTATATATCTATAGATCAATAAGGAGGATAATACCATCTTAAGGCTTATAATACATATTATGAAAATGAGAGGCCTTCCTATTTGTTTAGATCATCTTCAGTTTCTTTCAACAATGTTTTGTAATTTTCAGTGTATAATTTTTTTACCTCATTAGTTAAGCTTCTTCCTATTACATTCTTTTCATTATTATCCTAAGTGGGATTGTTCTTCTAATTCCATTTCAAATAATTTATTCTTAAAATATAGACATGCAACTGATTTTTATATTTTGATTTTGTACCCTTAAATTTTATTGAATTCATTCATTAATTCTAGCCACTTTTGTGGAGTCTTTGAAGGTTTCTAATATGAGATAAACCATCTGATAACTGTTAGTTTTACTACTTCCTTTCCAATTTGGACACCTTTTATTTCCTTTTCTTGCCTTATTGCATTAGCTAGAAGTTTCAGCACAGTGTTTATTAGGAGTGATAAGAAGGGACATTTTTACCTTGCTTTTGATTTTAAAAGGAGAATTGCTAGGTTTGTTTTAGTCTCTACTGCCTAAGAAAGTAGATAATAGTTGAGACAAACAGTGTGATAACCAGAACATTCAGAGGAAAGGCTGGCAGTGAGGTGCTTTAGGCCTACAACTGCTTACGAGCCGAGGAATTACCTGAGAACGCTCACAGCAATCACCTCTGCCTGACTTATAGGCTCTGTGAAAGTAGGAAGTTTGAGGTAGAGACTAAAATGTTTGCTTATAAATGTTTTTGACAGTGTTCTGTGAAATGACAGCTTTAGTGCTAGGTAAGTTCCCACTCATGTGAGAGAAAGACTGGTTTCTGAGCAGGCCTTCCAGGGAACCATAACACAAACCAAATAGGACTTCTTGGCTAGTGTGTTCAGTTCTGCTTCCTCTAGTACAGCTTCTATAATGAGGGGTGTTGTTTCCGAGGCTGCTGTGAAGATGCATAGCAGTGGGTGGGACTGGGATAAATTAAGAAACAAATTTGCAGTCATTTTTCATAGTCCTTTGTCTACTTGTTTCCTTTTCTTTCTTTCTTTTGTTTTTTATTTTCTTTTTTTTTTAACTAAGTATTTTCTGCATTACTGCAAGCTTCTGGTTAGTTCTGAAAAGGTAGATTCCAATAGTTTTGCTAGATTTTTTTTTTATTGCTTTCATGGAGGTACATGTTGCTGGAGGTCCTTAATCTGACATTTTTCATAACACATGAAAATCAATTCTTTAATAGAACAAGATATGCCCCTTCTTGAACATTTTGAGAAATGCATCACATTCACCATGTGTGTTCAGTCCTATTAGAAGACAGGGGATTCGTGTGAGGTTCTGTCTAGCTCTGCGTCTCCATATTTTTCCCAGTGTTGAGTATAATGCTATTCTAAGTATTACATTATATTTGACTAATATCAATGATAAAGCAACTACAAATCATAAATTTATACAGCACTTTAAAAATTGTCGTAATGCTCATATTATCAGTTTTTCTCTCTTCCATAACCATGTGAAGAAGTTATTTTCTAAAGGGAAATTTTTTTTTTGAGAAAATAATTCTGACTGCCTTCAGATAAATCTTGCTGTTGCTAAAGGTTATCAAGAAACATAATTGCTCAAGTGTGTTTTATATGGAGAAGATCCTGTTATAGGTGTGGTCACTTTATGGGTCAGTTCCTTTCTATTAAAGGAAATAGAAAAATGCTGAGGAATTCTTTGTTTATTTTGAATATAAGCAGACAGCTTCTTCAGAAAAGGAAAGAATACAGATTATGAAACAACTTGGGCTAATGGCACCAGACTGGGAGTCAAGGTGTAGTTTTGATCACAACTATGTCACTGACGCACTGTGTAGCTTCCAATTCTCACTAAAGCTCAATTTATCATACAGCCACTGATGGGATTTGTTCAGGCCCAAGCTGAAGCAAGGGACAATAACATTGGGTCTGTTCTGCTGGGTAATGCAAGTCCTCTGTTGACTCAAATGGGTATATATACAATAAACTACCCCTGGCTGTCATAATTTTCTGTGTCCTTAAACAGAATTTTATAGTGGTTCTTTGGCATTGCCTAAAATTTAGCATCTCTCTTAGGAATAAGGTTGAATTACAGAAGAGTCTCACTGAAGTTTCTAGAATCTTGATTAAGTTCTCAGAATGTGATTAAGTTCACATTAGTCTGCCAGAGCTCTGGGAGTTTCATATCAGGAGTCCCATATGTTCTATTCCAGGTCTAAGAGCACAGGGTCAACATGCTGAGGCTGTCCACTTCATTGGTTCAATAAAAAACAGTTATTCCACTTACTGATCATACTCTGGTTCAGTAGTATTTAATAAACCTCAAAGGAGCTCTGTCTTACCATGATTGAAGAACAGTCTGCCATAATAAATGTTTCTTGTGAATTGTCCCATTTGTCCCTTCCTAAATTCTGCTATGTAGGGAGGCAGAGAGTAGCATAAAAAGATCATTGAACTAAGTTTGAAGTCATATTAGTCCCAAATCTGCCTGTTATAGTCTCGATATCAGGTGTTCCCCAGAAGCTCATGTGTGAGAAAAAACAAGAGTTTAGAGATGGAATGATTGGATTATAAGAAGTTTGACCTAATCAGTACATTAACCCCTGATAAGAATTAACTTCCTGGAAACTATAAGCTGGTAAGGTGTGACTGGAGGAGGTAGGCCCCTGACAAATGGAGTCTCTCTCTCTCTCTCTCTCTGCTTCCTGATGTGATGCTCTGAGCTTCTTTCCTCTACCACATCCTTCCACCATGATGGTCTGCCTTATCTTGAGCCCCAAGGAGCCAGACTTCTATGGACTGAGACCTCTGAAACCATGAGCTCTAAAATAAACTTTTCCTCCTCTAATTGTTCTTGTTAGGTATTTTGGCCATAACAGTGAAAAAGCTTACTAAAATACTGTCTCTGACTCTGTGGCCTTACCTACTTTGTTTATTTGGAGGCTTCATCTAGAAAATGGGTTGGATCAGTGACTTTGCAAGTGTGATGATGTTCAAAACCTCAGAGGCCTCTGGAGTTCCTCCAGGCTTCTCTTGGATGTGTGGGTACAGGTGGGACTCTGTTTGCACCCACTTTGATTCAGAACCATTTAAATTCTGCTTCATATGTTTGAATATCTGACTACAAAGCTCTTTGAGGGAAGATTCTTGGCCGTTAGAATCTGATTCTGGAAGAATGCTCTTATGTATCTTCTTGTCCCATTGTTACTGAATTCCGTGTTTCTAGCTAAACCATTGCCAAACTGTCCAACTTTAAAATTAATGGGAGCTCCACAAGTAACAACCAAAGAACCAACCATACCCTTTAGAAAGGTCAGTGGTCAGAAGGAATTGTGGGACAATGTAGTATGTGGAGCATGCTTGTCAAGTGTGCACTTAGTGATAATGATGATGACACAAGAATTCTGACAGTAGCTAGATATTTTTGGTGTATTCATGTTCTTTTTTGCTGTAGTGCATTTTTATTTTTGTCATATTTTGCCGAACAATAAATAAAGACAGCATTAATATTCATGAGAGGTTGCAGGAAGAAAATGTTGAGTTTATTTTGCTCTCAGGGACACAAACCACTGAAGAGAAGATGCTGTAAACTCATAGTTGGAGAATAAAATAGCAACAACAATAATAATGATCTACCTAATTCTCCAGGGTACATTAAAAGTACATAGGGTTGCCTAGACTCATTTGTGAGAGTGAAGCACATTGCAAGACCCTATATCTTACCTTTATGTGCCTTGATTTGACCCCCAGAGTATACCTGAGCCTGTTCTAATTTTGTCACACACAGCAGAAACTTGAGCTTGGATACAGAGCCAAAGGGCTCCTTGGCACTATAATATGAATTATACTTAGCTGCCAATATTTATATTTCCCCCAATAGCCTTTGCTTTCCTTGAGGACAAGGAATCTCCATTCCCCAAAGTGTCTGTCGTAGTATTTTGCCCATCATTGAAATTCAGCATGTTTGCCAAGGTGAAAAGTTAAGGGAGGTACAGATGAAAATCTCCATCTTAGTGCATAAAAGCATTTCTGTGGAAGCCATGCAGGTTTTTGGTTCTAGTTTGCTGTCAGCTTAGACTGGGGCCAGTGGCACTGGGCCCAGACCTTGCCTCAGAGCCTACTGACAAGGCAACTGATGAATTAAGATGATAAATTTCATTTCAAATGACAGCAAAGGTATTCCTCTCCTCTGGGATTCACTTGCACTTAGAAATCAATTGGCAACTCAACTGAAAACTTCCTTCAGTTTGTTCATATGATAAAAAGGTCACATATTTAATAGAAAATCTACCTCCCAAATGCCCCCCCCCATTTTATTTTAAAGAGCATCCACAGTTGAGAAACAAAGACCTAGAAAGAATGCTGCATTTGGATTTCAGGCCTGGATTCAGACCTTTCCGTGTCCGCTTGCTGTCTATATGATACTGAACACAGAGCAGTGCTTAAGAGCCTGTTGTTGGAGTCAGATTGCTTAGATTTCAAATCTCAATCTATTTTCTGGAAGTTATGTGATCCTGGGGTTATTTCACCTCTCTGTGTATCAGTTTCCCATATGGTAAATGGGTATGATACTATTACTTGCCTCATAGGGTTGTTTGAAGTTTAAGTAATATGTATAATGTGTAAGCAACATGTGATAAGAGACTTAATACCTGACCCATTGTAAATTCTATACAAATATTTTCTATTATTGTTAATTTTGTTATTTACCTAAACTTCACTTGTTTCTTCTGTTAAATAGGGTTGTAATATTCACCTTTACAGATTACATGAAGCTTTGAAATGACATTTTTGAGGTACTTAACACATCATAAATGTTCAATAAATCGGACCTGTTATTTTATACTGGAATTATTCTAAATTTTGATCTCAGTTACACTGTACATGGTTGGAATAAGCTTGATGTTCTGCTATACACAGGGATCTGTCATCCCCCATGAGAAGCACACAGGTGGTCTTATCATGTCCTGTCTCTGTACAAGACTTCTACCATGAACTGTTTTTCCTCAAAAGGAGAATTTATGAGGCAAATTTTTGGTATTTTGCTACTGAAGTAGACTTATATAAACTAGCACCTCTAATGTTGAATCTGAGATTTTATCATGGTCATATCACTGAATTTGTATAAATTATTTTGCCTCAGGACTTTCAGATTGTTCTTTGGTGGGGTATAATGGTGGAATAAGGATGAAGTTATGATGATGATTGAATACCTGGTGCCACAAAGCACTTAGCACAAAAGCTCTGATTGCTGGGGAAATTTTTTTCCTTATCTATAAAGCCAGGTCTTTCTACTAACTTTCCTTTTTAAAATAATTTCCAGTATAATTCAGTCTCAATAGGATATTATAGAATTGGAATACTTCATGCTTTGGCATCTATGTGGGATTTTTGTATCTCGACTTCTCATGTCATCAGGGGAATTTTAGTCCAACAATAAGAGTACTCTTAATAAGGTTGAATGTTCACATTTATATTCTCACAATTAGTTAAACCAGACTGTTCTGTTAAAAAAAGGGCAGATATTGGATACATGTACATAATGATTACTACTTGCCAAAAATTCAAATTCATTGATTAGTCATGGCCAAACATTTTGAGATCATCCAAGGATTTAGGGAAATTAATCCAATTATATGGATATGTTTCCTTTGTGAATTCTATTGATGACTATTTGGGGAAAAATAGAATATTGAAAACATAAATATGGTTCAGAGAAAAATCTTTTAAGCCAAGGCATTATGAAAGATTTTTCTGTAATCCATTCATGAGTTCTGAAAGGTAGATTGTATGTATCATCCTTGCTTAACCACTGAGGAAATTAAAACACCAAAAGAATGAAGGATTCAACTATTTCCTAGCAAGGCAGGAACAGATCCTGGATCAGAATGCAAATGACACTATTATCTCGATTTAAATAAAACAATGTGCAGGCCAAAATGTGTATTTAAAAAACATTCCTGAATGTTAAATGGCTCTGTTGGAGTGTATTTTTTCCACCGTTATTCAATAATCCACTCCTGTTTAACTCTAGTAGGTACTATGAGAACCACAGAATATCACGTCTTAGAAATTAGGGTCTGGTCCCTAAATTTCACAAAGGAAATGACTGAAATTAAAAGAAGGAAAGGTACAACTGTCCACCTGTCCACCTAGCCAGACCCCTGTGAGTAGCTGGTCATCACATATGTAGTACAAAATGTCCTTACATGTAGGCTTTCATCCTGTAAATTTGATTTTATTTGCCTGGAGCTATAATACAGCTGACAACTGACATGTGCTCTCTCTCTCTCTCTCTCTCTCTCTAGTTGCATTTCCTTGCATTTTGGTTCCAAATATATTCAAAGGCCAAGCACATTGAGAGGAAACACTGCATACATAACCCACAGCAGGGCTTGATTTATGTTATAGAACCATCAGGGATGATAGGAAAGACAAACAGAGGTGCATGAGGGAGGTAGAAGAAAAGGAGGAAGGAAAGGGCAAATGCTGGAAAAAAGAAGAAAAAAGAAATCTTTAAAATCAATCTGTGAAATACAACACTGCTTGCCAAATGTGTGTTTTGCTTATGAGGATCTTCCAGGTCTGCTTGGTTACATACTTCCTGTTAGGTTCCCTATCCTGAAGAATTTACCTTGGTGCATGTAGGGGCAGGTTGTTTAGAAACTTCTACAACACATTAGCTTCCCTCCTTGTATTCTGCTTCTGTCCTCTGAATTCCTGCCAGAAGCAGGATTGCTGGGTGTGGACCAGTTGAGTGTAAAGAAAGGGGCCAGGAAGGCAGATGTATGAATTTCAGTCTTGCTATTTACTAATAGCAATATGTGGCAGTGGGCAAGTCATTTGATCACTCTGGAATCCTAACCTTACCTATAAAATGGTCTAAAAATAGTACTTTCTTCCTTGTGTTGTTGTGGTGTGGCAATAATAGACAATCTATATAACAATCCAATTTTGAGGCTAGCACAGATTAGGTACTTAATAATTATGAGGTATTATTATCATAAAGGAACATGGATTTGGGTTTTGAGGTATCAACCCATTCTTGACTGATTATCCAGAATTACTTTCTATAACTGCTTTACCAAGGTTTTGTAAAGCTACTAGATCGTCAAAGCCCAGCTGCTTAATCAGAATTTTCCTCCCAGTTGTCTCTTTGTTTTCTGCATAATGCTTTGTAGACCTAGGTCAGATTCAGTCAAGGAAGACTTCATGCTAATGACTTGTGGTTGGTGTGTGATGAAGAAGGAGCCACAGGGGATATGCATATGTATGCAGACTTGAGGGGTCAGGTTTGAAGTTGTGTTAAATCTGCAAAAACCAGATATTGAGTTAAATTACAAACTAATGATAGTTTGCTCAAGGGTCTGAGGGAGAGAAAGTTACTGTTATCCTTATGGTCAACTATATGCTGAATTGGAAATATATCTCTTTTTAAACAGTAGGATTTCCAATTATAAAAGCAAGCCCTGAACATCATAAATGATTTGGAAAGTTTAGACAAGTAGAGGTAACCCTTGTTTATAGGAGGGCATATTACCTTTTGTGAATGATATTATGCATAGTTTATGTGTATATATAATATGTAAACATTTTAGAGAACTTATATTAAACTCTTTATGACATAACAACTATAGTCTGTAAACATCTTGATCATAGATTGAGGATATACTTGCGGTATGTTGTATTCTTGAACTCTCACAATGTAAACTAACACCTTCAAAGCACACACAAAGAAGCATTTACACATACTCACAAAGCTACATCTTTGTTTTGGGAGCTTCTTGAGAAATTGGAATCTCCAAGCCTAGGTAGTATTTGGAATTTGGGAAATTATCCAGTGAGAAGAGCAATTTTAATACGAAACGTGATAGAGGATTCAAAGTAGAAGAATCAACAAACAGTAAAATGTGGAATAGGAAATTTCACTGTTACATACCTAAGCTAGACATCAGTTAGGTTTGTCTCCACTCAAAATCCCCATACCTCTCAGAGTATCAGCTTCTGAACTGGTTATTTGTGTGTGGTTTGTAACCTGTATAACTAACTTCTTACATCATCATGATTTGTTGAATTTTAAGAGCTAAGAAAGCAAGAACTGGGACAATTTAATTTTCTTTTTCATAGCACTGTGCAGAAATAAAAATCAAATGGTTTGTAATGATTTTATCAGGACTCAGCTCTTTAGGAAGAATTGATTTTAACTTGAATAGTTATGACATAGGAAGAAATGGAAGTTTCATTAGGCAAATTCAAGTTAGCATAGTTATGTTCAATATAAAACCGACAATAATAATTAGAATTTGAGATATGCCAGGTAATGAGAAGAGTTGGCTTTAAAACAAAATGGGAAAGCTAGAAAAGAGCCTGGACTGCCATCATTAGCAGGTTAGATTTGAGGTGTGCTAACAAATGTCAAGGCCAGTAAGGTTTTAAGTAGAGAATGGAGCATGATCAAAGTGGCAGAAAGTGTTTTTACTGCTCTGTGTACAATGGCTTGATATGGAAAATGGCTGTAAGTGGCCAGCATAATAAAAGGGAGATCTCTGGTGTGTGGGTTTTATGCCCTACTAAATAGTTGTGACTAAGCCTGGAAAAGAAAGCAATTGAATGCTGCACGTTCCTGTTGAATGTCTTTGTTGCCTTATGCCTGTTGAAGGAGAATTTCATTCATTGACTCATCCATTCATCCATTTATTTATTTATTCATTTATTCTTTTTCATCAAAATGTTTTTAAACACAAGAAATGTATTTGTGTTCTGTAGGCTACATTCTACATGCTACAGATATAGCAGTGAACAAAGCTGGCAAGAATCATTACATGCATGTAGATTAAAATTTCAGTGGAGAAGATGAAAAATATATAAATATAGTATATCATGACAGGTAGTGATATTTTGCATGAAAACAAAATAAACAAAAGGAGGGGTTGGAGGTTGTGTGGTTGTGTAGTTTAGATGGCATATTTGAAGCAAAGGGAAGGAAGGGGTCAACAGTAACCTAAGAACACAAATCTTGGGGATATACCTTGACTGAATGTCAATGGCAGGCAGTGACAATGTCAGTACCACAATTCAGAATAAAGAGGTGGCAGTGTGGGAGAATGTGAACGGCATGGATTTTAGAATCAGACCAGTCTATGTTTGCATCTTTTTCACTGAACAAGAATTTTGTGACTTTGGCCATGTTACTTAAGCTCCCTGAGCCTCAATTTCATCTGCAAAGAATATTTTTTTCTTCAGTTCTCTTAATGATGAATCATGCATAAAAAATATATAGACTTGATTTTCATTCCAAAGCCCTCCACCTACTTTCTGATTATAGGTATTTGTTGTAAGGCACTTTACAGATATTACTTCTTTAATTCTCCCAGTAACCCTGTGGTAGATAGTATAATTACTCTCAATATGTAGATTTGAAAGTTTTGGCACAGAGAAGTAAGGTAACTTGCCCAAGTTTGTACAACTTAGTGATGGAGCTATATTGCAAACTGTCAAGAATCCTGACTCTTTGGACCAAGTCCTTATCATAGCACCTGCCTGCCTACCCACTGCAGCATTTTAGGGATTTCCTTTCCTCATGGATAAAATGAAGGAGCTGTAACAGACTGTCCTTCTATACCATCCATTCCCGTGTTCTGTAACCTATGAGCACATTGAGGAAGTGGGTCTTGTGTGAGACCTAAGGTCAGGACATCTGGAGGGGCACAATGTCATTGTAGGGGAGTGTCAGCTCTAGGCACAGCACACAGGGATTAGAAGCACCTGCTCTCTGTAGTTATAAGGAAGGTGCTTGGCTCCACTCTGCTGTCACATACCCATCTTATGACTCATAGTCTTGTTCTCATGAGGGTGCCAATTTTGAACATGCTACACATGGAGTATGGTTTAGCATTGTCAAATTGATGATCTTTGTGATGCTTATTCTGAGACTTTGATCTTGTTTTCAGAGATCTATTTGGGGCCCAAATATTAAATACAAAAAGGTGAAAGAAGATTCTAATCATAAGGAAATTACAAACAAAGAAAAGTATATCCACCAATAAAAAATACTTACATACATATAGCAGTTGTGGAGTGGGTGGATTGCAAGGATACAGGGACATCACAGAATAAGGAAAATCATTGTTACACTTCATGAGAACAGAAAAGTCATAAGAAACTGAAGCTTCCTACAGGGGCTACATGGTTTTTCATAACCCTCCACCATCCCTCTGCTATAGGTTTCTCCCTCAAGTATACATGAACTGTTAGCAACCTTTCACAATGCTTTAAGGGAACAAAGTACAATCTAGGTCCTGGAAGGAAATAGATTTACCCTAGACTGTTCATGTAAAATGTGCATAGAGAGGAATTACCAACAGAGGTATGGGCAGGACTGATTGAATAAATAAGAGAGAGAGATGCTCCCAGAACAAGCCACCAGTGGGGAGCCATTACTGTCTCTAAAGGTGAAGGGCTAAAGAAGAAAAGTGTATTAGCAGAGCCCAGAGGGAGCTGGATGCATGGAGAAGGAAGAACCAGCAGTGATAGCTAGAGGCACATAGATATAGGTGCAGTCAAAGGTACAGGACTGAAGCAGGGAGTGGTCAGAAATAAACACACTGATTATCTTAGAGTTTTGTAAATTGGAAATTCAACATGGCTGCCAGTGGGCTAAAACCAAGGTGTCCATGGGCTGCATTCCTTTCTAAAGATTCTGGGGGATGATCAATTTTCCTTTTCCAATTTCTGTACACCACACACATTACTTGATCTATGGCTCTTCTTCTATCTTCAGAGTTAGCAACTCAATAGGGTTGTGTCCTCAAGTCATAGTTCTCTGACTGTGTTTCTGTCATCATAGATGATTCTCTGATCATAGCTAGGAGAGGTTCTCTTCTTTGAAGATCATATGTGATTACATTAGGCCTACCCAGGTCATCCAGGATGATCTCTCCATTTAATGTCACATTTGCAAAGTCTCTTTTGCCATAAAGTAATAAATTCACAGGTTCTGAGGATTGTGTTGTGGATAGTTTTGGAGAGTCATTATTCTCTTCTGCAGTCCTTGTGTGGATCTTCCTCAGAAGGCACATTGTAGGACAGATAGGTAGGAAATAGATTAAGATGAGGGGACAGACAAAAGAAGAATAGCCAGCACAAAGGCAATCTGATATCTGTTTCTTATCTATAAAGTATATAAATATGTTGGATCTGGTTAATGTTAGTGTCACCAGTCTATTGACTTTTTTTTTTAATTTTTTTTTTTTTAGTTGTAGATGGACACAATATCTTTATTTATTTATTTTTATGTGGTGCTGAGGATCGAACCCAGTGCCTCACACATGCAAGGCAAGCACTCTACCACTGAGCCACAATCCCAGCCCCTCTATTGACTTTTATTATTTATTTAGTTGTTACTTGTCTACTCATTTCATAGCTAGACTTTTGCTAAGTGCAAATAGAAAACTACACTAGAAATACAAGATACAGCCTATGATCTAAGGAGTTTTTCATCCAACAGGGTCAAGATCTGTTAGACCTGAAACTATTCATGACAGATCAAAGCAGAAGGTGTTGGAGAAGTAGGTAGAAAAGGGAAAACAGCTCTGTGGAAATCATGGAAGGTATTTTATGGGAGCTATAAGATAAGCTGAATCCTAAAGGGTGAATAGGGTTTGAATTATCAGAAGGAAGAAAGTATTCCAATAATTTAGAAGAGGAAAGTAAAACATAATGTAATAAAAAATGAAATTTGCATATACTTTCTTTGAGATAGCAAAAGTAAAAAAATAAGTAGATAGATACCATCCATTAAATTGCAATGATGCCTATTAAAATATGTGGTGGCCTTAGGTTTCTTGTTTAAATAATCACTTAAGAATTATATTTTAATGTTTACTTCAGCTGGCAGTAGAAATGGAATGAAGTCATTAGTGGTAAGCATATTTCCATTTCTATGTCTATCATCTGTCTCTCCATTTATTATTTGTTTTCCTCTTGACCTCATTTTCTGTTGCTGAATTTCTTCTAATTTCCAAACCCTAACTTCTAGTCAGAGTACATATGTGCATCTGGATTAATTGTTGAAATTTGATTCCAAATACATGAGAATAGTCTGACTTTCAAAATTCCATCAGCCATGTCATCATTTGTGAGGTTATCACTCTTTGGTGTCTATCAGATTTTAATGGCCCAGAATATTCACAGATTGTAGTGAACTGGGGACTGTGTTCGATTTTGGGGTCAAATGGCATGGGATAGAGTTTTAATCCCATGTTAACTATAGGAATGTGGGCTTTCTAAGCCTCATAAAAATATAAAAAAAATAGAATTATAGAAGCAATGGTTCAAAGTTATGACATTGCTCAGAAAAATGCAAAGTACTGTTTATATACATAAAATCAGCTAGCTGCAACATGATAGACTCAAAATTACCATAAGCCCAAAGAAATCCAGAATAACATCCTTTTGTAGCAAAAATGGGTGTCAAACTATCAGCTCAATAGAATTCAGAGAGAGTTTTCTTTTTCTTATTTATTCCTAAATTTTAAAAAATAGTTCAATTTTCCAGATTCTAAGCATTTAGCAACCTTGGAAGCAAAAAATTTTAAAATTATAAAGGAAAAACAATAGCTATCATCCAACAAAAAGCATCATATCACATTAGCAAGCAACTAGTGAGAAAAATGTTTATAAAGAAAACACTCAAAAGTAATGAAAGACAGATGTTTGTGGGTTTAGGAAACTCAGCGAAGTCATTTCCTTTTATACAAAAAGCCCAATTTAACCCAAAGTGCCCAGAAGACACCACTGTTTATATGGGCTTAAATAGTGAATGCTTGTAATGACTATATTAAATAATCACATAAATGTTAAATTATGCTTGCCATGATTTGCTCAAGACAGCAGGGATATACATAATTTATTCTAGAAAGATACTCACTCAAAATGGTTAAAATTTTAATTAGATTATCAGTCTTGAGGAACTGTTTAGAAAACGCAGCTCTCAGATATCTGAAGTTGTATTATATTATTCTAATGATTGACAACATAGAATATCAGACATAATAACCAGTCATTTTTCTGATTCTCTAATACATGTGTATGTACCAAGTTCATGTGAAGTAACTGTGCCCTCCAAGTTCTGAGCATCCTGTCACCTTGCTTGGTGAAATCTGGCTGATCATGCCTTTAAAACTTGGCACTCTGAGTGTCAGAGCCAAAGTTCATCACATGTATGTTTAATAACAATTGTTAAGTCCTGAAATTTTAGCTAGCAATGTTCTGGCTGTGTTCTAGGACCTATAGTGTGGCACACCTCATAAGAGTCTGTCCGCCTGAATTACCTGTGGTTCCTCTACACACTGATTAAATATTCATGAGTACCTCCTCTATCCCAGGCTCTGTGTTAAGTATCAGAGATACAAAAGTGAATGGCGGGATAACCTAGAAAGAAAACATGGTTTTCCTTTTCTGGAAGCCACCTACATTTTATCCCCCAATACTTCCAGAAGGTGAGAGAGGCATGGGCATCCTGAGCTCTAGGCCTTCTGCTATTCTAGGGAAGAGTTCCAAGACTTGTGATTTAGAAAGCCCAGTTTCAGGGAAGTAACGGGCTAGACTATGGATTAGAAGCCTAGCATGGTTGTATCTATGTCTTGTGGGGAATCTGACCCAGGAAACAGAGTCAGGGTTCCACAGGTGGAAGAAGATGCAGCACACAGTTAGGATAGTAGACATGCTTTATTCAGAGGTGGTAACAGCCTCCAGCTCCAGCATCAGCCCCCAGCCAGTTCTTTTTTAGCCCTCATTTTGCCCCCATTTTGTCCTCATTAACTCCCATTAGTCCCTGAGTCCTTTTCGTAAGTCCTTTTCATATGCAGGCCCAAGAAAGTACCTGCCAACAGGATGCATAAGGATGCACATACTCCCAAGTTAATGTTTATGACCTTGAGTATATAGGCTGAATCAGAGTGTTTCTGGCTTTGACTAACCATAACAGTCAGCCCAGCCCTGGCTACATGCTAAAAACACAACATAGTCCACTGGGAGTCTCAGTAAGGGAGCCTAACTACAGCTATTTGGGGCCTGCCGCAACAATCTATGTCCCAAGAGGCAGAAGACCCGAGAAAGGAAGGATGAGGAGGTAGCATAGGAGAGTTGCTTGAGAAACTTAGATGTTTAAGGTTCTCGCCCAAATGAGTGATGGGGGAAAAGGTGCTGCGGGGAGAGGGGTTCTTGCCTTTTATAGAGACACCTACACACCTATCCAAATGTGTAGTTGCTTTTCAGCAACAAGCTGAAGAAGAGAATACTCCTCACATTTCTGAACAGTGTAAACATCCTGGGTTAGTGGCAGGCAGGGAAGGATCCTAGTGCAGATTTGGAGCAAGATTTAATTTTCATTTAAAACACAAAATAAGGTCATATTTCATGCACCTGAGTGTTGTGAAGCAAACTCATATTCATGACACATGAGTAAGACGTGTATTCTGCCCTAGAGGAGCTTGCCATCTAGAAGGATAAATTCTGTAAAGTAAAAATGAATCATGCTGTCAGACTTTTCACTGGCAGGTTCTCTAACATTCACGATAACCCTGCAAGGTAGGTATCATTGCTTGTGTTTTATACCTAAAGGGACATATCGCATGATTTATGTATTAATGGAAGTGCACACAGGCTCAAAAATAGCACAGAGGCATGGCATATTGAGGATTACCATGCAAGGCCTAACTCGCTGAGATGTCCATAAATAGAATGTTTTTAAAAAAAGGTGGGAGGAACCTTAAGCAAGTTCTGTTAAAACACACACACACATACACATTTAGGTGCTGCTGTGGAGAAATGGCTTCATTGTGTATATTTGTTTAAAAAACGTTTCTTCACTTAATATTCCAAAATTTTATAAAGTGAGTAACAGTCCCTTTAAATCACAATTGATGTCATTAGTCCTTCAGTTTGCCTGAATGTTATGTTTAAACAATTACAGGAGTAAATGGTTTCCACTGTGCCCTAAAGATCTGCCAGAGAAAGGGGAATGAACTACTAGGGCGAGATCTGAGGACCAGAGGAATGAAGGTCACTGCCTAGTGCTCCCTTTTGTCACATGCCAAGTGCTATTTGACACAGTTGTACAAACTCCAGCATGAGTAGATGCCATGTTTTTGCCTGAGAAATTTCTTGTTACATTTGTAAACGATGGAAGGATTACATGGAGAAAATGTGGAAAGAGTGTGTTAAGCAACTGATGCACTGAAAGATCGAAGCGCCTGGCTTCACATTTCCATCTTGAAGCATCAGATCAAAGCTGCTGGAGACCTCTCTATGAACAAACACCTCCCAGACATATCAGTCATGAAGCTCCACAAATCCTCAGTGCAAATTAAATTCTAATTAAAAGTCATCAGAGGCCTTTCCTTTATTAAAAGCAGAATTGAGTTAGAGAGATCGTAGTGCTCCACAATCCTAGCCTCCCTCTGACTTGTAGGAATCCTTTCTACAGCATTTCTGCCCTATGTGTATCCTGTCTCTGTTAGAACTCATCTTGTGCCTTGTAAGCTAGATTAAATTTTACAAAATCTGTGGCATGTAAATTCTACTCAAGTTCTTATTTCTAAAACAAAATAATATCTACTCTTTATATGACAGCTTTCTACATGGCAGCATTTCCCCAAAATACTTTAGACCATATTTCCTCAAACATGCCTATTTATTCTCTTTGGGAGGTGCTATGATTTTCAGTTTTCTTCCTACATTGTGTATAAGGGACTCAATGTATAATCTGACCAGATTAGTATATTAGAATTATTGTTTGTCTTACACTTCATTTTTCTTTTTAGATTAATAGCTATGATATTTTAAACAATGTTATGAAAGTTCAAGTAATAGAAATAAATACGAAGAAACTAGGAACAACTGTATAAAGTGCATCTCAACTGTTTCTTTTTATATTCTTTGATTTTTTTTTAGTATAGTCATTCTGATAATTGTGTAGTAATGTCTTCTATTTGGTTCATATTTGCATTTTCCTTATGGTTAAGGGAAATGAACCTCTTTTCACATTTGTGTTTGCCCTTTGTGTATCTTCTTCAGTGAAATGTCTGTTAACATATTTTGTTCATTTTCTTTTCTTTTTTTTTTATTTAGGCTTACATGTTAACAGGGTAAATTGATTCATTGTACATAGAGAGAGGATAACATATCAATTCTCTAGTTGTAGGTTGTATAGAATCACAACATATATGCAGTCATACATAAAGTTAGGGTTATTATGACCATCATATTCCATCACCCTTGCTGTCCCCATGCCCCCTCCCCCCTTACACCCCTGTGAACAGAGATCCACCATTGTTCCCATGTCCTTCCCCACATTATGGATCAGCATCCACTTATCAACAAGTACATTCGACATTTGGTTTTCTGAGATTGGCTTACTTCACTTAGCATGATATTCTCCAACTCCATCCATTTAGCTGCAAATGCCATAATTTTATTCTCTCTTATTGCTGAGTAATATTCCATTGTGTATATATACAACAGTTTCTTTATCCAGTCATCTGGATATTTTGTCCATTTTCTAATTAGATTTTCAAATACTTTACTATTGAGTTTAGGCATTTTCTATTTTACATATTAGACTTTAATAATATATGTGGTATAAAAATATCTTATCCCTGTGTATAGCTTGCCTTTTTATTTTTCTTTACATGGTCTTTCACAGAGCAAAAGTTTTAAAATTTATTAATAAGTTTTAAATTTTATTGATCATTCTTTTTATGAATTACCCTTAATATATCAAGCCTAAAAACTATTCACCTAGCCTTACGTTTTGCTTATTTCTTCCTATGTTTATTTATAAAAGTGTTATAGTTTTTATATTTTACAGTCAAGTCTATGATATATTTTGGAAAAATTTTGTTAAAAGTTTGAGGTTTGGGGTCAGTTTCATTTTTATTGCTTGTAATATCTAGTTGTGTCAGCAACCATATGTTGAAAGGATTTATCTTATTTTAATGGATTGCTTTTTTACCTCCTTCAAAAATCTTTCAAACGTTTTTGTGTGGATCTGTTTCTGAGTTCTCTCTTCTGTTCCATTGATCTATGTGTTTGTTCCTCCACTAATGCCATGATGTCTTCATGACTATAGCTACATAGCAACCCTTAATATCATGTATAGTAATTCTTCTTACTTTATTCTCCTTTGTGAAGATTATTTTAGCTATGTTGGAGCCTGTGCTCTACCATAAAATTTTTAATATAACTTTGTCTCTTTTTGAAAGAACTTGTGGAGGTTTTGATAGGAATTGCCTTCTACATATAAATAAACTTTGAGAAATTGGACATCCATGATAAGTTTTGTCTTCCAGTCTATGAACATGGTATGCCTTTCAATTTATTCAGGTTGCCTTTGCTTTCTTCCATCACCATTTTGTAATTTTTGGCATGTAGATCCCATAACCATTTTTTAAGTATGTACTTATGTATCACATAAAAAATTGTATTGCGAGGAATTGGACCCAGGGGCACTCAACCACTGAGTCAAATCCCCAGCCCTTTCTTTGTATTTTATTTAGAGATAAAGACTCACTGAGTTACTTAGTGCCTCGCTAAATCACTGAGGAGGGCTTTGAACTCACAATCCTCCTACCTCAGCCTCCCAAGCCACTGGCTTGTTAATATATTTTTTAAAAACTGATATTTTTGTGATGATCATATGACTCTGATGAAAGCACTTAATAATTCTAAACTTTTTATAAATTCTTTTATGTTTTCCATTATATAGTTATGTCATCTGCAAATCAGAACCACATTCATTCTTTTAAATCAACATGATTTTATTTATTTTCTTGCCTTATTGTGGTGGCTAGAATCATACTGAATGCAGAAAATTCTTGTCTTCTTTTTGACTTTAGGAGAAAGTATCTCTCTTTCATCATTAAGTATATTGTTAGCTGTCATCTATTTTAAATGGTCTTTAGCAAACAGGGACTTTCCTGTGTTCCTCAATTAACCATGAATGTTGCTAGATTATGTCATATACTTTTTCAATGTTAATTGATGTATAATTTTTTTCTAAATTTTTTGATATGACAACTTACATTGTTTGATTTATAAGTAGCCTTACATTTCTGGAATAAATACTGCTTAGTAATGACATATTATTATTTTCATAAATTGTTTAATTTGTTAATTTTATTTGTGTTTAGTTTCATAAGAAATAACTGTAGTTCTCCTTTATTTTTGGCAGGGTAATACTGGCCTCATAATATGAGTTGAGAAGTATTATTCCCCTTTTCTGTTTTCTGGAAGTTATTATGTAAAATTGGTTTTAATTTTCCAGTAAATGTTATATAAGTCTCCAGTGATATCATCTGAATGTAGATTTATTCTTCCAGTGTTTTAGCTATGAATTTTGTATTTATAAGCTTATAGAACTTTTCAGATTTTTGTTTCATCTCAGTTGACTTTTGGTAGTTTGTAGTTTTTAAGGAACTAGTCTGTTACTTTTAAGTTGTTTGATTCGTCAAAGTAATATTGTATTCTTCTGTTATTACCTTTTAATTGCTATAGGATTGACAGTGTATCCCTGGTTTCATTCTGAATATTGATTATCTGTGTCTTTTTAAATTTTTATCAGTCTTGCCAGAGGTTTATTAATTTTTTTCCTAAAAAGGCTGATTTTGGTTTCATTGATTTTTCTTTATTGTTTTTCTATTTGTAATGACATTGATTTATGTTCTTTTAATTTTTATTTATTTATGTATTTATTTTTGCTTGCTTTTCATCTATTTTGATCTTCTTTTTCTAGTTTCTTTCACTAGGAACTTAGATTATTGATTTAGAACCTTTCTTCATATCTAATGTAAGCTTTTAATGTTCTATTTCAGTACTATGTAAGATGCACAACACATATTTTGGCATGTTGTATTTTTTATTTTATTCAGTTATATGTATTTATTAATAGACTTGATGTTTGGCCTATGGATTGTTTAGAAATGTACTATTTATAGATTTCCCTGTTGTCTTTCTGTCTTCGTTGCTAGTTTGATTTCATTAAAGGCAGAGAACACACTCTGTATGAATTTGGTTCTTTTAGATTTGTGAAGTATGATTTATGGGACAAGATATGATATTATCTTGACATATTAAGTAAGAACTTGAGAAAAGTATATATTCTGCTATTGTGAGATTAATTGTTCAATATGTTTCAATTAGAGTCTTTCATTTGCATTCTTCAGATCTCCATTCTTGTACATTTTCTGATTTATGGAGGGATAGCGTTGATGCTCCTTGCAGTAATTGTGGGTTTTAATATTTCTCCTTTGAGTTTATCAGTTTGTGCTTCATTTGTTTTGAGGTTCTGTTGATCGGTGCATATGCTTTTTAGGATTATTATATCTTTTTGATTATTTTATCATTTCATTTATCTCTAACAATTTCCTTTAAAGTTTACTTTATCAGACATTAATGTAGCCATTTGAGTATTTTTAAATTAATATTGGTATATCTTTTTCCATCTTTCCTTTTTGGTTTGAAATTAGTTTTAAGACTTCACTCCAAATACTAAATTTTGAATTTGGAGGAGTTTCTTTTTAGTAGCATAAGTTAGGTTGATTTATTTAAATCCACAATCCTTCTTTTGATAGGTGTATTTAGACTACGCATTTAGTTAGTTATTAAAATGCTAAAACCTAATACATTATGATAGTTAATTTTATGTGTCCATGTGATTAGGCTAAAGAATCCCCAGACAGTAAAACATTATTTGTGGTTTATGTCTGTGAGGGTATTTCTGGAAGAAGTCAGCATTTTAATCAGTAGACTGAGTGAGGAAGATAAAGAAAATCTATACCAGTGCAGGAAGAACATTATACAGTCTGTTGAGGGCCTAAATAGAACAAGAAGATGGAGAAAGAGTGAATTGTTTCTCTTCTTGAGATGGAATTATGTATGTGAGAGAGATTTTATGATCTTGGAGATAAGATCCTCTGGTTCTCAGGATTTTAGACTCTGGGATTCATACCTACACCATAGCACACCCTCCCACACCCACCCCCACCCCAGTTGTAAGCCTCTGGACTGATCTGTATCACTATAACTTCTCCAGTTAGCAATTAGCAGATGGTGGGATTTTCTCATACTCCATAATTATTCAAGCCAATTCCATATATAGTCTAAGAGTTGTGTTTCTTTGGGGAAGCCTGTTGCATTTATTTCTATGTTTAGAGCCATTTTATAATTTGTTTTCTACTTATTTCTTCTCATTCTTCCTGTTTCTCTTTTCCTGGTTTCCTGTGAGTTACTTAACAGATTTTCCTTCAGTATCCCATGTTTATTTAATTTTGTGTTTTGAGGGTATATTTTAACAGAGGTTTTCTGTTGGCAGCTCTCTGGGTATTAGCGTATATATGTGACTTATACTGATCTATGGATATCAATATTTCACCACTTTAAGTGAAATGTAGGAACCTTGCTTTTACTTAGATCTCTATTCCTTTTCCATTCTAAAGTATCCTTTTCTTATTCCGTTTTAAACTATCCTTTTCTTGAGTGTCAGACGGAGTTATGATTTTTACTTTAGTCATCAAATGTGATTTATAAAAATAACGAAAGATGGAAATTTTGCTCTTTTCATTGTTGGTTCTTCTTTCACAATGCTCCAAGATTCATTTTATGATTGCCTTTTTGCTTAAAACATTTTAAAATAGCCTTTGAGGAGATGTCTGCTCATGACAGCTTTTTTTTTTTTTCTGTTTTTTTAATGCCTGAAGGGACTTTTAATTTCTTCTTATTTCTGAAGGATAATTTTTCCAGGTATGAAATCCTATTGAAATTTCCTTTGTTTCCGTGCTTGAAGAATGGTGTGCTATTTCCTCCTTCTGGCCTCTGTGGTTTCTGATGAGAAACCCAACTGTCATTCAAATTGTTTTTCTCCTATAGGTAATGTGTTACTTCTCTGTGGCAGTTTTCAAAATTTATTCTTTTGTCTTTAGTTTTTGGAAGTTCAACAATCATATTTTCTGGCATAGATTTTCTTGATTTTGTCCTGTTTGGGGTTTCTCAGAGACTTGAACCTGTGGTTTCTTTTTTTACCCAAATTTGGGAAGTTTTCAGCCATTATTTTATGCAAATATTATTTCTTACACAAATATTCTTTCAATCTTACTCTCATTTTAATTTTCTGAGATACTGATGATGTAAAGGATGAGTCTTTTCTCATTGTCTCACAAATCCCAGAAGCTGTAATTGTTTGGTTTTATTTGTTTTGTTTTTTACAGACTTATTTTCTCTTTATTGTTCATATTGAGTAAATTGGGTGAATTTTATTGCTCTCTCCTGAAGTTCACCGATTTTAGTCTGTTTATTTGTACTATAGTATTGAGAAATTCTGCATGTTTTTTCACTTTGGTATATACATATATATATATTTTATATCTAGATATATATATATAAACTTACATATAAATCTGTATGTGTATATACACACATGCATATATATACACATACATACAGGTTTTTAATTTTGGTGAGGTCTAATTTACCATTTTATCTTTCATTGCTTATTCTTCTGGTGTGATATATAAGAATCCTTTGCCAAATTTACGGTCTTAAGGACCTATGTCTCTATGTCTTCTTCTAACAATTTTATAAGTTTTTTGCTCTTAGAGTTAGATATCCATTTTTAATTAATTTTTTAAAAATATTTTTTAGTTGTAGATGGACACAGTATCTTTATTTTATTTATTTATTTTTATGTGGTGCTGAGAATCAAACCTAGGGCTTCATACATGTGAGACGAGTGTTCTACCACTGAGACACAACCCTAGCCCCTAATTAATTTTTGTTTGTGATGTGAAGTAGATGCAAAGAGTCTGATTTTATTCTCTTCCATATGAACTTTAGTTGTTCTAGCACTATTTATTTAAAATATTATTTGCCATTGAATGAGTTTGGTACTTTTGTCAAAAAACAGTTAATCATAGATGAATGGGTTTATTTCTCAGCTCTCAGTTCTACTCCACTGATTTCTATGTATGTCTGTTGCCAGTACTACATTGCCTTGATTACTATAGCTTTTTAGTAATTTTTGAGATTCAGAAATATGTGTCCCTCAACTTTATTTCAATTCTTTCAACATTTTTTTCTGGCTTTTCTAGGTTCCTTACAATTTTAGAATCTGTCAATTTCTACAAAAACAACTGGTTGGAATCCTCTTAGGGATTGTGTCAAATTTGTTGGTAATTTGCAAGGAGGTGGGTAGTATTCCCATCTTGACAATATTTACTCATTTAACTCATGAACATGGGATTTTTTTCACTTACTCAGATCTTTAATTTCATTGAATAATATTTTGTATTTTTCAGAATACAAGTTTTGCTAAATTTATTTCTAGGCTTTTTATTTTATTAATGTTATGGTTAGTGGAATTATTATCTTAATCTCATTTTCAGGTTATTTTAAGTATATAGAAATACAACTTTTGTATATTGATCATATATGATGTAATCCTCCCAAACTTGTTTATTGATACTAGTAATTCTTTATAGATTTTTTTGGATATCATGTGTACAAATTCATGTCTTCAGCTACACTTTCAGTTCTTCCTGTTCAGTTGATATGCTTTTTATTTCTTTCTCTTGCCTAATTTCTATGGCTATAACTTCCATTTCTGTGTTAAATAGAAATAACAAGCTGGGTATCTGTTGTTTCTTTCTGTTCTTACGGGAAATGTATTTCATGTTTCATCATTAAACATAACGGTACCCATGGCTTCATCTTTTGTGCCACTCTCTTCTGGCCAATGTTTGATGAAAACTCAGCTATTCATTTATTGAGATTCCTTACAAATGATAAAGTTTTGTATGTCTTTTTGTTTTCAGGATTTTTTTGTGTTCAAATACCTTTATTATAATGGATCTGTTTGTGGATCTTTTTGTGTTTATTATACTTGTGGTTCACTGAGCTTCCTGGATGTGTTATTTTTAAAAAGTCAAATTTGGAGAAATTTCAGCTCTTTTTTAACTTTAAATGTTTTGTCCTTCTTTTCACTCTCGCTTTTCCTTCTGGAACTTTTCTTGCCTTTGATTTTTCTATGGACGAACTTCACATTTTTTGGAGCCTCTTCATTTTTGTAATTCTTTTTTCCTATGTTCTTTGGCTCACATAATCACTTTCACACTGTCTTCAAGTTCATTAATTCTTATGCTAGTTCAAATCTGTGGAATCCTTCTAATGAATTTTTCATATCAGTTATGCTTTAAAACTCCAGAATTCACATTTGATTTTTGAAAATAATTTCTGTATCTTTATTAATATTCTCTATTTTGTATGATACCCTGTTTACCTTCCTTTTCTTTAATCACGGTTTCTTTAGTTCTTCAAACATGCATACATTGGCCACTTTTAAGTTTTCTCTGCTGAATCTGGTTTCCCTGACAGGCAGTTTCTGTTGCCCAGTTTTCTGTTTATTTTTTAGTCTTTGCATCATATTTTCTTGTTTCTTGGATGCCTCCTATTTTGTTGTTGTTGTTGTTTTTGAACACTGGTCATTTTTGATAATATGTTGTAGCCACTCTGGGTACTGATCCCCCACTCAGGGATTTGCTATTTTTACTTGACTATTTCTTTGCTTAGTGAGTGTCTGGGTTATTTTGGTGACGTCTGTATCCCACACACACAGTTAAATCTTTGCCTTTGCTCCTCAAGGGTGCAGCATAGGGTATACCATAGCTACTCTGGGTTGACAGTGGTTTTAGCAGTGCACTCTGCCACTCGCTGTCTCTTTCCCTGAAAGAGTGGCCTGTGTCATAAATTCTCTACAATTGAAATTGTCGTCTTCTTTAGGTAGATAATTCCTAAAGTCAGGTTTTGAGATTGTTTCTGACCCTGTGAGGGCTCCTCCCAGCTGTCTTTTTCTCCTGCTTTCTCTGCCAAACAATGTGGCCTGTAGTTTTACCGAAATCTCCAGTAATTTATTAATTTCCATTACATTTCACAACACTGCTATCCCCCTCCCCACTCCAGAAAGTCTCCAAAGTGTCTTGCAAATGAAATCAGTTCATTTGGAGAGAGATAAGGAAATATCTGTTTAAGGGCTGCTTTTCTTCTGGGGCAAAATTTCTGAGTGGTGGTGTGAAGCTATTAGTGGAGACCCTTATGTGCTTTCTAGTGACAACCTTGCATATGAAATTGAGTACTTGGGGTGAGGGGCAAAAGCCTTAAGTCTTTATGACTTTCCTCATCTAGCATGTCACCACAGTCTTAAAAGCTGTGGTGAGGGAACTTGGAGCCCCAGTATTCTCAATTGCAGCCTTCTCAAGACAGAGCTGGCATTCCACAAACGGGAAGCGAACCCTCATTTCTCATCCACACTTGCCCAGAACTTAGCCTCAGCAAGGGGTGTCTGGTACAGAATAAGAAGTACTGATGTCCTGCCTGTCCCATAAAAATGTCTCTAACTAGGGGATGAGGGGAGAGGGAGCCCTGGGTTCTTGGTTGCACCTAGTCTGGATTGGATTTTCTATACTGCTTAGCAGGAAGGGCCAAGAGAAGGAGCACATCCTTTTTAAATACCATAGACTCTTGCAGTCCTTACCAAGTTTTAGTGGACTTTTTGAGTAAATGCTGTCATTTTCTTTATGCATTTAGGACAATTTCCAGAGACTTTCAATGTTATTTTAAAATAATTTTCACCTGTTTCACTAGGAAACAGGTTCACAGAGCTCCTATCTGTATCATGCCCAAAACAGAAACAGCTCAGTAAGTTTAACACAGCTTTCTCCATTTCTCACTTCCCAGTTGTGCTTTATGCCTCTATTGGCTGCATATTATCACTGAATCACATTTTATCTGAGAGGACTTCATGAGTGTTCTGACTTCCTCCATATCAAGAACATCTACCATTTGCATTTGCACTTGAATAAGATTAGGCACTTAAAATTTTTGATGTCCACTTTTGACGTCCACTTTGTAGACTTTAGTCCATTGTTTTGGGCCATTAAAGTATGTTATGGAAAAGTCTGGGGCCTATTGCTTTGATTCGTTGGTTGTTTAATTTTTTCCCTCTTTCTACTTGAAAGTAACTTTTTATTTCCTCTGCATACTTTTTTTCTTTATTCTTGAAATTAATTTACGGTGGTTACGTTTTAACATTTACTCTTTTGCATCCATGTATATTATATCCTTTTAAGTGATACATTTTTTCTTTATTTAAGAGGATATTTCCCATATGTCTTGGCATGTATTTTTTTTTCTTTTTTTTCCTCACTAAATTGCTTAGGGTCTCACTAAATTGCTGAGGCTGGATTTGAACTTGTAATCCTTCTGTGTCAGACTCCTGAGCTGCTGGGATTACATGCATGTACCACCACACCCAGCTTCTGCATGTATTTTCTTGATACATTTATGGATTCTCTAATTTGGAGACATCAAGTTATTCATATTGAATTTTCTGTTTTCTTTATAACCATCTTTTTCTCACTGTTTGTTTTAATCTTTTTGACTTTGGTTGTTTATTTCATAACTCCAATCTGTTTCTCATTTTTTCTAAATGTTTGGACATGTGAGAGTGTTTTGTTTCTTGCTCTTTTATCCTTATCTTGGCACTCTCCCTTCCCATATTTTATCTAATATTTCATCATATTTTTGAGCTGATATTTTACTACATTCAAATTCTTATTAAGTTCTGGAGCACACAATACTTCCAGCTTTTGCTGTTCTTTCTGGGATTGCATTTTCTTTCCAAATGAATTATTTGGCTGCTTTTGTTCCTTATAATCCTTTGTTTATATAAGTTCTTTAAAATCTATGTTTTTTCCCCCCTTTCTGGGTTTCTTTAAAAAACCACATTTGCACAATTTCCCTTGCTTTTGTCTTTGGATTTTTCTCAACTTTACATCATCTGTTCTGTTTAGACCCTCACAACCTATACTACACTATAATGTGGTCTTCAAACCAGACACATTGGCATAGCATTGGTATCACCTGAAAGCTTATTAGAAATATAGCTGGAATTGTAGCTCAGAGGTAGAGCTTTGGCCTAGCACATGTGAGGTAGGGGTTTCTATTCTCAGCACCACATATAAGTAAACAAAATAAAGGTTCACCAACAACTTAAAAATATATATATACAAATATATATGTGTGTGTGTTTGTATGTATATATGTGTGTGTATATGTGTGCATGTATATATATACATACATACATATATATATATAAATCAGAGTTCTCACTCAGAACCCACCAAAACAGAAACCACATTTTAACAAGATTCCCAGGTGATCCTTAAACATTAATGTTTGGGAAGCCCTGCTCATACTTCACTGCGCATAGGGGAGGTTGATGAATACTGATGCCTAAGATCCTAATAAAATTGCTGTGGGATATGGCCTAGGTATTAGAGGCATTCTAAAATTCAGAAAGATGTGGTAACCACTGACCTAGATCTTCCATTTATTTCTGATATTCTATGGGTCATTCTTTTGTCATTTTTCTCAATTTATTTAGTTCTGTCATCTGCTTCTTCCATTCTACCCTCCCCTCCGCAAACCCAAGAGAGTAGAAATTGCCTTCTATTTATAATCAAAGAGTGAGTGTTAGGAGGGAAGACCTTGTAGGAAAGAAGGGAAGTTCAGCTATGGATGGTGGTACTGGATTCAGCTCTTTGTACTTAAATTCCATTCTCATTTCACCAGTCAGAGATGTGTCCCAATTCCCCTGAATGTCATCTTGGAAAATGGGAAGCAGTTGAGGCCATTCTATTGGACTACTGGAAGCACTCTTGAAGATTGTTTCTTCACCTATCCCATGCAACCTCTGGACCTGTTTTTCTCTATATTGTTGCTAAACAATTCTCAGAACTAAGTTTCTTTTCTTAGTACTACTTTTGTGGGTTAATGTTGAGGTTAAGAGTTATTTTAAGCCTTTCTTTACTGAATTTCCTGTTGCGTTTTCAAAATTACTGTTGCAGAGTTGTATGTCACTCAGCCCTTTAACTGCTGGTAGAGATTTTACTCTTCTTTTTTTAAACCTTCATTATATTAGCCTATTATATAGAAAGGCATTGTTTAATTTTGCCATTAATCTAGATGCTTCCGTGGCTATTAGTACAAACTAAATTTGCATTTGGTAAATTAAGCAAAAACACTTTGAGGGCATATTTTGGATTATAAACAGTAAATGTCACTCAGATTTCTTTAAATCTCAGCCATTTTATATTAATTTTCAAAAGCTTTGTATAGAGTTTGCAATCTAGAATGCTTGTGTGAGATCAGAAGTATTTCATATTTCTAATATTTTTTAGATTTGTATATTTGCATATTTTATAAGATGCATGAGAAATTTTGGACCCCAGTCTAAACATAAAATTCATTTATGTTTTATATATGTCTTGTATACATGCTGAAGGTAGTTTCATACAGTATTTTTAGTGCATCTGTGTTTTGACTATGACTTGTCACATGGTATCAGGTGTAGAATTTTCCACTTGTGGGGTTATGTCAGTGCTTACAAAGTTTCAGGTTTCAGAGCATTTCAAATTTCATATTTTTGAATTGGGAATGCTCAACCTGTATTAGTTTTTATGTCTCTGCTTTAATTTATTAAAAACTTAGTTTATTCAAGTAATTTAACCTATTTTCTAATCTTATAATTACAAATACTATATGTCTATGTATGTACTGTATTACATATGTAAAATAATCTTTCAAATAGCACTACCTGTATATATTCAGGAGTGTTCATATTGCTAATACTGTCAGGATGCCAGATAAGTTCTATCCAAGCATAAACAAGTCTGATTTAGAGCTTAAATAACATTATAGCTCATTATTATAAAATTACAGTTTAAAATAGAGATAAACTTAAGGTAAAAGGACTAAACCTCCTTTTGACTTTTTAAAAGCAAAGAAAATTTTATTGTATATTTAATAAATTTAATTTTTTAAAAAATTTATTTATTTTTTTTAGTTGTAGGTGGACAGAATATCTTTATTTTATTTTTATGTGGTGCTAAGGATCGAACCCAGTGCCTCACATGTGCTAGACAAGCATGCTGCCACTGCGCCACAATCCCAGCCCCGTAATAAAATTTAATTTTTAATAAAATTTTATTGTATATTTAATTCATGTGTTAATATGTAATAAATTATATTTACCTACTGGAAATTAATTCCAGAACTTGTTTTTATTTTTAATCCCATTTATATTTTTAGTTATGTACATATGATAATTAGACAGTTTTCAGCTTTCAGTAATATTTTGGAGGGGTAAGAAGGGTCTACCAACTGGATAGCCAATGAGTTCAGTAATGTGTCTACATTACTGGCAAGACTTCTGGCCATGGGTGATGTTGAAATATGAGTTTCTCAACTCATACCCCACTCTTCCCAGTAGGACCCCACCTTGCTCTGATGATGCTTTGCTATATCATCAGGGTAGCTGAACCCTTATGCAAGGCAAAACCAGCTCTGCTGTCTTCAGAATTCTCCAAAGGTTCTCGAAATATGAATAGCTTATTTAGACACATTAATTAATTAATTATCTTAAGTCTAAGGTTACTTGAAATTTGGTTGAATCTGTGAATTAGCTTGAAGAGAACTGACATCATAACAATATCAAGTCTTCTAAGAACAGGATATAGCTACATTTATTTAGACCTTTATTTCTTTCAAAAAACATTTCATAGTTTGCAAATTATGGATCTTAAATGTCTTTTATTATATTTATTACATTTCATTGTATATTTATATCAATTTTTTTTGTATTTGAGTATGTGGAAAATCTTACAACTACCGTTCTTAAAATTTAACTTTCTAATCATTTGTGCTAGTATATAACACTATAATTGATATCTGTACGTTTACCTTCTCTTGAATGACCTGGTTCAGTTTGCTTACTATTGCTACTAATTGCTTTATGGATTGTTTAGGATTTCTTACATAGATAATCATAATGTCTGAAAATTTAAAGTTTTATTTTCTTCATCCCAATCTTTTCATCTTTTATGGACTGACACCTCCTAAACCATGAGGCAAAATTAATCCTTCCTCCTTTAAGTTGTTCTTCTCAGGTGTTTATCACAGTGACACAAAGCTGACCAACACACCTGTGACCAACTGAGTACATGTATCATTAAATATGGTTCATAGCTTATTTACAATCTTCATTTTTCTTTTGAGTTTAGTGAAATACACAAACTTGAATTGTATCATCTCAAGATTTTTAACGAATCTATATACCTTTGTAACTCAACTCGTAAATTGAAAGACAAAATGTACTTAGATAATTTAATTCAAGTTACTGCAAAAGGAAGTAGGCCTGAGGCTGTACAGAGGTAGGTAAACATGGGAGTCTTAAGGAGGCACAAGAAAGGATAGACATGGGTCTTATTTGGGAATATACAAGGTCAGGGTAGTCTTTGGTAGTTAGTTATTTCCTAGTAAACAAAGTCGTGGGGTATTTTAAAACCTTTTCTGTGTTTTCGGAGCATAGACCCAGAAATAATTCAATATTTTCAGTCTTCCTTTTTGTTTAAGAATGATGCTATTTATTTCTGTACAATTCAGAGATGATAAACATCCTGAATGGGACAAAGAGGTTCTAATAAATGGTATCTCAAAGCAGTTGTTAGTGTTATTCCATCTAATGGGTTTTAACCTATTTTTTTTTAGAGCCTTAGAGATCAGGCATTTAAAAAGACAGATTCCTGACATGTAAAAGAGAGAATATTAATGTAAAACATGCTCTTCAAATAAAGAACCTGAAATGAGACCCTGGGGACTCTTAACTCCAGTGGATTTCATGGAGTTGGAGGAGGAAAATCTTTTAGCTGTGCAGTTGCTCATAGTATTTCTTGGAACTCTTGAGTTTGGATGTCCATACTCTTGGTGACTGTGTTAGATATTTGTCAGTGTGACCAAAATAACTGACAAGAACAACTTAGAAGAAGAACAAATTATTTCGGCTCATAGTTTCAGAGGTTTCAATCCATAGTTGCCGGGCTCCAAGGAAGAAACATCATGGCAGAAAAGTGTGGTAGAGGAAAGCTGCTCAGCTAATGGCAACCTGGAAGCAGAGATGAAGGAACCAATGATAAGATATAGTCCCTAAACGCACAACCCAGTGACCTACTTCCTCCACATATGCTCCACCTGTCTATGGTTTCTACCTAGTAGTTGATTCAAATTATTAGTAAATCAAATAGATTAATCCACTGGTAAGATCTGAAATCTGGTGATCTAATCATTTTCTAAAAGCTTCACCTTTAGTTGTTGCTACATTGCCTTCAACACATGAATTTTGGGAACATTCCAGATCTAAACCGTAACAGTGATGTTGTCCATATTGTCCTGTAAGGGCATGTATGACCCCAACATTTCAGTGGACCTTCTTTCCAGGGAGGATATGGGCCCATGCATGATCACAGATTCACAGATGGTGGTGAATCTTGTTGAGGTTAATGTCAAATTGCCAGGCTTTAGCTTGCAAAGCCTCTCTAGAGCCTCAGTAAATTAACCAATTGTGAAGCAGCCTAGAACCCAGTTAGGGATCTGGGCAGTTATATTTTTGGTCTCCTTGATGCCAAATCATGCAGAAGGGGAAAAAAATGAAAAGTTAGTTTTGAGAATTGTAGCCAGATATTGGAGAAAACTGAAAGAATTTAAAATTTGACAAAGATTGTTCATTTGTGCCAGCAATAATATCCAATTCAATTTACAACAAAGTACCAAAACATGTTACTTTCCCCCATGTTTGAAGTGAAAGTCCATTAAATTCTCTACCAGACAAGATAGAGTTTTCATACCCATCATTCACCTGTAGTTTCAGAAGTTCAAGGACATTGAATATAAGCCAGAAGGGTAGGCTATAGATGATTCATAGTTTTACACTGAAAGACAACACTTCTTTCCAGAGTCACCTTGTTTTTATTAAAAAATAATCTCAGAGAAAAATTATTTTGGGTTACAAAGGAAGACTCATCACATTAGATTTGGCCTATATTTTAACAGGTGCAGCCAGAGTGGTGATTTGCTGTGTAGACCTTAAATTTTCTTTGCTAAAACTTTTCATGAAGAATGTCCAGTTAGACTTTTAAAAGCCTCTTCCTCAGCTTCTCCACCCATGACTCCAGGAAATGAACCCAGGGGTGCTTAATAACTGAGCTACACCCCAGCCCTTTTTATTTTTTATTTTGAGACAGGATCTTGCTAAGTTACTCAGGGCCTTGCTAAATTGCTGAGACTGACTTTGAACTCACCATCCTCTTGCCTCCAGCCTTGGGAGTCTCTGGAGTCACTTATACCACTTGGGAGTCACTTATACCACCACACCTGGCTAAAATCTTTTTAAGTGTAGGAGGCCAAGCCAAGAACTCACCACCTTACTTCACCTCTATTACCTATGTTTGGACAAATTTCTCTTTTCAAGGTTCCTACAATATTCTAAGGTTCCTGAGCCTGCCAGGACATAGCCTTTTTTACTCACTTCTATACTATGGATCTTGAATATCCCCCAAACCATGTGTTGAAGGTTTGATCCCTAGCCTGTGGCACTCTTGGGAGGTGGTGGAATCTTTAGGAGGTGGGGCCTCTTGGAAAGAATTTAGGTCACTGGCAGGATACCCTTGAAGCGGATATTCAGACCCTGGCCTCTTCCTGCCCCTCTTATCTTCCCAGCTGCCAAGAGGTGAGCAGCTTTGCTCCACTACATGCTCCCCACTATGATTAACTGTGCTATCGCAGGTTCAAAGGCAATGGAGCCAGTGGACTATGGACTGAAACTGTCACCAGAGTACCACGCCTCACTTCAAGGATCCTAATAGAATGTGTCTGGCCTTTCACCCCAAAATCAAGTAGAAAAAATAAAAGTGAAGAAAGAAAATAATTTATTTGTATAGCTATATTGGGAAGCAGGGGGACTAGTGTGCTCAGCTATGTTTTTTAGGGTACTGACAAAAGCATTAGGTTTAAATAGGGGAAGGAACAAAAGTTGGGGGTAAGCAGTCTTGGGCAAACTGTGGTCTGGTTGATCATTGTCTGGGATCTGTTCTCCCAAGTCCTACTGGCTCTGGGGGAACTTATTACTTGCAGGGGAAATTTGGTTCCAATCATGAGATGATTGCTCCTGCTCCAGCGGTCAGCTCTAGTTCTTGACATGGGGTAATTGCTCTTGCTTAGTGGGGGCAAGCTCATCATGTGGTGATCTGCCCGCAAGGTTCCTTGTTCCTGGAATACAAGGTGACTGCAGGAGAGAATGACTCAGAATAGCGCCAATCAGAAAGACAAGATGGAGTTAGTTCCTTCAGGTTGGAGCAATGACTGGAGACTTCCAAATGCTGCTCTGAGGATCTGGAACAGGATGTTGTAAAGGCTGGCATTGGCAATCTGTTGATAATGATGTTCCTGCAAATCTTGAAAATACCTTAGTTATTTTCTTGGTGCCTTTAGGCTCAAAGGGGGAGGATTACCTTCAGATGAACACTCCTTAAATGAAGCATTCTGACTCACAGCTTAAGGTAGAAAGGAGACAAGTACAAAATGAAGGCAGAGATGCACAGCTTTTATCCTGCTTTTAGTTACCCATTGGATATCTGCATGCCCAAGTGAGGATTGGTGCTTTTCACAAAAGTAGCTTCTAAGTCCCTATTACACACCTCTTAAACCAAAAGCCAAAAATAAGCCCTTTCTCTTTAAAAGCTGATTTAACTCTGGCATTTGTTACAGTAAGAGAAAGCTGACTAACATACTCATCTGCAATGCTGGGAGTCCTGCAAGCTTATTCTTGTTTATTCCATTGTTTGTTCACTAGTTTGTGGATGTGCCATTTTCTGTGGGTCTTTAGGGAATTTTATGGTGGGTAGTATGTGCTGTTAGTTTCACCTGTCATTTCTAATTTTAATGCTTCAGGAGTGAGCTAACCCTCCTGAAGTGGGAATCCTCTTTTGCCCTGCCAAAAAAAACCCAAAAAAACAAAAAAAAGAGAACTGCAGAAATCATATACTCATAGTGTGTGCCTAAGTCTATGCGCAAGCAACATCTACACTCTTCCCCAGCATTAATGTTAATAAAATGATCTGGTTTTAGGTACTTATAACTTACTTTAAAAGAAGCAGAGAAAGGCTGAAAAAAATCAATAGTCCGTGCTATCCTATTGAATAAAAACCTTTGAAAGTGCTAATAGCTATAAAGAAGGTAGAAATCCTTACTAAAATGAACAGTTAGTCTTGAGAATGAAGCTAAATCAACATAGGTAATGTATATTCCTTCATTTTCCATGGACTGCAGCCAGAATGTTAACCTTAGCCAGAAAATTTTACTCCCTACATTTAAAATAAGAAAAAGAAAAAAAGCCTGTTACATGTCCAAAGCACTTAACAACCTTTTATATGTCATTCAGGTGTAAATTAATGAATGTTATTTTTTTTTCTAATCACAGTTGCTATCAGGTTGTATTAGCAGAGAAAGCTAATTGAATAGCAAAAATTTTTAAGCCAATTAGCTCTTTCAGTCAGCTCTGGTTTACCATATCATGGCAGCATTTCATTAAATCTTTATAAAGTACAACTGTTATTTAAAACGTAATAATTGACTGTCAGAGGAAAAGAAGTGATATGCCTAGTGGAGAGGAAGGGGGGACTTCTGTCAGTGGCTGTTCATTCTACCTGCTGTTTTTCTCACAGTCAGAGAATCTCTTTGGTATGGGAGGGAGAGCAACTGAAATGTGCTGACCCCTTTGTAGAGCTGGGGGTGAGGACCTGAAGGCTTCAGAGGAACACTGCACATGCTGAGCAGCCCACAAAGCCCTCTTTATTGCTGTGTGGGCAACTCTGTTTGAATCTCATTGAAAATGTTGTCTTGCACATCAACATAAGCAATTAAAAAATAAAAGAGGAAAAACATCCGCCTGCTTGTTTAAGATGGTCAGCAAAAGAAGGGAGGCTTGAGATTTGAGAGAAAGGGAAGGTTTGTAGTATCAAACTTCCATCCTTAACCCCCTAGTGAAACTTGACTGTAAAACTATGTTTTAAAAAGCCTTTAAAGGAAGAGGAGGGAAAAGCTCTGAAAGAAGCTTTCATGTCTGCCAAAATGTAGGTTCATTAACCAGTATATAAAGAAATGAAATTTTGGTTCACTTGCTGTAATATTAATTTCAAAATAAATTGAATACAATGTATTTAATTTCTCAGGATGCTCCTCCAGGGCACAGTTCTATTTATGAGCTCAATGAATACATAATAACAAATCTGAATTGATAGAGAAATAGAAACATAAAGCCAAGAAGAGTTGAAAAGGAATCAGAGAATTAGGAAGGGAGAATTGAATGTGTGAAGAGAAAACAGATGAGAAATTCGAAAATGAGACTGCTATGATGATTTCACAAGTTTTATGTAAAGCTTTGGAGGAACAAGGGAAGTATTGTAGAGTAGAAGTTACTTTCACTCTCTGCCTCATTTCTTTTGCCTCTGCCTCCCCAGCTCTCTAGCAGAAAGCAGGTTCTACAAATAGGCCTGGGATGCAATTTAGGTCTATTGAGGAGGGTGATGTGGTTTGCAGAAAATGAATGAAAATGAGGAAGGCTACATGGGGTTAGGGGGTTGTAGTTGACTGTTGATAAGAAAAGTAGGCAAAGGAAATATTAACAGAACCTGTGACATCCCACCTTGGAAGCTATGGCAGGGGTCATCCAGTGAGAAGAAACTCAATAGATTGTGTATGCAAAGACAGGGTATCACATTTGGCTTCACAGTTGCCTGCATTGTCTGTAACCATGAACAGGACCAACCTTGAAAAGTGTGGTTTTCACGTCACCAAGGTAGGCCAGATATATGCTGCCTGAGAATGTGAGAAGAATAAAACTAGTCTTCTTAACAGTCACTGTTAGTACTTCCATTTGTCTTTTCTTTAAATTTTCATAATACCCTATAATATTGGTATTTTTAATCCCAATTTTACAGTGAAATTAAAGCACCTACAGATTTGCCCCAATTCTAGAACTAGTAAGCAGCTAAATCATGGTTGAGTTTAGCTTTAACTCAGGTTTAGCTACTTTCTCCTTTCCCTTTCTCCATGATAACACTCTGCTGCCTGCCATGGGACTTATTCTGTCTTCACTATTATAAATTATGTGATAATATCGTGGTTACCTCTCACTGTCTAAACCCTAAGAATTCATGTGTACATGTGCTTCTGTATGTTCTTACTAAAAACAGGACATCAGCTAATTTTGACATACCTGTTGTTCAGAATACTGTGACCTCCCCTTGTCCCTGTGTTCTCCCCACCACACCTAGAGTAACCACTGCATCGACTGCTAGTCTTGTAAGTGCTTTTTACCTGTGTTTGAATTTTATATAAGTGGATTTATGTACTCTTTGTGTCTGGCTTCATTTTCTCAACATTGTGCTTGTGAGATTCATCCTCATTTTCACAATAGAATACTACACAGCAGTGAGAAAAACAAATCACAGTATCCCATTTCATTGTACTACAATTTACTTATCCATTCTACTGTTGATGAACATTTTGATAATTTTTGGTTCCCAACTATTTTGAGTACTCCTACAAACACTCCAGTAAATGTATTTTGATGACTGGATGTGTGCATTTCTGTTGGATGTACACCTCAGAGTGGAATGGTTATAAAGCATGCATATGTTCAGTTTCTTAGTATCTTTTAACTGTTTTGTGAACAGGATAGTCTTACCGTAGTTCACTGTCACTCAAGGATATTATATGGAAAGGGAATGTGTTAACGTGTGTGTGTATATATATATATTTGTAGACGGACACTATACCTCCACTCTATTTATTTATTTTTAATGTGGTGCTGAGGATCACAGTACCTTGCACGTGCTAGGCAAGCACTCCACCACTGAGCCACAACCCCAGCCCTGTTAACATGTTTCTGAGAGTCTGTTATGGGTGGGGCACTCTGCTGGATGCTTTCCTGGCAACTTTAAAGGTAGATGATATGCTGAGCTCTTGTGTATGTCTTTCCTATGCTGTTGTTCCTTAAATCAGCCTGAGGTTTAAACCATGTCTTTCCCCATTTGTGGGTGGACTCCTAGGAGCATTCTTGGTCAGCAAACTGCCCATTTTAATCTGATCTCCCCAACCTTTCTCCTCTTGCTATTCCTCTAGCTGCTGTCTTCCATCTCTCCAGTCAGCCTTAGCTCTTCTCAAATCCTTATTCTTCTACCTTCTGCTGTTGATTCATTAGAATTCCCAGATATTGAGTATAACAGGATCCAGAATTTCTAGACTCTAGAGCAATATTTCTCTGCTTTCTCAGAAGAGGAACTGCAGGAAAAGCCTTCACAATGGTTTCTTTTCTCTCATTTGAGATCTATATTCTACCCTACTCCCCATCTTCCTCTGTCTTAAATGCTAAGCCCTGTAAACCCCAAAGTGGCAGGACCTAGAGTGTGGCAGTGTGGTAGATACACTGAGCGTATTCATCAGAAGGAAGACTGTGTGCACGTGTGGATTTGTCTGTATATGTAGGTACATTTGTGTGTGTGTGCGTGTGCACGCGCACATGCGTACATTTTCACTCAAGCTTATGCCCTGTCCTGAGTTGTGAAATTTAAACACCACGCAGGATACGCCACCACTGCTCACCATAGGGAGAGCCCACTGATTGGTATGGTGGATGGATTAATTGTTTGACATTCATTTAGAGGCTTTGGTGTTTACTTACAACATCTGTCTCCTGTCACTCAGTTCCTGACTCTATTCTTCTCATACTCTCATTTTCTTTGCATACAAATCCCTTACTTTGATGATTTTCACATTCTACCAGAAGTGGCCAGAGGAGCACTTGTGGATCTATTTGACCCTAGGAAGACCGCCAAGCCTCATCAATAGTGGGTGGGCTGAGGCTCCTATTGTTGCTTCTGCCTTCCCACAATGCTATGAGAAGTGCCCAGCTGGAGAGAATTTGGGCAAATATAGCAATTAAACTAGCTTAACACTTCTCATATGTGTGATCCTGTATTTAATCATAGTCAGCCCACCTCCTCACCCTGCCACAGCTGGCACATACAAACCATTCACAGGCAACATCTGCTCCGGGCTGTTGCCCCAGACGAGGTCTTTATTACATCTGCTGCTGCTTTTGCACTTGTCTCCCTGGTATAGGAAGTCCTGGGTCCAAAACCTTTGTCTCCATTTGACCCCCTATATTTAAGTCCCTTATTTTGTTGAATGGGCTTTGGCTTCCTTTTCCTATCATAATCTCTGCCAATTGCTCTCATTTTGGTTCTCTATAGAGTCAAGACTCTACAAATCCCATAAGCCTAGGTATTTCCACCAAGATGACTGTGCATCTCTGCAACACATCCAGTTCAGAGGTTTCCCACAGTGATCCTCACTAATACCAAAAGGAGAGGAAACCTACGAGCATAGTGTCATAGATGTGAAGGGGTTTGAACATCTACCAAAAGATATACTTGATTCTGTGGTTTACTTAGTGAAATTTAAACATTTTTTACCATTAACATATTATTTCGAAAAGGTAACTTGAAAAAGTCATAGGGTATAGTAGAAAGAGAATTGGGTTACATTGAGTTTAGAGTTTTGGTCTTATGTCTGCCTCTAGGTTTCAGTTTCCTAAGTGTTCACAGAAGTTTATTTGTTTTTAATTTTTTTTGTAATTGTAGATGGACAGAATGCCTTTGTTTATTTTTATGTGGTGCTGAGGATTGAACCCAGTGCCTCACACATGCTAGGCAATCCATGGAAGTTTATTTTAATGGGTGGTTGCTAAGGTCCTTTCTGGATGTACAGGTCAGCAATATGATAAGTCTATCAGCAGACAAAAGTGGTTGTGCTTCAAGATCTGGGTCCTACTGTAACTTTGAGATTCTGATGTAAATTTTCTGAATTCTCTTCTCATTGCCCTAGAATTAGAAGAATAAGACTATTTTCCAAGATAATTACAAAGACTCTTTCCTAGTGAATGTGCTACAGAGTTATGAAAAGTTCTGAGACACCGTCTGCCATGAAATTCTATTGTTAGTTTTTGCATTATTTTCCATATCTTCTTTTTAACCCAATTTCTTGTATTTTCTAGCAGAAATGGGACAAGGTTTCTTAAAGTGTAACAACAATGATTTCCTTTATCATTCTATGCTTTAGAACTTTGCTTCAGGTACTTTTAAATGAGCAGTGCTGAAATCTTGAAATTAAACTGCCAGTTATTAGAGATGATATTTCATGCCTCACATGGGGTGCACCTCCTTTTCATATTGCATTTGTGATAGACAGCTCCTCGCATGAATAATAGAGTGGCCCTGAATGAATTCACGTCAGCTCTGCCTCAGGGAGAAGCGCAAGGTGAGCTTGATGACTCCTAGTGTGATCCTTTGCCTGTTGACATTACTTTTAAACTTTTCTTCTTTAGGCTGCAGCCATGTGTATTAAATAAATGATAAACACCGTTTTTCTCACAAGGCTGGCTCCCCATTTTAGCTACAAAGCATGCTTTGCAGGTAGTTGAAAGGTTAATATCACTGAATTATTGATTTATTCTGTATAGTTTAAACATTCCTATTTTCATCCCTTGACCCCATGTCCTTTTTCTTAAACCTGACTGACTGAGAGTGGAAGATATGTATAATCTCCAGCAAAGACAGATTACAAAGATGGCCTCTGTCTTTGGTGGAAGGAAAAGAAAACAGGTAACAAATCTTGTTTCTTACTTTATGGGAGAGGAGTTCATACTTTTTATTTCTCTCTCTATCTGTGTAAGAAAACAGTTGGGAGAATATGGACATTTGAAAAACAAATAAAAAGAATCAGGAGGTAGCAGTGTATTGAACTGCAAGGACACATCCTGAAATTCTGCAGACCACCGGAAACCTCTGCTATAAGTTATCTACATCCCCTCATCCCACTGCATTTTTATATAATTATTATTCAGATAAAAAGTGAATGAACTGAAGAAGGGCAATCTTGAAGGGTAAATAAAGAGAAGAAAGAAATGCAAAGAGCACTACTTATCCTGAGGAATGAAATTGCTAGGTGGCTGCTCCTGTATTGCCTTAATGCATGTTTAGGTGTCCTTCAAGCATCCCCAAATTTGCAAATGAAAAAAATCATTACACAGGTTCCTACTTTTTTCTCATTTATATCCTATCTTTCTACTTCAAATTTTTCACTTCCTTTTAACAGCTTCTTTAATTTTTACTAATATTTTGTAGCACATTGGATGACCATTTATGAGTGCTAATAATCAAAGAATAACCAAGCTACATTTATTCACCAGCTGAACGATTCCATTCCATACTATGCCTCAAACCAAATGCAAGCCCCTAAGAGGACTTGTCTGAACCTTAGAACTCTGGTTTGGCCCAGTCTATCCTTCCTGGTTCCTTCTCTTCTCAGTCCCTGAATCTACTTATCTGACCTGTGAAGAATATGAGAACCTAAATTTTGAGTTGAATAGTTCCAGTCTGTAGAGATTCTGGAACCTGGTCCCCTAGAATGAACTTGCCAATGCATAGAAATTCCTAGGACTGCATGGCCAATGTGAATTGTTTGAAAAGTGATTCTCAAGTTTCTGATCTCTGTAGACTTTTATACTCTTATAATTATTTTTAAGAGGTTTCTATTCATACTTACCTCAGAGATCAAAACTTAGGAAATAAAATATGAACTTATCTTGAAATAATAATGAACACATTGATATAAAATAACATTTTGTGAAAAATAATTATATTTTCCAAAACAATATATAATATAAGGGATGGCATTGTTTTACAATTACTTTTAATGTTTTTTAATAACTGGCTTAGAATAATATTTCTTTAATGGAAGACTATCAGATTCTCACATCTGCTTCTGCATTTCACTTTGCTCCCATATATTGTGAAAGGTGAAGTATACAAAACCCAATCTTCCTTCCCCATTTGGAAAAGGGAAGATTGTGTTGATGAGCTGAAATAGTCTTGGAATTCTCCTGAGGTCCTTGGTCCACATTTTGAAGAGGTAAGTTTTCCTAAGGAATAGCCTCTGCCTTTCCACTGGTCAACCTATCTTTATTGTTATCTGAGTTCCTTCCCTTAGACTGTTTTAAACATTAAAGTGGCTGATGTGTTGTCTTCTAAATGTATCAGTATAACTTTAAAGAGATGTCACCCACCTGTATCCAAGATGGAATATTTCAACATGTCAAAGTGTCCAGTGGGAGACATTGCTAGTGCTCTGGGATACTCACTTCTCACTCTTCCAAGAACATGGAAGAGTACAGGTCTCAGCCTCCTTGTAGTTGGGGGTGGGGTGTGTATATTGGCTAATTCTCCTCAAGAGGCTCTGATGAAGCATTACGGACTTAAGCAATGAAAGCTCAATTATCTTTCTCCCCTGCTGTGGGAGGAATAAAAGAAACGTGTTTTGTTGATCTGGTTAAAAGATGTAGGAGTTTCCATCAGTTGGATTCCAGAGTGACTGTGAAGAACAGAGCTCTCCAAACTACACTAGACATTTAGTGAGGGTGAGAAATAAGCTTTTGTTTGGCTAAGGGAGTGGTATGTGGTGGGTAAACTGTTAGTGCAGCATAATCTATTCCATACTTACAAATGCATAGATTCTCTGAAGGCAAAGAATCCGGGAAGATAGTTTTAAAGGCCAATACTAACTTTTTGATAACAGAGTTCTATCTGATATGAGTGGCCCAGGTTCTTATAACTCAGCTTGTGCTACCTGCTTGACTTCATCTGTCCCCATTGTTGCCATTGTTCTAATTAGCTGAGTCTAGGAGTAGAAACAAGGCACTGTAGAAGTTGAGGTGATGGCTTTCATCATTATACAACAGGGTCAGCTCTAACCCTAGGATTAAACCTAAATTGTTGAACATTTGCAAACTCACTTTCCTTCCTTGGTTGCTAATTCTTTGGTGACAATCCCATTCTCCAGATCACTCAGGCTCAAAACATCAGAAGCAACTTTGTCTCCACTGATTTATCATTCACTCTCTTCTATTAATCTCGTCTTAAAGGTAGGTCTCAGATCTGTCTATTCCTCTCAGTTACTATTGCTAGAATTCTATTCTTGCCTGATAGTCTTCTTACTTGACATATAGCCACAAGTCCCAAACTAGCTAAAGCAGCTCCAGTTTTTTCTGTACATGGTAGAGGGGCAAGTGAGTTATCAGAAGGTCTATCCTGGGTAATCTTTGCAGTATACAGTAAGTGTACTGTGTACTTAAAGTTCACAATATCATGTCTAGGTAGGGATTGATAATCTTTGATTTTGCCAATGTTGAAATTAAGAAATTCAATTCAGCATCACAGAAATTGAAAGTGGTGGAGCTAAGATTGAAGTCATCATCTTGTTTACCCCTGAGCCCACAGGATTTCTTCATTGGCCTTTTTCCTTTTGACAAACACCAAGTGGATAAGCAAATGAGTAATGAATGAGGCCACGACCTCATGGAGGAAGAGAGTAGTGGACAGAAGATCTTCAGTGTGGTTCTGTGCCCTTTTGCAAGCAGAGAGCTGCAGCTATTGGTGATGGTGGTAGCTGCTGGTGAATGTCCAGTCCCCAGTCTGTGACAGTTTTTCCACCTGTACACAGCCCAAGGCCACACTCTTAGGACACTAGAGCACAACAAATCAGCTAGTATTGAAAGAATTCTGATTGGGGGCATACTAATGCTTCCTTCAATTAGTTCCCTCCAGAGTTAATCCCATTTGCTTTTCCTATTTGGGTAACCAGCTGTTTGAGGTTGCCAGGCAACCCAGACTTGGAGGAAGGGAGGGTAGAAAGAAATGGAGGCCCAGAAGTTCCAACCAAGGTGAAGATTAAATGAGAATCAAATGTCAGAGAGGATTTATTTTAGAGCACTAACAGATCATCCCAAAATGAACATTTAATGGTGAGCTAAATTCAGTTCAGAACATTTGTTTTTCAGTATTTGTATTCTTAGCATAATCTAATTTTTTTCTTCTGAAATAGTGTGGCAACAAAGAGCCGAGGGGATTAGATTTTGAGTGAAAGGAAAAACGTGCCCTCAGGGAAAGCAAGAGTGGTTGTGAAATGGCAGCTTTCCTCTGAGATGACTGTTGTTTCAATAGAAGTGGATTAAACGACAGAGTGTGTTCAGTCCTTTAGAAACTTCAGAAGTACAAGGTGGTGGCATGGGTCTTACAGGACACACTAATATTGTAGACAGGAAAAAGAGTCTCAGGGTATTCTAGGCAGACACCAAAGATAGTAGGGCAAGTGGAATGTGAGCACACTTGCCCCAGCCGCATGGGTTATAGGTGCCCTCCTCCCCATGCTAATTCTGGGACTGTTGGTGGTGGCAGGCTGATGCTTAAAAGGGGGACCACATCACTTGGAACTTCATTCTGGGTGAAATGATGTCATTGGGAAAGGTGACTTATCTCAGATACATTGGCTGGGTGTAAAAGGATTGGACAATCCAGTATTCTAAAAGCCAAGAAAAATCACCAGGTGATCTTGAGGGAGTAATATCTTTCTCTGTAGAGCCTCTGCAATACTTTTGCAACACACTGCCTATTTGACAGAGGAATTTTTTCATCTAAGAAAAACAAGGCTACATTCACATCTCTAGTAAAGGCCTATACAAAGCAGACATTGCAAGAATTGCTGTAAAGATTTCAACTAAAGCTAAAATTCTAAAGACCGCTGGGGTCATTATGTCACATTTGGCCATATCAAGTACCAACCCAGATTTGAAAACAATACAACATTCTTCTTCCTGAAAATAAAATGAGAATGTTTTGTTTAACTTCTAGTCCTACATTGTCAAAGAGCAGTTACTTTTGCAAGTTCCATGGGAACTTAACTGTAACGAAAGAGGAAAAGAGAGAATTGAGAAGCTGGGAGATTGAGAATTGACCAGTTCTGTATAAATAGAAGAATACATGATTGAACTGTAAATGAATATCTTTTAATTATATAATAATAATTGAAATTTTTTTTTTTTTTTGGTACTGGGGAATGAACTCAAGGGTACTTGACCACTGAGCCACATCCCCAGTCCTATTTTGTGTTTTATGTAGAGACAGGGTCTCACTGAGTTGCTTAGCACCTTGCCATTGCTGAGGCTGGCTTTGAACTCGCGATTCTCCTGTCTCAGCCTCCCTAAGTGCTGGGATTACAGGCTTGAGCCACTGCGCCCGGCTTAATTGAAAATTTTTAAAGTGTAAACTTTACATGAAGATAAAGCATTTATACTTACCTCACTGGAAATTACTTATAACTAGTTAATATTAATAAATTACGTAACATAAGATCAGTTCAATTATAAATGATACATACAAATTCAAACTTATGAGTGAATATCTTTCTGTCTTGCTAGCATTATATCACTTATCTGAACAGTAGCTGGGACATCAGACTAAGGCATAAAAAAATGACCATATCTTTTAAATTAATACTTCCATTTATTAATCCTCGTCTGTCCAACATGTACAGCAAATATGTATGACCAGAAAACCAAAAAAACTCACAGAGCAAATGGACCTTTGGTTTGATCAGTTGATTTATTTTAAGGGAATTATAGCCAGATGAACAGAGAGGTATTATTCAGGATCCTTTGAAAATTTGTGGAAATAGCTCTGTATATAAAATTATTTACATGATGCCATCTCTTACAACAAATATCTGTTTGGGCAAATGGGATTATTCAGTGATATACGCCCAGGCTATTCCAGGCGTCCCACTGTGCTTCAGGTCTGTGCACAGAACCTTGGAAGTAAGGATCACTGCCTAATATTCTCCATACCCAACTTGGATACTTAGTGTTTGGTATATTAATATGTGGAAAAAACTCCAAATCTATGACAGAAGCTGAAAGACCATGATGCTCTGAATGGTCCTACTGGAGTTCTTGAGTGCTGCCATGTTGCCAGGACAGAAAGACCTTTCTTTGTTTTTTTTTTTTAATTTTTTTATTTTTTATTAATGTAAGATTGCAGATTATGTATTACCTTGTATTCATGTTGCAGCCAGACAAGAAAACCAAGCTGATGCACATGGTTGCAAGTATCATCTGTGGTCTCATTGATTTCTCTACCTCCCTCACTTACAGGATCCCAAAAACTGTCCCACTAAAATGGGGACCTGAAAATGCATGCTTATGACTCTGTCTCACTCACAGATAAGCGTCTAGAATAGGACTGAAAATCTGTGATTGACGCCTTTAGTAAGCCCTGTTGTTTACCTTTCCCTCTCATCTCCTCCAAACCAAATGCTTTTTTTTGAAGTATTCGTCTCAGTTTTCTCTCTATGATAATTTTAGAGAATAAGGAACACTTCCTTTTAAACTAATACTGCTTTTTCTCACAAGTATTTCTGCACTCTTCACTATGCCACCAGTTGACCCTCTGCACTCTATAACTGGTTAGTTGTGTATATATATATATATATATATATATATACACAATTCCTTTCTGCACTCACACATTTATATTTTTACAGAGTTATTTTTATTGTATTTCATAGTATCTCAACACTCTGATAGGCCTCTCACTGTGTTCTTTAGCTGTTCTTTCTCTGACTTTCTTTCTCAAAGCAAAATGAAACATGGAACAGTAAGCAAAGCGTTGGCCTCTAGTCTCCTGTGAGATCAAGTTAATGTGCTCCACCTGTTGACATGTTTGTAAAAGGAATCTTGTGAATGTACACACAGCATGCATAATTTCTGCTCTTTGATTCTTAGGACATCTCTTCTCCAATATAGGAACAACACATTAAAATGGATAAATCATTCACGTCATTTTTAGAAAAGAGAAAAATGAATGTGTGAATTGTTTTTCTTCTCAAAATGTTGAACATAGATTGAAAGGCCACTGTGTTCAGAGAACTGTGACAGAAACTAAAGGAGTCTAAAAAGATGTGGTACCTTTGTTATAAGGGGTTTACAGTGGGATGTGGGGGTTGGGGAACAAAGAAACCTGTAAATGTGAATAGCAATCTATTTGGTTAATACCTACAGGCTATATAAAATTGCTTTTGGACATGTTTCATGATTCCTCATAAAACAAAGACTTAATAAGTTTACTTGGCAGCTTATGGGCAAAGTTTAAACAAAATCAAATGAGTTTTTTTGTTTTCCTTTAAGCAGTTCCTGGCAATGTTTTCTTTCTTATTTTAAGCAGATGAGTTTTTAAAACATTGATTGCATTTAGAATCTTCAAGAAAGCTTGTTAACCATGAGTTTGATGAGCCAACTCATAAGATCTGAACTCTGGGCTGATCTGGTACACCTCTGCAGAGTCTTGGAGATCTCATATATCCATGCAGGGGGTACACAGACAAACAATTGTGATAAGGACCAATATCAGCCTCCTACCATTAAAGTAGCACACCACAGTGGGTATGGTGCAGCGCCATGACATCTGGCATGTTTAGGTCAGGGCATGGCTCCTGTGAACAGCATGAGCAATGACTTAGATGGAGAGATTATTTATCATTAGTTTTTTTTATTTGTTTTATTTAGGCTTACATGTTAACAGTGCAAATTGATTCATCGTACATAGGTAGAGGATAACATATCAATTCTCTAGTTCTAAGTTGTACAGAATCACAACATATATGCAGTCATACATAAAGTTAGGGTTATTATGACCATCATATTCCACCACCTTTGCTTTGATAGTTGTTTAATTAAAACCACGTTTCCTGAGAGAATGGATATACCAGTTCATATATTTGCTATTCATTTCATGTTGCTCAGCAGTCTCTGTTTCCTTTGCACTCAGACTCATTCATCTGGCCATACAGTCTGTCTCCTAAGAGTGCTCTTGATGAGATATTTTTTCCTTTATCAGGAAATTGATTTTCTTGCATTTCTTTCTGAGATTACTGAATCCAATCTTGTCATAGAATGACTCAATTCCTGGGAAAATGTCTAATTTGGGAGTGTGATGTTTGATTTTTTCCGGTCACAGGATCAAAGCCAAATGCGGGCAGGTTGATAATAGGCAGAGTGGATGCCTTGTGGCCCACCTGGTCCTTCTCCCCACAAAGCAACCAGGGATCTCCAGCCATTGCTTGCTCACACTAAGCTGTGAGCACAGGGAGCATCCTGAACCTGTGTGGCTTTTCACTCTGTTTCCTTAGTTCTACTTTTTGACTGAACTTTCTTGTTCTTATTCCCTAACCATCCTGATAGCTCCTTGCTGGGCTATCTGCCTTTACAATTGTACATTTCTGTGTTTGAGGCCAGATTTGCCTATGTTCCAACTCTCCCCTAGTGATGAGAGGTGGCTTAATGGCCTAAGCTGGGTTAATAACAGTTGGGCTCTTGGGTCCAAGACTAGCACAGCTGGTAGCACTCTCTTTGTTTCTGGAAGAGACACACCAAGCAGTTTTATTATGTGTAAGGGCCTTTGCTATTATACCTTTGAGAGGAGCAATGTGTCTATTTATATTTCACCTTAATGTTTTATTAATGACCAATAGATGTTTAGTCTACAATGACAATAGGGAGTAGGATATCAGCCTGTATGTCTTGTCTAGTTTGCTTACGCCCTAAACTCAGAACTGGTTTAATGCAATACACGCACACAGTTATTATAAACAATGGTGTTAAGAGTGTCCCATTTTCTATAACTTAAATGCTCAGTGTGTTCAATTCATTGGATTTTGCCCTGTGACTATTGTGCTGTTTCTCTCTTTGTGGAGAAATACATTCAATTAAGTCTTGCATAACATGCACTTCGTCGGTCTACAAATTTTTTTTCCTAGTTGCTTGTGGTGTCACTGGTATTTATTTTGCAACGTCAGCAGTGCTTCCGGGCCAAACAGAGAGTAAAGACTGCAGTTGAAATAACTTTTTTTCTTTTTTTGTTCACATTCCAAGATTCTTAAGAACGGCCTGAAAAGAAATGTCGGAACTGTGTTCTGAAAGTACTTTTCAGAGCCCTGTACTACTAGAGAAGTTAAGAGCATTATAATTCTGAAGGAGGGGAAAATAAAAGACTGTGGGAATCTCCCTCCCACCCTCTAATTTGTGGCAATGCTAGTTCTTCTTAAATCTCTCTCAAAACTGAGAAATAAAATTTTAAATGTTACAAAAAGTTTTTTTGTTGTTTTGCCTTTTTTTTTACTTTCTCCTGAGGTAGGAAAAGGACATCTCTTGTAAGTAATAAAGTCATTCTTGCTTGCACAGAAAAAAATAAAAATAAAAAAACCCAGTGCTCTCTTGGTAAAATGCCTCTGGGTCTTTTCCTGCAGGATTCCCCCTGGGTACTTTGCAGAGACCTTCCTTTTCCCTACCTCTAGCTGAAAAGCTGCATGTAAGATGGAATGTGTATAGTGCTTACATTTTCATCCTTTTCTTCTCAGCTACCGCCAACACTTGACAAAGACAGAGATGGGAAGCAGAGATCTCAATATTTGAGAATGATTATGTCTCTTATTCTCTGCCCAGTGTGGAACAAAATCTGAAACATTTAATTCTCTTGTGTAATATTTTCTTTGTCTATGTTGCTTCTGAAAGCAATCATTAAGACCCTTTCAGCCTTAGCTTAGCCCTAGGCTGCCAGGAGAGTAGGAGAAGCCAAGAGAAGCTAGAAAACAGCAGGCTGGAAAGAGGGGCCCTGATTTTGAAGCCCACTCACTCACTAGCCAAAAGGCCTATATTCTCTGCAGCAGTTTTGTCAGCAGGAAACTGAAGGTAAATAGACATTTATTTATCTTATAGGGAAGGTGGCTTTTTAAAGCCTTTTTATGTTTGTACTTGTTTAAGAGTTTCAAGTGAGCTTGTGTATGAGAAATTGTTTTTATTTTTATTTTTTGGATCTGGAATCAAACCCAAGGCCTCCTGTGTGTTAGGTAAGCTCTCTACCACTGAGCTAACACCCCCAGGCCAAGAAATTGTTTCTAAAAATCTTATTTTACCAACTTCAGTGGGAGCCATGATTCTACAGTTTGAAGAATGAAAATGTTCTCCTTCTTCTATTCTCTTTTCCCCTTATCTAAATTGACAGGAGCAGTTTAGTTCTTTTCAAGGCCCAATTTCCCTACCTGTATAGGGCCAAACTCCTGAAAGAACTGCTGGTAGCGCTTCAGGAGGGTAAGCAATACCTGTACAGAAAAATGACCACTGCTGCATGAAGAGGGAGGGTTCCTTTGGCAGAGGTGGAGATCTTTTAAGCAGTGACTTGGGGCTTGCATTAAAATCAGGTTCTGAATGCCTGTCAGGGGCCATGCAATTCTGAGAAAAGCGCAATGTTAGAATTAAGCACAGAGTTTAAAGAAGTACAAATCTAATCACAAAGTTAAAAATCCATTTGACATATTCTTGGCCCCACAATTAAAGCCATTTAGTTGGGACCAAACTAAAATGCCAGAGGATCTTATTTCTCCTGAATTTAGCTCAGAGATTTTTCTTAGGCTTTCAGGCACCTATCACAAATCTGTTCCATTTTTAGTTCCACCTCAGAAAGATTCTCTGATAGAGGTGCCTAATACTGCCTCTAGGACTGGCCTGTTGCTCTTCTGTTGGCCCTAGGACCCAGAATTTGGTGGTGCTTTCCCTTGGGTAGATCTGCTGAATCTCCCAGATGACAATATTCTGATTTAATCATGTGTCAATGCTGATGTGGTAGAGATCAAAGTCATATAATAAGTTTCTAGTTTAATTAAAAATTTGCCTTTCAAATTCAGTCCCTTTCCTGTACTTCTCCCTCTCGCCCCACCTTCCTTGCCTGATTCTTTATGTGTGGGATAACTTGTATCCCAATGCAGGAGGTCACTACAGCTTAGGCACAAATGGTCTAAGGATGGGTTTAGGAGGGAGAAGTGAAGAATGGTGTGACAGTGCACGCAGCAGTCAGGCGGACTTCCTGAGGTCTGACTCCCTTTAGAAACAGAAGCTGTCATCATATTTCCCGCTTCCAATAGATAATTTTGCTTTATGACATTTTGAAAAATATATACAACTTTAGCACACTGAAAATCAAAGCCACAAAAACCTGCGGCTGTGTATGAGACTGAGCCTGTCCAGAGAACCAGAAGGCATTTTATACATTTTCTTATTCATGGAAGACTATGTAGGTGAAGCAGAAAATAAAACAAGAGGGAATATTAACTGAAAAACAATTGATGTGCCTGAACATATTTTATAACAAGGTAAAAGTTAAAAACCAGACACACTGTTTTAACCAGAGGATTCCTTTGGAAAGGTAGAATATAATATGGTGTTTTATCAAAATATGAGACTCGTAATGGAAAAATACTCTTTCCTTTAACAGATAAGCAAACTTGCTGTAAATATTCACACAATTGGTCACCAAGTGTAATTTAAGACTGTGTTTGAGGAATGTTTTCCATATGAATATGCTTTAACACCTGCATCTCTTCAAAGCTCACTGTTCAGTAAGGGGAATTAGGAGGCACGTGGCTGGGTGAGGAAGGAGAGAAGCAAATGGAATTCTAAAAATCATCTTTACATCTTTGTCTGTAAAAAGAAAATAAAATGGCTGCAATTATAACACAGCCCTATCCTCCTCCCTCCAAACAGTTCTCAAACCCATTTTGAGAATTTCTTTTCACTTTCAAAATGAATCATCAGAGAGGGGCTATGTTGCTTTTGTTCAAGGGCACACAGAACTCAGCCAGAGTTCCTGTCACAAGCCAGTCTGGTGAATAGATCACCAAGAGTGATGTACAGTGGAATGCCAAGTCAGGTCTCTTGAAAAGCAATAAATAACATATTTAAAAATATATGTTTGTGTTAGAAATGTTTTGGCTCTAAAGTTACCAGATGTTTTTGTCACTTCTCAATTGCTTTATAAAGCAGACCTCTTATCTACAATTATCTGTTGTCCTGTTTTGTTTCTTGCACACAATTCCAGAAACACTCTTTAAGCTGCTGTCATGAGGTGGTATAACTTTAATCAGTGATTCTCTAGCCTTCTTATACAAGTCATTATTTTTTCCCCACCCAGTATAATTTGTGTGATCCCATTCCTGTCCCCAAAACATGTTCATAAAGGAATTATAAAATGCCACGGTGTTCTGCATAAAATGGGAATGTCTTAAAGGAAGCATGCACTTATTACATGCTTACATGTCTGCCATTTGAAGCACTGGCCTGGGTGCTATGGACATAGCAGCAATCTCTAGGTTCCTCCCCACAAGCAACTGCAATTCCTACTAAACAATTCAACAAATAAAGTCACACACAAGAACTTACTGTGGTCAATGATCTAAGGAAATATAAACACTGATAAGGTCAACAATTACTGGGGGTTTTAGCTAAAGTCTCCTTTATATGGATGATCAAGGGAGTCTCTCCAAGAAGGTGGTGTTCAAGGTGGGTACAGGGAGCCAGAGGAGAGGACAAGGGGGAGACCGTTCCATGCAGGGAGGAAGCCAGCATAAAGGAGGTGGGTAAGAGGCTGTATCCTTCAAGAATAGAAGGTAAACCAGTGGAGGGGCTGGAGGGAGGGACAGAAGAGTCCTGGATGAGATTAGAGATGTAAAGAAGGGCCAGGGTGCGCTGGTCCTCATAGCCTGCTAGGAATTTTGAATTTTATTTTGAATTTTACAAAGTATAACAGTTCTTTGTAGGTGAAGTAACACGGTCTGATTTATGCTCTGATGGAATTGCTTTAAAAGTGAACAGTTCATGAGTAAGGCAATATCAGGAGGGATGGGAATGAGATGATAAGGGCCACCCAGGGGATGGGACTAGCAGCCAGCCAGCATGGGACAGAGCTCACGCTGGGGAGAGGCTGGCCCTGCCTGCTGCCCTGTAGCTTCTTGGAGCCCTCACGTGTGGTTGTCAGCAACCGACTTGTGACTTTCAAAGCTTAGCTTAATATAGAAAAACTTCTTTTTTTTTTTTTTTGGTTTTTGTTTCTTTTCTCACTTGGTATATATACCTTTATTCTAAACATCAGTAAAGGGGAAGTTAAAAATACCAAAAGCATTTAGGACAGCTTGCAGTGTGAGTCTTCTTATAGGAAACAACTGTTGGATATGAACTAAGATGGGCCTTGGAGTTCCCAGTGGTGTGACTAGAGAACTGAATTATGTCCCCTGTATCAAGTATCAAAGTGTGTCTTTCCTAGGAGTCATTGTGTTGCTCTGCCCCCATTGGTAAAGTGGCCCATTATGTCAGCGTGATGCTCTATCAACTCTGCAAGCTGGAGGGCTGTGAGAGTTTGGGCTTGCAGTAGTGTGTATGCTTCAGGCCCACATCCCTTCTCCTACCACATGGGTTCCCTTAGTTCCTTCTTCAGTGACCACCTCTCCTAACCCAGCTCTGTGCCCACCACCTTGCCCCTTAATTTTTGCCAACTGGTGGAGTGAATAAAGATAATGATGTCAAAAATGACTAGCTTGTTTTCAGCATTCTCTGCATTTCAAACATTGTGCTGCTTTACCTACATTATTTCATTTATCCCTTAGCACATCCCAAAAGGTATTCTATGTTATAAGTTATTCTCATTTTAACATCAAAGATACCAGCAAGATTGTGACTTGTTCAGAGTCCTGGTGAGCTTGTGGAAAGGGCAAGGAAGAAAGGAGATACAGAGAAGAGATGGGCATGGGTGCAGAAAACTGGGATGGCACTGTCAAGGCGGTGCTTGCTAGGTGAGTCAGTCTAGCCACAGTGACACTTAGCACATAAGTGAATCATTTGGTTCTTATAGACCTAACCAACCAGATGCCATTGCTGTCCAACTAATCATTTCATTTCCCTGTGTAAGTCCACTCAAAATAACCAGTTTGGGAAGAAATCCAATCTGCTTGGAATAACTTCTGTTATTTAGGAGCCTCCAGCCTACTTAATAAGCCAAATCTCCCTCACAGCACATAACCTTTGAAGACTGCTTTTAGCCAAATTAAAGCACTAGTGGTACTCATCCAAATTTTCATTCAGCCTTAATTTTGGATTCCTTTTGGGTATTTACCTTTGGCAGGAAAGGAAGGCCTATCTGCCTGGCCAATAAATAGCAGTTGTTTCAGTCAGGACTTCAGGAGGGCGTTTAAACAAAGATGAGAAAAAATTCTTTAATTTAGTATATATGGAACATCTCCAGAATACGGACTGGTGAGGACATAATTAATGACTGCAACATAAATCAAAATATTGGTATTTTTATTCTTGATGACAAACTACCCTCCATGGAGTCTGTTAAATACACTTGAGGGACCTATATCCATCAAAAAGCTATTTCTGTCTTAGAAGGGGCAGTCGACTGGAAGCCATCTTGCAAAATAATAAGAATCTGTAGATACTTGAGGAAGAATTGCATACATGTGAGCACTAAAAAAAGTCCAGAGTTGCTGTGGGAAATTCTTACGGACATTTCCATTACTTATCTATTTAAGAAACCCTTAGCAATTGTACAGAGGATCTCATCTCCTCAGCTAATGACTGTGGGGCACAAACTTTCACAGATTAGCATAAGTTTATCCTTGATGTAGCTATTACTTGGGTTTAGGGGGCCTCAGAAGATTTGGAGATTCTGATTAATCTGAGATGATCTGGAGAATAATGGGATCATCGGATCACTGGGAGCAGATGTGTCCCGCCTAACCCATACCCTCCTGGCCCGGAGGCAGTGCCTGTCTGCTCTTCATGCTGAGGTCTTTCTGCAGCAAGTGATTCTAACGTCTGCTTTTCCGGCCTTTAGGGTGTTTCATTCTTGGCTGATTGCTCTTGTATTGTTTGTAGTGCCAACTGAACCTGGGCCACTTGAAAAATCATGAAAAAGGGAAATGGAGAGTTTTGCCTATCTTGGATCGTTGTAAAAGAATGCAGTCAGGTCGTAACACTTCACTGGGTTCCTGCCATGTGTATGGCACAGTGCTGAAACCTGAGGGAGGTGCGGGAGGGACCGATGGTGACCTGGAGAACAAACAAGAACACAGTGCCACTGCGCTGTATACAGCTTATCTCCTCCAACCCTTCTTTTCCTCCATATGCAGTTAGTGCCACTTTAGTAGAGCAGACAGAACACTTTAGAGGACTTCCTTTGAGGCTTCCTTTCTGGTACCTGTGGGTTTTATCTTATTAATGTGTGACAGGTGAACATTTGGGAACGTGGAAATTGTAGATTTTCAAGGGGTTCAAGGCACATATTTATTTGCTTTCCCTGTGGTTACTCACCAGCTTTTCCTCCTGCCACCCATCTGCCTTCTTTGCAGTCCCCAAACACTGGGCTTAGGCCAACACAGATGTTCATGTAACCTGGCCACAAGCTCAGACCATGGTGCTGCATCTCAAATACAGAACTGTTTCTGGCTTCAACCACATGCAGAAGGCAACTGTATTTTTTTTTGCCTGAATATTTTTCATTTGCAAGAAAAGAAGACTTAATATTAAGCTCTGAAAATAACATAGCTACTCATCTGCTCTCTGCAATCAGTATAACTTGAAGTACAATGTTAAGCAACCTAGACTCCAGGTGTTGGCAAGGAAAAGAAAAGCAAACGAGGAGCCTACTAAAACAAAGTTCTCACTCTTGCCTTTGGGCATATCATTTTCTCTAGGCCTTCATTAACTTATTCCTAATAATGAGTGGTTGGACTCGGTGACCTTAAAGGCAAAAATTGAACACTCAATGATTTCTGCCAGCCAAGGTCAGAGAGAGGTAAACCCATGCAATCAATGACAGCTAGACCTTACCAACCGAAATGCTAGCATGGGTATGGATATGGGTTTAGAGGGAGCAGAGGCTGCTAGGTCATGCCACCCACACTATCTAATACATTCCAACATTAGACAGGCTAGATATGTAGTGTGGAGCATCAGGGGCTTAGCACTAGCATAAGAGATGAACGTGAGACTCTTCAGAAATAATAGCAGAAGCCACAACAGGTAGCTGCTGCTCTTCCCTCAATCCAGCCCTTCTCTGAAGAGGCAGGTGGCCCTGAAGGTCACCAGGCAGATGGCCAGCTTCCCTGGGAGCAACCTGATCTTGAATGTTGCTGCACACCTGATCTGAGTTCCCTGGCTGGCTTCAGCAGGAGGCAGGAACCCTAGACGCTGGGCTGCCACCTTTTTCTGCACAGACAGCTGCTGCCGCCACTTTCTGCCAGGTGACTGTCCCTCTCAGCAACAGCTGTGAGAGGGAAGAAAAAAGAAGGACAGTGACCATAGGGCAGTTCTCTTAAAAATAGCTTCAGGGTTTGTGCCATGGCATACTGATTTGATCTTAGGATGGATCAAATTTGCATAGTGAGTTGAAGAGTCCTCCTGTAGAAAAGAAGAACAGCAATATGGAAGGCTGGCAGGTATAGGAAAATATTTCTAAATGTAGGTGTTTATTTATTTAGAGACTAGATTCGGGAAAATTGGAAGCAGGAAAAACATGTTGATGATATCATAAGAAGTTACAATAACAACAAAGTAATTGCCCAGTGTGTCCTCTTCAGTTCTCATAATGACCTGAAAGTTTGCTTTGGTTTAAAGAAACTGCAGTGAGTAAATAATTAATTTTCTCTAATTTACACATTATGAAGATATGACAAGAAGACTGTTGTTGGCCCACCTTCTTTATTCTTTGTTTTGTTTATGATCCTGCCATCATAAATTACCCTTTTAAGGTGATACTATTCTAGAAAGTGGTTTTTGTTCCAATATTGTCCATATGTTAAAGGTCTTTTCTGGCTCTTGTCAGTGTTTGAGTGACTAATACAAACTTTTCTTATAAAATTTTGATCAGATCCTAAAAAAAGAAAAAGAACAGTGAATGCAAGAGATAAAAGCATATTAACTGTGGTAGGCAGAATGATGACCCCCAACTGTGCTCACATTCAATCCCCAGTGCCTATAAATATGTTGTCTTCGAGGCAAAGGGGACTTTGCACATGTAATTAAATTGGGACTTGGAGGATATCCTGGATTATTGATTGAGCCCAATGTAATCAGAAAGGTCCTGAAAAGTGGGAAAGGAAGACAGAAGGGAGAGTCAAGAGTCAAAGGATATGTGACCTTAGAAGCAAGATCAGGGTGATAGAGTATGAAAGGGACCCAACTCATCTTTGCTAGCTCTTGAGATTGAGGGAAAAGGCATTGAACGACGGAATGTTTGACTGGCCTCCAGACCTTTGGGAAAAAGGAAAAGAAATGGACCTCTCCAGAGCCTGCAGAAAGGAATGCAGCCCTGCTGACAGAGCTGGATTTTAGGCTGGAGAGACTCATGTCAGACCTCTGACCTACAGAACCAAGATACTTTTGTGCTATTTTAAGCCACTGAATATTCAGTAATTTATCGTAATAGCCCTAGAAACTATCACACTAACCAACAACTGGCAGTGTACACTTACCAGAAGTGTTCATGGTGAGGAGGCATGGCTCCCCCTCTGGAAACCAAGCTGCCCCATGGTCATGCCCGCAGACTGAAGATTCTGGTTTCACTCATCCTACTTGTTCAGATACATGCGAGGCATTGCCCTTTCTTGGAGGAAAAGGGACCTGTGCAAAAGTATGGCTGACAAGTTGCTCGCAAAGATACACACAAAGTAAACATCACCACAGCCTTGCTCTCCAGAAGTCTAAAGCAACTGACCGACTCACAGAATCACTGAAAGCACATTTCTCAGTGACACTACTATCGGATACATAGATTGCATTTCCAAGATGGGTGTTGGTGCCTGCGTGGTGCTGATGGTTTCTGTTCTGCTCTAATTCTCCTGCAGTCTCCAAGTCCCTTTACATTCGCTGCCCCAACATCTAGCTCTTCTTGCCTATTTCCTCATGGTTTACTTCCTCAATTCTTCAAGTATTTGCCGAAATGTGAGATTCTCAGTGAAGCTCTTCCTGACTAATCTATTCAAAACCTTCCCTCCACTGTTGGACTCTCTACCTCTATCTTGTTTTGCTTTTTTTTTTTTTTAAATGTTTCTTGATGGCCCTTATTTCCATTGAATGTATTATGTAGCTGACATTTATTCTCTTGGCTTTTTCTCTCCTCCCATTAAAATATATCTGTCATAAGCACAGGATTTTCTTTTGTTTGGTTTACTTACATATTCCCTGCTTTGTTTGGTACCTACTAGATACTCATTTAATATTTATAGAGGGAATAAAGAATTGTTAGACTTCGAGGGAGTCTTGGCTTAGTGTAAGCCTTTCCCTCCAAATGGTGTCATTCAGTATGAAAATTTAGACCTGGTATTGTTGATGGCACTGTTTTTTCAAATGATGCCTCCCTGAACTGCTGCACTTAAGGAGTCCAGATTAGTTTTTGCTACCTCCCCTGATGTCAAAGTAACTTTCCCAGCCACCTGCAACTGCCCCTTACCCCCACATTGCTCTTTGCCTGAGCAGAACACATGGATTGCTACATAGGATGCAAGGTCAACTGTGTGTGGAGACTATTACATTTAAATACACTACCTGAGAGATTTAGATAGTTAGAATGTTTTCGTTCAAGTTTTATATCATTGTGTATAAATCACATTCTTTCTCCAGGAAGAGGCTGTCACGTTACCTGAATCATACTCCAGTTTGCACCTCTGGGAATTTTGTGTATGAAAATTTCTGTTAGAATCTAGGGAGTGGCTTAGTATTTATTCTCATTTTGATTTGAACTAAGTATGGCATATCTGCTTAATGTATAGACACATATTTTTCCATGAAAAGGGAATAAAAAATAAATATATATAGTCAAAGAAACAAAATAAGTAGTGGTCACTGATATTTTGGCTGAAGTACCCCAGGTCTTGTCCAGTTAATCGCTTTCTCAATATGATGACCAGTGCTCTGAATTTCATCTTAAATGATTGCCACACAACTTAATATGTCTTATTAGCCATTATTCATGAGCCTCAAATTGCTAGACATTCTCTTGTTCTGAGGATGGATGTGTATTCTCTTTCCTTGGTTGCATTTGAATTGAACGTGTGGACAGGTCTCTTATCTGAACGACTGCCTCACACTCATCACCCTTGAGCAAATTTGCAGGCTTTTGTAGTGCCAATGACTAAGATTGGCCTGATGATGTGAAATAGGGGAGGAAATTTGCCTATAAGACCTGCCAAGTTTGCAATCGCTCAAATATATTCAACAACCATAGTCAGGCTTGCTAAATTATTAATGAAGCAAAGCTAAAAAAACTCACCCTGGCCTTATACATTCATACTTAGATGAGAATTTATTAGGACAACAAAAATATGTGCTGTTGTTGTAGTAGCACCTGTTTTTCATTTATGTCTGCCATAAAGACCAGAAAGAATCATGTGGGTTTCTTATTATAAATGTAAATTCATGAGCGTCTTCCTAGACCAACTGAAGCAAATACTCTAAAAGCAGGGCCTGAGAGAATCTATACTTTTAAGCAAGTCTTCTAAATTATTATTATGTGTTTTAAAATTTGGACAACTGGCTTAGAATGTAGTGTGACCATTATATATAATCACTCACATTCAATTGATAACCAGCAAATAGATGGATTTGTGTGGCATTGCTATGTAATTGCCATGGATGTGGCCCACAGAACTACCCAAAGATTGCAAAGCCATTAGAAAGATCTGTGGGAAAATGTGGCCTTGACCACTTAACTACTCCTCCTTGGACTGTTCCAATGCTACCTTATGAAAGAAGCTCTGATACTCCTGCACTGGTCATTATCCCAGAAGTAGCATCATTTGGGAAAAATGAGAAAGAAGAGCATTCTTTCCCTTGATTAACAGAGGAGATCTGTTTTATATTTGAGAGGTCATTGCTATTTATTTTGTCCAATTAGGGTTTTTGCAGTTTTATACTAGTCAATTAAGTAGAATTAGTTTAAGGTAGCATCTTTTTTTAATGAAGAATGTGTTCTTGACTGTTTCTATCTTTCCAGTTTTGTTGTCACTCTCATAAAAATTATCCCTCTGCTTTGAAGAAACATGGCATTTCCTGACCACATGGCAGCTCCAGATTTTGTACCAGAAGGGCAGGATACCCCTGCAAGGGTTGAGTTGTCACCAAGGCAGCCAAGATGAGTTTCTCGCTTAGGAAGGTGTCCTTCCTATACAGACCATAGCTTGCTTCTTTCCAGGTCCTTACACATTTGTCAGTGTCCTCTGCATTAGCACCTGCTATTGACCTTCCTTTTTTCTCTCTATTCTCTGTGCTACGTTGAATAATAAATTGAATTGTGAATTCTGACGAATAAATGCTTAGATAACATTTGCAAACTTTCTGCAAACTCTAAAGTGCTATGCAAATGAAACAGGTAGGTGGAATTTCTAATTAGAGGAGAGTCAAGATTCAGTGGTAACTCATCTTTGAGCTGGCTCTACTGGTAGGGGGTTCTTCCAGAAATTCTTTTCTTCTTTTTTCCCCACATTTTTACTGTTTTAATTATACATGTGACACATATTCATTGTGAGAAGTAGGAAATATAGTTAAAAATAACCTATGTATATATGAATAAATGCAAGTGGAGATTAATTATGATCCCATTATGTACAGGCAATCCTTAACATTTTCTTTTCTAACAAATTATATGCATACCCTTTGCCCTATAACCTATGGAAGATATGTGACTCTTCCATTAAATATAGGTGAGTATGTCTTCAGTTTCACAAACAGGTTTAATTTTATGAAATAATTTATATACGCACATATTCTACTGTGTTAGCAGTAATATATTATAATCTCTAAAAGCACAAGCATTAAAACCAAACTGCTTGTATTTGAATCCTGGTTTAACCTAAGGTATTAACTTAAATTCTCTGTGCTTCCATTTGCTTGTTTTTGTAATGGGATAGTCATAGCATTTCTCATTGGGCTTTTGTGAAAATTGATGAGATAGTAATTGTATGTTAAACACTAAAAATAATGCCCTATTCACAAAGAATATGTTGGTCAGCTGTGCATTGCTGTTACCTAAATACCCTAAAAGAACAATGTAGAGTACTAAAAGTTTATTTTAACTTATGATTTCAAAGGTTTAATCCATGGATTGCCAAGCCCATTGCTTTGGGCCCAAGGTGTGGCAGAACATCATGGCAAAAGGGCATGATAGAGGAGTGCTTCTCATCTTCTGATGGCAAAGAAGCAGAAAAAGAGATCAGAGATAGGGCTGCAGGGAAGATGCTCCCTTCCAGACAGGCTCCCAGTGACCCACCTCCTCCAGGTCCCACCTGCCTACAGTTACCATCAAGGTAGTCCATTCAAACTAGTATGGACTGATTATTTCACAGCTCTCATAATCTAATCATTTCACTTCTGAATATTCCTACATTAGCCCAAGACATTTGGGGATACACCTCATATTCATACTGTAGCAAATAGTATATAAATGTTGTCTATTACTAGTGACTGATTCTGTTATTTTATGTTTAAGATTGAGAGAAAATACCAACTAAAAATATATGATATTATTTGGGCAAATCAAACACCTTAGAATTAGTCTCATGTTATGTAGTTTCTTTTTTCCCTTCAGATGAAAGGGAACCTGAAAAAAATTAAATATGGGATAAATACTTGAGAGATGAGTGTCGACAAGATTGATAGAAACTCTTTAAATTTTTCTTCAGGACTTTTCCTGACAAGTTACTCTTAATCCCTGACCTAAGGAAAATTTGAAATTTCTCAGACCAAATAGTAGAGATGTTCTAATTTCTTCAGGAAACACATAAAAGTAGAAATCTGAGGTAAATAACTGTCCAGGCTTTAGAACATAAAGCAGAAAATTTGCTGACTGTTTTTACCAATGGAGTGTTCATTTAAGACTAGCTATCCCATAATAAGCTAAAGTTTGTAAAGAGGATACAATATACAATAATACATTCTGATGGTTTTGTTGAAATTCTCTCTTAATCTCCCAACTACCTTTTCATTTTCTCCAAGTAAAAATACAATGACTGTTACTTGCAGAATAACAGACATACTAATTATGCTTCACCATTTGAAACTGTCTTCTCTAAGATAATTTCAAGAATTGCATAAAAAGAGATATGTATATGATAATAAACTTATTTGGTAGTTATGATGATATACTTGTTTGGTAGTTTATTTACCGATTTAATCAGGAATATTATGAAGAAAATAAATATTCTGATGAGGTTTTACATGGTTTTTGACTGAAAAATTACCAGAATTTGATCTGGCTATATGTTAAAGATAATTGAGAGGCAATACGCTCGATATTAAGTATACATTTCAGGGTATACTTATGAAAAAGTAATAAGCTCAACATTTAAATACTGGCTTTATTGTAGTATTTTCTCCTTACATCTGTTCTACATAGATGAAAAGATTCCATACTCAAATTCCAGCTCTGCCATATAGACATTGTAGGTTATTGGATAAATTACAGTTCTTCCCAGGCCACAGCTTCCTTATATGTAAAATAATAATGTGCCATCTTGAGGTTAAATGAGTATCATGGTTACTGCATCTGACATTATTTTTGGTACACAATAGGTGATATAGAGTAGGACATTGCCCTTCATCTGTTGAGTCTTAAATTATTGTCCTTAACCTGTAATCTCTAAAATAAATGAAGATGTTAATAAGCCCATCATCTTTGGAAAACCATGAAATCTTTACATCCAATCCTGTCATTGGCAGGACAGTTGCATGATCATCTTTTAGTGTAATCTTTGGGCAAATGGCTCAGTGCTACTGTGTAACAAGATTGTCAGTAGCTATGGAAATATTAGTTTGGGCCCTTCATGAATCTCTGAAAAAGACTACAGTGGTCATTGACAGAAAGTTGAAATCAATACTTTGCCCTTTTTCCATTTCACTATAGAAAAAATGTTCATTGGAGAAATTATATGAGTGATAACTCTTCTTTCTTAGATGGGACACTTTTAGATAGAAGCTGAAATCAAACAAGTGAGTTTATTCCAATGACTTAAAAGTGTTACAACTAACATGTTTGAACATATTCTGCTCTTGTCTATTGTTTATTGGTTTGACATCATATGGGCTGATCAAGGTTCAAACTCACAACTGCCAAATCCTCCAACATCTTTGAAGCATTACACTCAGTTGGCCCCTCCAGCATCACTGCAGGATTGACATTTACTTTCACAGATGCACTTATAAAATTACAAAGTACATAATTCCTGAGGGAATATAGCTTTGTACTTCTCAGAAGTACCCCCAGCTAGCTGTATAAGAAAAGGGAATATGGCTTATCTTTATATGCACTTTCAGCTCCCTAAATACAAACTCTACATTTCTGGCTTGTGTAGTATGCATCTTTTCAGGTTGTGGCAAGTGGCAAAGATAGATAAAGTACATCATTTTCCCCGGGCAAGTATTTTACTCAGGCCTAGCAAAACCATATACTCAATACTGACTCAGGAAGGGTTGCAAGCTCAGCTTATGTTTAGAGTATACACCACCATAGTTATGACCTGTGTAGAGGAGAGGAACGGTCAGCTTACAGTGGGGGTAGGGTGGGGCAGGGGCTGTGAAGGCTGTTAATGAGAGGATGTTATATTCCTGGTGTAGATTGTCATTAACTCATCAAGCAGTACTTGGTAGACTAGTCGTGACTTATTTTAATATAATCATTACTTATTTGAAATGCACCAACTGCTCTTTTCACTCTTGTTCCAATGGTCTACAAAAACTTTTGGGCTACTTTAGAGTCTTTAAAGTCCTAAAGAAATTTCCCTGGGGGCAGACTAATGCTCTGAATGCATATAAAATGTAGTTCCTGAGTTTTCACCTTAACATGTGTTCCCTTTCAATGGTGACAGTAATTCTTCTGGATATCTCCTAGTCACAAGAAACTTTTGCCTCATTCCTTACAACAATCTTTTGAGGAGAAGTAGCATTTTCCAAATAGCATTTCTGAGGAAACCACAGCCTACACACAGCTCTTTCTAAATATCACATTCTATGGAAGGACTCAGGTCAAAACAGATCATCTGAGTATGATCTGCAGAAGTTGAAAATAGACATATAACTTCTAATTCCTCCATTGTCCTTTTTCTTAAAAAAAGGTGTCCTTACTATAGGTTTATGACCATATAGCCATAGTTGAGCACAATATTTCTTGCTTTATTAGCATTAATTACATCACAAACTACCTAATTTCTTGACTAAAACTCTGAATAGTAATGGTGCAATGCTCATTTGGGAGGTAGAATTCCAAATTGGATTGTGATTTCAACCAGTGTCCAATCAGTAAAGATTGCTGTCCTATTATTTTCTATTCAGGATTGCCTTCCTATCAGCAGAACATGGGAAGAATTGACCCAAGGAGCTTAATCTTTGTTCTATCTTCTAAACACTTTTCTTGCTGTGCAGTAACTTCATCTGTTGATTTGGGCAGAAGGATGAGTAATGTGCTCTCTTGTGTTCAGAGAGTTTGTGTAGGTAAAGTAGGATTATTTGCCTTTGCACTCAATCTGACGCCCTTTGTGAGAGCTCACGTCATTTTTTAAGGATTCAGGAGAAGTTACTAATGTAATTGCTATCTCAGAGACGCAGCATTCATTTTAATACCTTTATTCATCAAGTATTTTTACCTCTTGATTCTTGAATATAATCTGCTTTGGAGCCTACAGGGGATCATGGGAGGACATTGAATGTAAAGCTGGCAGGAGGGGTTGGGTGGATTTTTTTTGCATATATTTTGAAGTATTCAAAAGTAGAATCAGGTCATTTTGCAGATCAGCACAGTGATATTTACCCTGAAGTAAAAGATGTATTTCCACTTATTTTACAAATTAAGTTGTTTTGTGGATTTGAAAATTTGAATCTTTTTATTTTGACTTTGGGTCTCATTTAAATTACAGAAACAGGAATGAAAAAATCTATATATAGCTTTTTATTTCACAAAGCAGTTAACAACAAAAGTCAAGAAGTACCCTAGGCATTTCACTTTTTTTCCTTGCCTGTGGGAAAGCTCTTGGTGAGTTTTATCCTATGTGCACATGAGGCAAAACAAATGTCTGTGGCAGCTAAAAGCCATGGAACACAGTTTCTGGCAACGAGTTTTAATGATGGAGCTTATCTTCAATCATTTTTGGCATTTCCTAGAGCTTTCTATGTGGAGACATTCCACCTTTAGCAGTTTTTATCCAATGAAGTACTTTACTGTTGTTTGCTAAAATGGGAGACAAGGGATAGCCTCGCTGGTGTCTCAGTTCTGCATATGATGTCAGCCTGACCATCCCAATGATTGGCTAAGGTTTAAACTGCAATTTCAGGGGCTAGGGTTATGGCTCAGTGGTAGAGTGCTCGCCTCACACATGTGAAGCACAGGGTTCAATCCTCAGCACCACATATAAATAAATAAAGATATTATGTCCATTTACAATTAAAAATATTAAAAAAATAAATAAACTGCAATTTCAGTTGACAGCATTCTTTTTTTCTTAGGCATCTTCTTTTGGTTTTTCTTTGCCAAGGGCAATACCATCGCCCTCATCTAAAAACACCATTTCCTGTAAGATGATGCCATAGTTCTCTGTGTCTTCTAGTCTTCGTTTTCTCCCTGTCTCTTCTTCTTTATGCGAAACAGTGACTTGAGAGTCTTCCTAAACAATGTTCGCACTTGGACAGTACCCTTCCAGTTGGTCTCTATTTCTACTGCATATGTAATTGTACATAATCATTCATAATTCTCCATAATAGAATTCCCTTCTTTTCACAGGTTTATTGTTATGCATGTCCTGTCTGGTCAGGCTGTTTCCCTCTACCCCAAACATGTGCCTAGACTGTTCTTTCTTCCTTTTTACATCCTTAAACCCTACTGTAATTGTAAAGGTAGAGTATTTACACCAGCACTTTCCAACAGAAACATGAGACAAGCTACATGTGGAATTACCTACATAATTTTAACATTTCTAATAGCTATTTAAAATAAGAGAACATAATTTAATAATATTTGTGTTTAATCCAGTATGTTTAAATATGAGTATTTCATCATATCAACATAAAAATATGAATGATATAATTTATCTTTGTTTTTACTGAATTCTTTGAAATCAGGTGTGTTATTACATTAACAGCACATTTCAATTTAGATTAGTCACATTTTAGGTGTTCAACCACTACGTAGGATTTGTGGCCACAGTATTGGACAGCACTGCTTTGGACCATTTTAGTCCTTACTGTTTATCTGTTTTTATTTTTAATTTTTTTGGTACCTGGGATTGAACTCAGGGGCACTCGACCACTGAGCCACATCCCCAGGCCTATTTTGTGTTTTATGTAGAGACAGAGTCTCACTGAGTTGCTTAGCACCTCGCCATTGCTGAGGCTGGCTTTGAACTCGCGATTCTCCTGTCTCAGCCTCCCTAAGTGCTGGGATTACAGGCATGCGTCACCGCACCTGGCTTGTTTATCTGCTTTTTGAAAGACATTTCTTAGAACAGTTATAGTTTTAAACAAACTTCTGAGGAAGGTGCAGTTTCCTATAACCTCCCTGCCATCACATATGCATAACCTCCCCCATTATCAACATCCTCACAAGAATGGTACTTTATGAACATCGATGAACGTCATTGACACAGCATAATCACCCAAAGTTTAAAGTTTACATTACAATTCACTATTGATACTAAATACTCAGTGGGTACCTCTCGTTATAGTATAATAGAAAGTGTGTTCATTGCTCTAAAAATACTCTGCGTTCCACCTATTCATCCTTCCCTTCACCCTTAGTGCCTGACAACCACTGATCTTTGTACTGTTTCTAGAAGTTTGCCTTGTCCAGAATGAAATATAGTTGCATTATACAATGTGTTGCATTATACAATGTTTTGATTGTCTACTTTCATGTAGTAATATGCATTTAAGTAATATGCATTTAAGTGTTTGCATGGCTTGAAACATTTTTTTAGCATCAAATAATATTCCATTGTTTGGATTATCAGAGTTTATTTTTTCATTTCACCTACTGAAGGATATCGTGATTGCTTCCAATTTGGGTAATCAGGAATAAAGCTGCTATAAACATCCATGTTCAAGTTTTTGTGTGGAAGGTAAATCTTCAATGCCTTTGGGTAAATATCAAGCAGCAACGAATCTTATTATGGAGCTTATCTTCAATGATTTTGTCATTTCCTATGGGTGAATACCATGGATTATATGATGTGTTTAGTTTTCTAAGGAACTGTCAAACTGTCTTAAGTTTGCATTCCCACCAGTGATGAGTGACAGCTCCTATAGCTCCACATCTTGCCAGCATTTGGTTTGTCAGTGTTCCTGATTTTGGTTACTCAAACAGGTGTGAACTGGTATTTCATTGTTTTAATTTCCATCTCTCTGATGATATATGGTGTGAAATATCTTTAGCATGCTTATTTCCCATCCATATAAATTCTTTGGTGAGGTGTTTGTTAAGATCATCAGGCCACTTTTCTCAGAGTACATTGGGTTGTTTGTTTTTATACTGAGTTTGAAAAGTTCTTTGTATATTTTCCATAACGTTCTTTTATCAGGCACATCTTTACAGATATTTCTTCCAGTCCATGGCTTATCTTCTCAGTTGGTTGACATTGTCATTTGCAGAATGTAAGTGTGTAATTTTAATCAAATCCAGATTATCAATTGTTACTTTTGGGAATCACACCTTTGGTGGTGTGTTTAAAAAGTCATCACCATACTTAATGTCATCCAAGGTTTTTCTTATGTTGTATTCTAGAAGTTTAATAGTTTTGACTGTTACATTTAGTTTTATGATCCATTTGAGTTAATTTTTGTGAAAACTGTGAGGTGTGTTTCCAGATTTATTGTGCGTGCAGATGTCTAGTTGTTCTAGCATCATTTCTCCAGTGCCTTTGCTCCTTCATGAAAGAGCAGTTGACTGGTTTTATGTGGGTCTATTCTGGGCTCTATTCTGCCTCATTGGTCTGTTTGCTCTTTCACTAGCACCATGCTGCCTTGATTTCTGAAGATTTACAGAAACTCTTGAACTTGGATGGTATAAATCCTCCAAATTTTTCATCTTTGAATATTGTGTTGTTTATTCTGGGTCTTCTGTCTCATATAAACTTTATATTCAGCTTGCAATATCCACAGAATAATTTGCTATTAAATCTACAAATCAATTTGGTAAGAAATGATAACTTGTCAATATTGAGTCTTCCTATCCATGAACAGGAAACATCTCTCCAGTTAATTATTGATTTGTCTTCATTCATCAGAGTTTCATGATTTACCTTATATAGATATTTAAATTATTTTTAGATTTTTTCCTCAGTATTTCATTTTAGGGGGTATTAATGTAAACAGTATTTTGTTTTTGTGGGTTTTTTGGGGGGATACCGGGAATTGAACTCAGAGGCATTCGACCACTGAACCACATCCCCAGCCCTATTTTGTATTTTATTTAGAGACAGAGTCTCACTGAGTTGCTTAGCACCTTGCTTTTGCTGAGGCTGGCTTTGAATTCGCAATCCTCCTGTCTCTGCCTCCCGAGCTGCAGGGATTATAGACGTGCACCCCGACCCCGGCTGGGTGTTGTGTTTTTAACTTCAGATTTCACTGCTGGTACATCAGAGGGTGATTAACTGGAATTACATATTAGTTTCAGGAGGGATTTTTTTTTTTTTTTTTTTGGTTGTTAATTCTTTCCGATTTTCTATGGAGACGCTCATGACATCTATAAACAGTGACAATTTTATTTCTAGCCAATTGCTATTTTTTTTTTTTTTAATACCAGACATTGAACTCAGGGGTACTGGACCACTAAACCACATCTCCAGCCCTGTTTTGTGTTTAATTTAGAAACAAGGTCTCACTGAGTTACTTCGAACTTGTGATTCTCCTGTCTCAGCCTCCCAAAGTGCTGGGATTACAGGCATGTGCCACCACGCCTGGCCCAATTGCTGTGCTTTTTATTTCCTTTTATTTTCTTATTACACAAGTTAGTAATCTAATAAGAGTATTTTAAAGCGAACATAATAAGGAACATCATTGCCTTGTTTATGATCTTAGTGGAAAAACGTCAAGTCTTCACCATAAGGTTTGATTTTATCTGTAAAGTTTTGGTAGATATTCTTTACCAAGTTGAGGAAGTTCCTCTCTATTCCTAGTTTACTGTCAATTCAGATCAATTAAGATTCAGAAAAAAAATTCTATTTCACCTCCACTTAGTCTTCCTTTGATGGTCTTCCTTTCCATCTATAGATCTGAGATTTTGTTTTGTTTTGTTTGTTTGTTTGTTGTACTGGGTATTAAACCCAGGGGTTACCACTGAGCCGCATCCCCAGCCCTTTTTATTTTTTATTTTGAGATAGGGTTTTTTCACTAAGTTGCTTAGGGTCTCGCTAAGTTGCCCAGTCTGTCTTTAAACTTGCCTCAACTTCCGGAGTCGCAGGGATTACAGGAATAAGCCACTGTACCCGACTAGATCCGAGTTTTTGACCTACATTATTTTGGATCTTTAAAGAAGTTATAACATTTTTTGCAAGGCAGTTCCACAGGCAACAAATTCACTCAATTTCTGTTTGAGAAAGTTTTATTTCTCTTTAACTTTTAAAGGATAACTTTTCATGGTACAGAATTTTAAGTGGGTATTTTTAATTTTTTTTTTCCTCAACACTTGATTAAACTTATTCCATTCTCTTCTTGCTTGCATGACTTCTGAGATGTCAAATGCAATTCTTTGTTCTATAGGTTAGGTGTTTTTTCCCTCTGGCTTTTTTTTCAGAATATTTTTTTTTGTCTTTGATTTTCTGTAGTTTGAAATTGATATACCCAGGTGTAATTTTTTTGGTGTTTATCCCACATGGTGTTCATTGAGTTTCCTGGGATGTGTGGGTTGTTGTCTGACATTAATTTGGGGAAATTCTGTCATTTTTTTTCAAGTATTTTCTCTGCTCCTTTCTCTTTCTTCTCTTTCTTGTATTTCTATTTTATGCATATGTTATACCGTTTGTAGTTCTCCCATATTTCTTAGATATCCTAGTTTATTTTTTCCTGTCTTTGTTCCTTTTGCTGTTTAGTTTGAGGAGTTCCATTGGCATATCTCATGCACAAATATTCTTTCCTCAGCTGTGTCCAGTTCATTACTAGGCCCATCTGTAGGGATCCCATGACCTGACTACAGCTATCTTAGTCATGACTACCATTTTAATTCTGAGAGAAAAATCTGGTACACATTCCAAACCCTGTGAGACAAAAAAAGTCATTGAGATAGTCAGGTGTGTTGTACTAGTCACTGATGTTTCTTAACTGATATTGGACATGTTGATAGTTTTTCTAGAAAGTCAGATACATTCCAGTTGGCCATAGCCCACCTTTGTCTAGCTGGGCATATAAACACCTTCCTCCCTCCTTGGGGTTTAGAGATCCATGTGTCTTGCTGCTTCTGCCTATAAGTCTCCAGTAATTTGCATTTTGTGCAGTCTTGTATCTGCCTGCCTCTTTTTTTGGTTTCATGGTCTCTTCTTCCTTCAATGGCTGGTTCTTATACCTTGCAATCTGGTTTTTCTAAAACATCATCCAAGAGAGATATTTCTTTTGGTTCTTTTTTAGGATTTTTATTTCTCTGCTTACATTAATTGTCCTTAAGTTCTTGCATGTTCTCCACTTCATTCATTAGCACCCTTAGTGTATTAATTGTAGTTGTGTTAACTTCCTAGTATGATAATTTCAACTTACTTGCTATCTGCTTTTGATGTTTGCTCTCTCTCTTCTTATTGTGATAACTAGACATTTTATACTGGGTAATGAAATGTTAAAATGACCCTTCTGTGTTATGGTGGCAAGGTATGGAGGGAAGAGTTATTTTCTTAATACCTGTGATTAGATCTCAGTTCTTCATTGCACATAGGTCTCTGGACTGTGAACTTCACAAGTGTTTTCACTTGTCCCCACTCCTGAGCCCAAGTACCACTTTTAGGACAGATTGGCTAGAGTGGGCTAAAATTGGGTATTTATCTTTACCCATGTGAAATGCTAGGTGACTGGAGTGGAATATTTTCCTTTCTTTGATTTCAATAAGATCTGATAATATATCATCAGATTTGGCTGTGGTTAATCAGTTTCTACTGGGGGAAGACCTTGTTAAGAAAAGAAGGTTCTGGTGTTTTTCAGAATGGTTCCTTTTTCTTTCTCTCTGCTGGAAGTATGAAGGCATTTTTATTCCATATTTACTATGGGAATCTGGTTGAACTCCAGGAGGTAAATTGTACAGTATTGTGGGAGCCCCTTCCTGTGACTGGTTTCTCTTGAAATTTTCAGCACACATAATTGTGTACAGTGGAGGCTTTAGCAATTCATTATTATAGTTCAGATTTACTGAATGTCACTGGTACCTGTGGCCATTTCCACTCTTGAGTGTCTGCTCCCATATAGGCCATTATTTTCTGTATTTACCCCTTCTATGTCTCTTGTCCTGGAAGCAGAAGTTTGCCCTGTGTCCAGCCCTCTCTTAACAATCCCAGAAGTCTGTCCCTCTTTGTGTTTGTTGTGAGACTGAGGTGGCATCCTCCAAATTCCTTACATGTGGAGCCAGAGTCCAGTCTTTATACTTTTCATTCTCTCTGACTTTGTGTTGTCTCTGTGTGTCTGCTGTCCACTGGATGTCTCTGAAGGTTGCTCCTCATTCTCTTCCAACTTATCATATCCAAAGAGACCTCATGAGCTTCCTGTCTGGGTTCTCTTACCACAGCACCATCTATTGTCACTGTCAAAGTCCTTTCTTCATCCTTCAAAGTCTGTTGTTAATAATATTTCATAGTGTTCTGACTTCCTTCTTTCCTTTATTACTCCTATTTCTTATTTTGTGTTTGCAGCAGTAAAATTTATATCACCCATTTTTACTTACTATGTAGTTATTTCTCATTATCTATCTTACAAAGCTTGAGCCACTCCCAACAATGTGTTATAAAGGTCCTCTTGCCCTGGTCCTGTCTGCCATTCCACCTTCTCCCTATGTAGCATAGACTATAGTTATCTATGTTTCACAATCCTTCACACCCTACCACTTTCATGCTTGTCCTAACTTAATACCTGTAGTTCTTCATGCCTACAGTGCCCCTTTGCTCAGCTGTGTTCTTTTATAGATTTCCCTTCATCCATTAAGCTCTAATGCTCTCCTCTCCAGTCTTCCTTCTTTCACGTAGGAAGCATTCATGTGCCTCCCCTTTTGTTATAACACTTCACCACCTGTATTGCCTATCCCTCCCCCAACTCTCCCTCTGAGACTTATGATTCCCTTGAGAGTGAGGGAAGTGTGCATTCAACTTTGCGTGCTCAACATCAAGTACTGCCTGTTACATGAATATGGGAGATCCAATATTTGGATTTCCACTGTGCTGCTGAATGGCACAGTGAACTCACTACATGACTCCGTATGTTTACACTCTGTGATTACTTCAGAAACATTATTTCTGTCTTCTATACTGAATTTTAAGCTACTTGGTAGCAGGGTTCTCTCTCTTATTATTCATGGGGTATTAGTCAGGTAATCGTTAATTTGAAAATCATATGTATACATACACACGCACACACACACACACACACACACACACACAAACACACACCAGTCAGGTCTTGTCAACTTGGTTCAACCCAGAAAGCCATTCTCCTCTGGAAGAAGTCTCTCTGGGCAATCTCAGGGAGTTACATTGGTATCGGCTATGTCTCTCCTTGTGTCAAATGAGACATAACTGAGTGTTATCCAAATTGTAGACTTGGACTTGCCCCAGAAAGGGATGCAGAGTATAATATAAGGGATTACAGTGAGATAATTATAGATTGTATACGGAATAACCCCCACACCCATGTATTAGGGGAATAGGCTCCAGCCAATGGCACTGTGGGGAAGTGGTGAAACTTTTGGGAGGTGAACCTGGTGGAAGGAAGTTAAGTCATCAAGGGCATGTCCTTGAACGGGGTATTAAGACCCTAGCCCTTTGTCTCTCTCTTTACTTTGCCATGATGAAGTGAATAGGGCTCCTCCAACATAGGCTCCCACTAGGATATACTGTGCCTCAGCAGGCCCAAAGTGATAGGTCCATGTGGCTGTGGACTGTGACCACTGGAACCGTGAGCCAAAATCAATCTTTCCACCATATGGTACCATATCAGTTGATTATTCAAGGATTTTGTCACAGTGATGGAAAGCTAATATGTTAATGAAATACTGTGATAAAATACTTTTATCAGTCATTATTTAATTGTAGTTGTTGAGCACCTACAAGATAAAAAAGTAAAATTGTTAACAATCTCAGGATAAAAAGTAAGAGGTTTATGACTTTTATGATTTTTTCATCCTTCATAAAGAAACCTTTATGTAAGTTATATCTTCTTATCATCATTTTATTTAGAAGAATGTGTATATTCTTCATAGGAAATTATTCCATAGAGTAATTAATACACATTTGAACAAGTGTTAGGTCTTTGTGAGACAAAAAAAAAAAAAAACAAACCTTTTTTACCATTCTGTATAAGGAGACAGAAGCATATAGCTTTTTCATTTTCCTTATTCAACAGTCAATACTAATTTATCAATATTATTGATGGTGAAAAGTCTCTTTTAGCCATGTGTTGTTAAGACTCAGGATAAGTTTGCGCTTATATAAAATAAAAGCCTACATTTGAAGACTTCAGAGTTCTTTTGACATCTGTAGAACAAGAAACAAATTCAGAAAGTAGGCAAATGGCAATTTTCTCCCATTTCCCAAAACCTTTATATTTTTAAATAATTTTATACTTACTGAAAAGTTTCAAAAATAGTACAGAGGGTTCACTAATTATAACCTTCACCCATCTTTCCCTAATACTAGAAAATTAACTTTGGTAAAATGCTATTAACCAAATGTTACACCTTATTAGAATTCAACAGTGTTTTTTCTTCACTTAATATCATTTGTCTGTTCTAAGATCCAATCCACAATCTCAAGATGCATTTAGTTTTTGTGTCCCCTTAGTTTTTTTTCTAATTTGTGACAGTTCCTAATTCTTTCATTATCTTTTATGACTTTGACAACTTTTCATGTGTTCTGGCCAGTTAATTTTGTAAAATATCTTTCAAATTAGGTTGTTCAAGTGTTGCCTCATGATTACATTGAGGATATGCACATTAGGGAAACATACTACAGAAGTAAAGTAGGCCACTCACACTGCATCCTGTCAGGGGTTCATGATGTCTATTTGTGTATCACTGGGGATACTGACCGTGATCACTTGGTCAAAATAATGTCTGCTGGATTTCCTACAGAGTCTGTCTTTCTCTAATTGATATATCTTGGGGAGGATAGTTTGAGTTAATCTAACATCCTATTTCTTCTCAAACATTTATACATTGATTTTAGGGTCCAAAGGTAGATATTGCCTATAACTGTGGTGTTTACCTAATTATGATTTTATATTTCCATCAGATGGCAATTATTTTTATATCTTTCTTCCTTAGGAGAACACATTGCTACTTATACTTAGACTCCGAGTAAAGAGTTTAATTCAAAGGTTAAAGTATTTGCAGAATTGGTTAGTGCTCTGAATTTTTTAAGCTTCTCATATTAATCTGTTTCAGCCTTTGTCTCTACACACATTCATATTTTGTCAATAAAATAGGATATCAAATTATTCAACTACATATCATTTACTAGGCCAAATAAGGATAAGGAGGTGTGGCATCCTTTGGTGCTTTAAAGGTGAATTGGAATATTTGAAGTCATACAAGAAGAAAAAATTATGAAAGGAACTAATCTATTCTCTTTTTTCCCTCTAAAATCATTACTTATCCATTATCTTTTCAGAAGAGTCAAACCTCTTTCTGTATTGACAAAACTCATTGATGAAAGGAATAGCCAAAAGAAAAGACAGCAAACTTATCTGGGGGCACAAATGACACATACAAATTGCAAAAAATGAAAAAATTTTTCTGATGAAAGAACAGATGTCCTGCAGGTATTTTTGGTATCATAATAGCTGAGAGGAAAGCATGCGTTTAATGTTACAGGTATTTTGCTTAGCTTGTTATAGTTTTCTTTTTTTCTTTCTTTTTTTCATTAAAGCACATAGACTAGAAGAGCAAGAAAAACACTAAACATATACAATCAATACATAAGCATATAACACAAGTTGATCCAAATTTTACAGTTCAGAGAGAAAACATACCAACATTTTTGTGCCTACATATTTACCTATACATTTTCCTCTTATAATCATGACTTTACAAATCTATAAAAATAAAATTGAGTTTAGTGTCTTTGAATTTTATTCTTTGCACAAACATGGCTTAAGCTCTACTTAACCTAATTTAGAGCTAGATATGTATTAAGAAGCCATGATAGAAAAGCATACTGATTTCCAATATAAATACCAAATTAAAACAAGATCAGATATTTTAAATGGTAAATTTCAAAACTTCATAATCAACTGTTCTCCATATGAAAAATGTGACTATCTCTAAAATGAGTAGAAGCAAAGACTTGTTTATTTGTTTATTTAACAATGGTTAATGAAGTAAGCAAACATAGCAAATTATTATGCCATATAAACATATATATTTATAGGTATATATATTTATATATAAGCTGTATTATGCTGTATATAATTGTGTTATTTCTACTATCATATACTTTATATATATGCATATTTGTGTGTGTGTATAATAAGTATATAATGTGTGTGTGTGGGTATAGGTATGTATAGATACAAGTATAATGAATGTAGGACATACTGCTTCGAAATGCGCTCTTTTCGCTTAAAAATATAGTGTACAAATCCTTCCATTTCCGTGCATGTAACTCAATCTCATTTTTAAAGGCTAGTATTGTTCTATTGCAATGAGGTTCATTCATTTATTTAAAACCCTCTTCATTGGCATTTGATTTTGGCTTTTTTATTTGTTGTTGCAGACAGTCTGTATGTATTTTTATTGATCTTTATGGTGTTGTAGGGTCAAAGGATATATCTATTTTGATACTAACTTACAACATCATGGAAGGTTGGACAACTTCCTCTCTGGCCAGCAAGGTGCACATGCTAGATGTGCCATACCTTCTCTAAACACTGGGTGCTATTTCTATTTTGAATTTTTTTGTTGGGAAAAAAAAGTATTTTATTCTCTTATTTTCTGGTTTTCAGAGAGTTTGAATATTTTCCTGAGTTTCTAGGTCCCTTGTATATACACTTTTCTGTATTTCTTTTCTCTGCTTATCAACATAATGCAGTGTTTATTTTCTAAGTTTTTCTCTATCATAATCCTGCCTCACTTAGGAGTAGAAAACTTATACTCAAACTTGTTGCACTTCCTCCAATTTAATCAGTTGTTTTTATTTAAAAATAGATGGATATTCAATTTTCCATTGGCCTTAACTATTCCAAGCTCTTTTCAAAATAAGACCACAAGATGAAGGATTTGAAATCCAGGATCTGTCAGTAATATTTCCTTCCACATATTATAATGAACTGTGACAGAATATTTACCTTTTAAGTTATAGTATCTACCTAAGCTTTATCTCCAAAGGTGAAAAAACCACTTAAATCTCTTTCCCATTTAGTCCCCTTTATGCTACTCCCCTGGCCTCCAATCCATTTTGTTATTGACCTTGCTACATTCCATGGTAGTTGGGTCTCAGCATCTCCATTCAACATGCCATGGTTCCCTTCCTGTATCTCCTTTGCGCCTGGAGTTGCCAAGTCATTAGTGAAAGGATTGATTGACATATTGGTATTTCATTTATGTTTATTATTGTTTCCTTAGGGCTTCTTCAAAAAATCAAAATCTAACAATTGCTCATAAGAGACATGAATTTGCTACCTCAAGCAGTTGTCCAAGTACCAGGAAAAAAAAAAGAAAAATACCATGTAACTCGTTATTAGAGGCTGCACAAGTAATTGGATTTGGATTTGCAGGAAATTCAGAAACTTTCCAGAAAAGTGAGTGCTATTAAATTACTTTGAACATTAGGGGTCCAAACCAAGGCTTCTGTCCATTCTTCCCCATGAAAATCTCTTTAAGCTCTACTGCATTGGGAGAGAACAACCACATGAGAAACCATTACGGAAACGGATTCTCTAATGCAATTTTCACTAATTTCTTTGCTGCTGGGCATGCAATAACAGGAACTAAATTCCCTCACAATCATGCCTAAAATCTCAAATCAGAGCAATTGTAAGGGAGTTACAGAAATGTTATAATAAACGTTATTTCATTTTACTTATGGCAATAATGGCTGAGCTTTTAACCAGTACAACAGTCATACTAGTCTCAATCAGAAAGGAAACGAGATCATTTCATTCCATCTGGCCTGCCCTGCTAAAAGCATTTGCTATGCACATTCTTGTTCAAAAGGTGTTGCTTTTCTAATGTGTTCACTTGGTGTGTGAAGATCAGAATTGCAAACAGGTCAAATGGAAAGTACAGCTTTCTCTTCTCCTATTCTCAAAATTTTTTGTCTGTCTTCTGTTAGGTTTCAGCCTGGTTTATATTTATATTTGTGTTAGTAAAGGCTGAGTTGTTTACAAGCAATGTTGCCATATAAACCTTGAAAATAAAGCTGACAGGGAATTTTGAAATTGCCAAGCGAAAACTCAGAATGTGGGAACTGGGATTCTAACATGGTTGTTAGGCTCCAATTGTTGAAGGAAAATCAGTGGCTTCCTTAGAAGTGCGTGTGTGTGTGTGTGTGTGTGTGTGTGTGTGTTTAGGTAATTGGGATAGATGTGTCATTTGTTGGGGGAAAAAGAGATTTTCCACACGTCAACTTAATTCTTTCTGTCCTCCCCCTACTTAAGCCACACAGACTGTTTGTGTCCATAACGTCACTGAGCAGGCCACCAGAGGCCCTCAAGAAAATTCTGAACACGTATCCCAGATTCCAATCCTATGACCCAGACATCCAGAAAGGCCATTTCTGGATGGGCTTGAGTTTTATGCTCATTCATTCCATGAAAAGTAACAATCAGCCCATGGTGGTGGACTATGCCTTTTGGATGATCAGATGTTGGCTCTATCTGTGATGCCTTTGGCTATCACAGGATGGACACTATGTATTTGCTTTGGTGTCCACTGGGACTGGACCAGCATCCTTCTCACTTATGAGGTAGGTGACCTTAGATAAGTTACTTAGGCTCTTTTTATGAAGTTTCCTCACCTGTTAAATACTGATAACCACATCTAACTCAAAGGCTTTTTGTAAAAATTAAACCAGAAAATACATGTAAACCACTGTTAGTGGTTTATAGTGTCAGAAAAATAACAATATAAATTATAGTAATTTTCATTACCTTAATTGCTATGAGCTTATGTTTCCTAACTTTTGTTGTTAAAATCCATGAATGAGGGACACTCTGTTCCATTAGTCACATTTAATTGTAAAGGGGCACATGTGTTTGAAGTGAAGGATATGGTAAAATTACTATTTTTAAATATTTTAAAGATTTTTTTAAGGTATGCTGCTTCAAAGATTATCCATATGTATATGCTTTTTAATAGTACCCTTTTGTCCCTCAACTGCTAACTTAGATAATGTAAATGAGAGGTAGATATGAGATAGTATACAAGCAATAATAAATAACATTGATAACTTAGCTGAGAAACTCTTAAGAAGGGGCATTATGTGTTGGACTGAGAGATATTGTTGGGAGTGATGCTTCTGCCTAGGAGATAAAAGTTGCAGAATTCTCCATGGTTAGTTGTTTGGGAGCTTCACTGGCCAGCTAAGACCATTTCTGGGAGGCAAGATGGGGGAGAACAGTAATATTTCTTAAATGTGTACTAAATACAAGATTCAAAATACTTTTAATACTCTCCTCATTTGATTATCTCAGTAATGTACCTTCTATGTTTGTTAGCAGTCTCTCTAGTTTGTAGATGTGGAAAATGAGGCTTGACTTATTTGTTCATGGAAATATTGCCAGTAAATAGCAGAACTAAGACTTGAACCCAGGTGTACCAGCTTTAGAGTGTATTTTCCTCTAGAGTCCAGGTCTTGGCTCACAGATATGAGGAAAGCTACAGAGCATGTTGTTGAAACTGGGAAATTCAGACATAAAGACAAAAACTGATTCTGAATCTTGATTCCAAATACCATAGATGAAACAAAGATAGTAAGTAAGAAATACAATTTTTCTTAGGATGAGTCTGTTGAAGCAAAAACACATTTGCTCTACTTGGATGCCAGGTTGACATGAATTCTAATCTTCTAATCAAGAGATTATATTGGAATACTTAGGAAAGCTTTTCCAAAGTACTCAAGCCTGGACCCTCTACCTGAAAATCCTAATTTTCTGTCCAAAAGACATAAGTATATTGTTGCGCAGTTACTTAGAGATTACTAAGAGGAGAAACCTTCCTTCAGTACAGATCAAGGGCCTGCTCGAGGGTCCATTTCAAGACAGAAACCCTGGGGAATAGCTGAAGCTCTTAGGATAAAGAGCAGCATTTGCTTTATCCCAGCAGGAATGATGGTCCTTCTTCAGGCAGGTGACCAAAGCCTGGCCAGGCCTCCAGCTTAGGTTGTTGTGGAGTGGCCCACCTTGATGCTGCTGGTCAGCCTCTGTCTCCTGCCACGGTGAGATCTGAGCACCCCCAACCTGGTTCTCCACCCTCTCACCTACTCATATTAGTGGTGACTCAGGGAGATTAGTAAGGGAAGAAGCTACCCACCAGAGAGGTAATAATGGCTCCTCCATCAAGGGACACATTCTTAGGCCTGTTTCATCATTTCAGTCTTTGGTATCTTATTATTTAATTATTCTCCCTTAGTCAAATCATTGGAATAGACGTACATCAGTCAAGATACAGCTCATTCATTCATAAATGTAAAGTTCTTATTTCATCTTCTTCTTTGAGCTAAATTACTTTGGAATAGATTTTTATCAATGAAAGTAAAGATTATTCTTTCTTTCAGCAACATATTTTGAGAACCTAGAATGTGCCAGGCTGTGTTCTTTTTGCTGATCATCTACTACTGAACAAGATGAGACTGTCCTCACAGTGAGCAAGACAGAAGGCGAGACAGGTTTAGTGCATGGTGTTCAGCTCCATTGCTTTGGGCCCAAGGTGAGGCAGAGCATCATGGTGGAAGGGTGTGGCAGAGAACCTCTGTTCACCTCACTGTGGCCAGGGAGCAGAGAGAGAGAGGAGAAGGCACCACAGAGAAGATGAACCCTTCCAGAGTTTCTCTTCCAGCATTATTCCCTTTTGACAAAAGCTGTGTTCAAGTGTTAAAACACAAGGGAGAAGAGCTGCAGGATGTGTGTGTGGTAGAACACATTGAGGGCCAGGGAAGGATCTGTAGAAGACATGTTTGAAATGAATGGAAAAACCAATTTCTCATTTTCCTAATCTCTTCACTGACAAGCCACACATCTCAGCATGAACCTATAACACAGGCATCAAGACTCTTGTGGTGACATTATATATGCTGATTATAGTTAATAGATGTAGATACAGGTACATGGGAAAATAAACAGGCTTATAAAGTTCTGGCTTATTTGCCTCAAGCCAATAAAATAATATTCATGACAGAATATTTTAGCTGAAGAAGAGAAATCATTGTGATTTACTCTAGTGGTTTGATGTACACAAGTGTGTGTTATTTGGGCAACTGTTGGTAATTCATTTCACTACCTCCTCCTCCGCCTCTGGATCTCTTTTCCTTCCCCTCTGAGTCCTTAGAATGGTCCTTAAAATCCACTGGACTGGCTGCTAAAAATATAGTCTCTACCACAAATTTACAGAACCAAAATGTATTTAGGATCAGGGCCATCTACATTTTTAACGAGATCCTAAGACATTTCTCCAGCACACTGAAGTTTAGAAAACAGTGCTTTGTAGTCTTTTGCTTCTATTTCTGCCTCATTCACAGTCCTCACTTTCCCAGTCAGTTGACAGAAATGCTGGTTAAGAACCAAACATTACCTTCAAGATCAGCCTCCCACCTCCAGGTTACACACTTGGTAAGGTGACAAATCTAAACAGGGCCATATTGCTCACTCCTGCTGCCTGTTTGCAGTTAGCATCTGGTGGCCCCTCAGCTGATCATACATTTACTCTCTCTCTCTCTTCCGCTCACGCACAAAACTATCAGTCTCTAGTTATGCGTCTCATTTTATATTCTATTTTGCCCATTGTGTTTCTTTTCCTCTCCTCTCCTCCCCTCTCCCCGCCCCCTTTGTCTCCCCTCCCCTCCTCCCTTCCTTCCTTCCTTCTTCTCTTTTGGACTAGCCTAAGGCTATGTGTGTATGTGCTTGCATGTAAATACACACAAAAGTATGTATGTGTGTGTATATAGGATGTAGGTGAGCCATGGTCTGTTGAAACTGCTTCATCACTGTGACTAAAGTACCCAACAAGAACAACTTAGAGGAGGAAAAGTTTATATTGGATCAAGGTTCGAGAGGTTTAGCTCATGGTGGGCTAAGTTTATTGCTCTGGGCCCAAGGGAGGCAGAACATCATGGTAGAAGGGCATGGCAGAGGAGCTCTGCTCACCTCACTGTGGTTAGGAAACAGAGGGACGGAGGAGAAGGGGCCACAGGGAAGATGAACCCTTCTGGGGCGTGCCCCCACTGACCCACCTCCTCCACTCACAACCCACCTGCTCATAGTTAACCACCCAGGTAGTTCATTTAAACTAGTATGGACTAATTATGTTTTAGCTCTCACAATATAATCATTTTACATCTGAATATTCCTGAATTCAGCCCTTAGGAAAAACTTCATAACCAAACCATCATAGTAACTAAGTCCTTCATTTAATTTTCTGCCTAGGTAAAGGCATTCCAGGAGGTACTATCTCATGAGAGAGCCACCAAGTAGGTCAGACATTTTATAAAGTTGATAGTGACCAGAATCACTGATGGATGGGTGAGGCTACTGTGACTGTGGAGTCAGGCACTAAAGCACAGTCTCTGTCTCTGTATTTTCCACACTTTAAAGCTAACTGAGGAGCCTGTTGGGGTGTATATGTGTGAATGAGCCATAGTTCTTGGTATTAACATTAATCCCTATCACTACTCATTCATTCACTCAACACCTAATGAGTTCTTATGATACACCAGAATCTGTGAACCTAAGGGGGAGAAAAGAGAGAGAGAGGAAGGAAGGGAGAGAAGAATGAAAGAAGGAAATAAGGAAGAAAGGAAACATAGACTCTGTCTTTCAAAAGTATTGAAACTAACATGCACGCACTTGCAAATAATGATTTCTCAACACAAGCATTGTGGGGTTTCAGAAATAGCCACAATTTTCAGAGAAGGATTTTCAGAGGCAATGACTTCTAAACTGCACTTCAATGGTATATTATAAAATTCCAGATAGACAAGAGACAGAAATAGTTGCTAATTTTAGGAGCTGGGATTTGGACACATGCAAAGGTAGCATGTATTGAGAAAGCATACTTAGCTCTGGATGTTAAAGACCTGGATGTCGTGCTGGAAGGTGACTCCTCCATTTTCCACAGTATTGTTTCTACAGCCTTCATTCAGTCCTGGGCCTTAGCAAGAGCATCCGAGTCATAATAGTCCAGCTCATGAATTTAATTTCTGATCTTACCCCAAAACTCACTGGAAAATTCTGCTTGCCTTTAATTTCATAATGCACTCTACCAAATCCCAAGCCACGGTGAGAAAGAAAGACTCAGCATAGGAAAATCTGGATGAATGTTTATGGGAATAGTCCAACATCATTGGAAACTCATATTATATTTTTAAAAAAATTTTTGAGGTTGCACCTAGGAGCATTGTCCTGATCAATGATCATATATATTTTTGTGTCTTAAAAGCATAGGCTATAAAGAAATAATGCGTATGGGTGCAAAGATGTATAGAGAAGTACGTTCAATACAGCATTATTTATAATAGTGAAAAGTAGCTAAAAATTTTGAACAGTTCACTTAAGTAAATATTATGCATTCATATGATAGAATAGCTTGTAATAATTAAATCATATTAAACCTGTATATGGAGACAGAATTATCTAAGAAAATGCAACAAAACAAAATAGCAGTGGTATCTTTCAATGGTATCATTACAGATGATTTTTGTTACCCTCTGTACTTTTCTACATTGTCAAAATTTTTATAATGAAAGTATTGTTTAAAAATGAAAAGAATGAAGGGTAAATAAAAACAGAAGCCAAAAATATATCTGTGGTAACTATTTCTGTCCCTAGCCATTAAGAGAAGAGACAACAAAGGGAAATATACCAACAGTAAGAACTGACGTTTTCAGTCACTTTGTGCAATTATGATTTTCATATTGTACCAGCAGCAGCCTGAGGTAGTGATGATTGAATCAGTTACGTGGTCTTGGAATGAAAAATTCAGTACACCAGTCCTGACTTTGCTCTAAAACCATGTGCAACTTTGACACAAAACTCATCTCTCTTTCCTGTTCTCTTACTATCCTTTCTGTGTACGTGGGTTTTGAATGAGAAGCACTAAATATGTTTCTAATTAGCTTACTTATTTGACAAATGAGTGTAAATGACATTAGTGCACATAACAAGATATCTTTGGTAATTCTACTTTTCCTTCACTGACAGCACTATAACATGTTTCAGTGCCAGTAAACACTGCTGTCTTGTTTACATAATAACTGAACTTTAATTGGTTTGTGTATACGTATGTGACCTTGAGTGGAGTTAAAAGAAATGCTTATGAGATTGAAGAAATACCTAAGTTTCCACCCTATCCTTGGATGTGTCCATGAAGGCAGGCTTGTGTTGAGTCTGAACTGTGAGAGTCCATGAAGGGAACGGATCCTGTCCCTGACAGCTTATCTTTAAGTGCAAGGCTTTCACCTAATTATCTGTTGTTGATGTTGCTGCTCTGGTTAAAAAATAACCAGAAGGAACTTGGGAACATGCCCCTGAGTGGCACAAGAAGAGGAGATGGCAGCTTTTTTTTTTTTTGTATATGTCATTCAACCCTTGTTTTTCCCCCTCTGTGGAATGTAACTCAGAATGATTTTCTAAGTCCCAGTAAGTTTTAAATCAAGAACAGCACTCTCCCTCTGGGGTCTAGCTGTGACTGTGGGATCAGTCATTCTTAAGGAGAGACATGGGTTAGATGTGCCTGGCCACAATCTTGGTCTACTGGGTTAGGCTGTAAGTTTGCCCACAAATTAGTCATGCTTGGACAAAGTGTTGTGACAATAGATTAGAGACCTAAGTGGGATAGTTCCTAAGACACAGTATAGATCTGCATACATACACAATTGAGTGCCTGAAGCATAGGCTCCATTTAGCCCATGCATAGTTGCCAGTCGTTCATTATACAGTGTTTCCCCTCCAGCAGCGAGCTATTGCTCATCCATTTAGCTGTACCCCAGAAAGGAACCAGTGAAAGCCACAGCCCAACAAATTCCAACAAACATTGATTATAAGTTAAAATAATTTGATAATAGTAAAATAAGAACTTGGTACAGGGAAGCTGTTACTTTTAGGGTTATTGTGCATTGTTTGTATTGGAAAGAATGGCTTTGGTGACCTTTTATTATTCCTATGACTCAATGCTCATGCGTTCAAAATGAGCTCTGTTCAAATCTATGGCAATTACACTGGTTAGATAAGCCCATGATTAATAGAGTAAGATTTAATGAGTAAATATTTGTTGTTTATAATAGCTCGCATTATTGTGAAGTTCATATCATCATACAAAATACCCTAATCAATCAAAATCTAATGAAAACTTGGTGAGAAACTTTAAGAAAAACTTTGTAAACCATAAATGAAAACTAAGGCGTGCTGATGTAGTCCCCTTTCAGAGAACGTAGGTCAGGCCTGACCGTTCAGATTGAAAAGCCAGACAAAACCCTGCTGCTCACTTTTCACAGCTCATGCAGGTATCTAGATAGCAGTACTCTCAGTAGTCTTGGATCCATATGTACCACCTGCACCACCTAAAATTTGGTGGCAAGGGTTATAACATGTACTGGAAATTTAGGAAGTTAACTTTGATGGCATGTGTCATTCACTCCATGAGCAAAGATGTACTTAGTGCTTTCCCAGCTTTCTAAGCAGAGTAGACAGTGGATGTTGGGGCTCTGAGTGGAAGAATGCTTGATGGTTTCAAAGAAAGGCAACAGTGAGCTGAGTAAATCGTTTCTCAGAACCAGCTTTGTGAATCAGGCAAAATAGCTTAGCATGTGCTAATTTAAAAAAGAAGTATATTAAAAAAAAAAAAGCTTCAAGAATTTTGCTTGGGAGAATGCATAGTTGGAACGCTTAGAATGATAATTCTGCTATGCTGTCTCTAAGGAGAATAGAATACCCTTTAGTCTTTCCAGTTGGTCCTGGATTGTTGTCTATTCTCTGTTTCTTCTTTGAAGAAAGTGGTAAGCCCCTGCTGTCAGGAGAATGTAATATGTATCTACAGTTTTACATTTCTATTAAAAAATTACCATTCCTAGAAAATGTTTACTTTTTTTCTGGGATGTGAAAGCCATCAGCTGATTTGTGGAGCTGATTTCGGTTGGCTGATGAAAGCATGGTGCTGGTGTGAGACTGGGGAGTTAAATTCTGTTATTGGGGCCAGAGCCCCGGCTTAAAATAAACCGCCCTAAGCAAAAGAGAAGTGGGGCAGTTGGAAATTGTGGATTCAAGTAGAAATTGAGATACCACTCTGTCCTCTCATGGGTTCCTGATGTTTACTGATATCATTCTCAGCATCTTGTCAGACCATTGGAATGGGAGGAACTGTCGGGCTTGTCAGGAGCTGAGAGCTACACAACTCCAATTTCAGCCATCAGTCAGAAATTATCTAGTAAGGTTTCAACCCATTTTGGGTATACTTGAACCTTAAACTCAGAAAATAAGGTCCATATAAATGAAGCTAGTTTAGAAGATTTAGAGAACTCTTGGGTCCACAGATTTGGGTTACATTTTTAACCTAACTAGGGAATCAAAAATGAATGTAAGAGGGAGACCCGCCAACTTATTATTAGTTGAGACCCCTAAGTTTTGCCACTTAGCAATTTTGGCCAAGTTACATTCTCCTAAAACTTTCTCATGCATAATATAGGGATACTTGTAACTCATTCTCTCTATAATTTTTTGAGTATTAAAATTGAGATAAGTTGTGATCAACTACATTCTTAACTATAAAATTGTAAATAAGTTTTCACCCCCATTATTAAATAGTTCTGAAGAATTGAAATTCTCCTAAGTGATTCTTACACACAGTTTGAATATAGCACATTATTCCAGGAAAAGTTACACAGTCTAGTCTTTATCCATGCTATTCCAGAAAAAGTTACACAAAATGCAGTCTTTATCCACAAGACTTTATCCACTGCTTTTAGGCTTGTGATATTTCTTATAACATATGGAAAGCTAAGTGTTCCTAATAGTGAGCTCATGTTTGGTCTCACTCTTCATCTGTAGATCTGAAAGAATGTCACTTTTAGCAGCTCCAGTCATGGACTTTTCAGTCCAATGAAACTGTTTCGTGTCTGCTCTAGCACACCATATGACCTTGCCCGATTGAGGAATATTCTAGAAGGAGGCCACTAACCTGAGACAGCCCCAGTGTCTTAGATTCCTGTGTAAGCAGATTGAAGGTCAGTGTGAATAGCGAAAGGAAACTGGAGGCTGCACCAAGCAGAAACCTTCCACTAACCTAACAAAGGCCTTTCCGCTGTAATCCAATCACATATATTTTCCATGCATTCCTTCTGCCTAGAAATTTGCAGCCTGTGCTCTCACAGTGGAACAGTCAGAATCTCCTCTGATTCCAAGCACTACTTGACTCATGATTCTTTGCTCAAATAAACTCTATTAAATTTATTTTGTCGAAAGTTTTTCTTTTAACATTCTTTAATCATCTCAGAAGTAAAGAGCAGTAACAACTTGTTCTTCTGTAGTTTTCCAGAAACATCATTAAGATTTTATCAGTGAATAAGTGTATATCTCTAAGTACTATCTCCTTAAGCAAGAAATTTTAGCAAATGTTTATTGTTAAAATGTTTTAAATGTTTATTGTTCCTGAAATGTACTGTGACTACTCAATTTACTTAGTATTCTGAACACAGTTTAGCCTTTTTAAAAAAAAATCTAAAATAATCATTATGAGCAACAGTCATCCTGTTATTTAGTTTAGTGATTGCTAAAATAACTTTGGCTAGGTGCAGTTTCCTTTTCCCTGTGCTAAACAGGCTCAAATTATTTGTATAGCATCCAGGTTTTTTTGCTTCCTTGCTTAGTCATCTGTATCTTTCCTGTTAATTTCCTTTTAGTTTAAGCCCTAACCTACCCTTGCTTTTAATTACTCTGTATTATAGTGCTCTATAAATCTAGAGATTTTTAAAATAATAAATTCCTATTTTTAAAAAAAAGTTTTAAAAAGTTGTAGATGGACACAATACCTTTATTTCATTTATTTATATGTAGTGCTAAGGATCGAATCCAGGGCCTCACACATGCTTGGCAAGCTCTCTACCACTGAGCCACAACCCCAGCCCAAACCTATAGTTTTTAGTGCTATCTTTTAGATTTTTTCTACAATGGTTTGTGTATTATTATGTATATAATGATTTTTTTAAAAGAATAGCTTTTTAGCTTAATATTATTAGCAAAAAAAATATCATGACTTTATTACTAGTATAGATGACACATATTTTAGTATACATTAAACTAAAGAGATAAAGACTTCTACTTTCAGCCAAGGCGAAGTAACAAATAATGAACTTATCCTCCTGCCTAAAACAACCAAAAAAGTGGGCAAAATATATATTATGATGGTTTTCAAGATACTATATGTCAACTAAGAGCAGTAATTCTTGATTAGTAAGAAACTACAGGTAGGACCTGTTTCAGCTCATTCTATTTGGAGAGTCTCTTGACCATACTGCAGGAAGGTAACTGTGTTGAGGACCCACAGCCAAAGTTCTCAGGATAGATGCCAGGAAGAGAAAACTACGTGGAAGAGAACTCTAGAAGTCTATAGAAAATCTCTCTCAAGGATTCAGTTAAGTACTGATCAGTGCAGTGTTTCACTAGATGTTCTAACTAACCAAGTATGTCAGGGAAGAAAAAAAATCCATTTATGAAGGAAAATAAAAGCAAAACTTTTATTTGTAGACATCATGAACATGTGTGTTGAAAACTATCCCCTAAATTTCTTAAACTATGAAATGAGTTGCAGGATATAAGCTCAATCTACAAAACTCAATTGTATTTTTATATACTAGCAATGAATATTTGGAAATTGAAATTAAAAGTCAGTCATTTAGAATAGCATCAAAAATATGAAGTGAGGATAAATGTGAAAAAAAAGATATGCACAATTTATACACTGAAAACTATAAAACATTGCTAAGGGAAATTAAAGACAACACAAATAAATGGAAAAATGTACTGTGTTTATGGGTTGGATGATTTGATAGTAAGATACCAACTCTCCCTACATTGATCTAGAGTTTAAGGACAGTTCCAAATCAAATTGCAGACTTTTCTTTAGAAATTCATAAACTGATTATAAAACATATGGAAATGCAAATGACCTAAAATAACAAAACAACTTTGAGAAAGATAAACCTGGAGGAGTAACACTACCAGATTGTAGAACTTATTGGAAGCCTGCAGTAATCAAGATTGTAGTACTAGAGTAAAGACAGACAACTAGATCAGTGAAATAGAATAGAGGGTACAGAGCCAGACCCACTCAGTTTTGGCTATTTGATTCCCAGAATAGAAGCAAGCACTGTTCAATGGAGAAAGAATGATCTTTTCAACAAATCGTGCTGGAACAAATGAATAGCCATATGCAAATAGAAAAGGGAGCTTTGATTCAAACCTCATGCCATATACAAAATATTAACTGCATATTGAATCACAGACCTAAAGTAAAACCTAAAACTGTAAATCTTCTAGAGGAAAATATTAAATCTTTGTTTCCATGAGTTAAGGGAAAATTTTTTAGATATAACACCAAAAGCATGAATCATGAAAGAACTAATCAATAAAGTGAACTTGCTCAAAATTAAAAGCTTATGCTCTTCAACAGACACTATTAAGAGAGTGAAAAGACAAGACAGATGAAGCAGATATCTGATAAAAAACAATTTGTAAAGAACTCTCAAACTCAATAACCCAATTAAAATCTGGGCAAAAATGTGAATAGATATTTTATTAACGTAGGTATACAAAGTGACAAATAGGCACATAAAAAATACTCAATACCATTTGTCACTAGAGAAACATAAAAATCATGACAAGATACTACTACACCCATTAAAATGGCTATCCTCAAAAGGCTAATCATGCTGAGTGGTGACAGGATTTAGAGAAACGGAACTTTCATGCTTTCCTGGTGGGTATGTAAAATAGCATAACCACTTGGGAAAACAATGTGCCTTTTTGTAAATACATGCACAGCCTAGACATTCACCCAAGAGAAAAGACAGCCTATGTTCAAACAAAGCATTGTGCGTGAACATTCATAGCAACTTTATTACCATAGTTCCAAGGTAGAAACAATGCAAATGTCCACCAGCAAGTGAACAGAAAAACAATCAACAATCTATGGTGTATCCATACAATGAAGTACTATTCTGCAACTGAAAAAAAGTGAACTCTTGATGTGTGCAACAGCATAGATGGATCTCAAAATATTAAAGGTGAGTTAAAGAAGCCAGATTAAAAACATACCTATAGAGGCTGAGGCTGTAGCTCAGTGGTAGAGTGTTTGCCTAGCATGCGTGAGGCACTGGGTTCGATCCTCAGCACCACATATAAATAATAAATGAATAAAATAAAGATACATCAACAACTAAAAAAATATTTTAAAAAGACACCTATATTGTATGATTTATTTTAAGTTCTAAGGTAAAGCTAACTGATCTGTATGACAGGAGTTCCATGGTTCATTGGGAACAGGGAGGTCACAGGTCACTCAGTAGAGGTAGCACAAGGAAACTTTGGGGAATGATGGATACATATAACCTTATCTTGATGATGGTGATGATTTGAAGGTCTATACATATGTCTTTCTAGATTGTACATTTTAAATGTGAACATTGCTATATCAATTATACCTCAGGACAACTATTAAAATATTAAATATATAACTATTAAAACTGTTGGTTCATATACATCTTTATATACTACCATTGGGAAACCCTGTTGGTATCTATATGAGAATTCAAGGCTTCTAAAGGAAGAATAAGATGAAGCCTTTGTTCAGTAACTCAAATTTTACCCACCATATTACATCAGTGGGTTTGGGTATATTCAACTCTCCTAATAAGTTTAACTCTCAGAGACTAGTTTTTAATTTTGCTCAAGGATTTTCCTCCCAAAGAGAAAATGAAGTTTAGAAAGACCAAGGGTTTGGTTAAACTGTATCTGGGCTCTTAAACTCTGCTTGTTCCTTTGTGCCTAACAAAGTCCCTTAACATTGTCTTTGGGCCACCTATGAAAAATGAAGATCTTAAATACAATCCCTGAAACTTTTTCCACAACTGTCATTTTGTCCAGGTTGTTGCTGTGCTTGAGAGGGCTGAGGTGACTAGAAGTTCACCCAGCAAAAGATATAGCACAAGATAATGAGAAGAGCTATGTAACTTTAAATAAAAATCAAATAAAGCCAATTCAAATTTAGAAACAGAATAATTATAGTGAAATTCTATGGTGACATAGTAAGAATTGAATAGAAGATTTGCTAATCTCTTTCTCATTTTTTTTTTTGTAAAAAGAGTTTTAAAAGAACATCTTCTCATCTAGGAATAGTGCCAGAATTCTGTCTGAAGTGAATTTCTGTATTTTTTCCATACAACATTTAAAAAAGAAGTTAATGCTGTCAGAGCCCTACCTACCTCTAGCAGAACTGGTGCTTGTACAGTGATGACAGCCTGCAGTCCTTGCATAGCTTTTGTGATTCCACTGAAATCTATTTCTTAAAGTAAAGCCAATTTACCTTGGAATGTCAGGAACAGCTTTAGAGCAACTGGTAAAAATTAAAACTTAAATTAAAACCCTAAGCCAACATACTTGATATTGCTTCCAACAAATAGAGCCCTATTTGCAGTCAGTGTTGAAAATTAAATGAAGCAGGCTCTTCTGACAGAAAGTAGCTGTGTGCCCTCTCCCCCGGCCCCAGTAACAATTGAGAATATCGATCTGAATTTCTGGTCTTTTCAGACTACAGCACTTGCTTTGATGACCTGCTGGGCATCTGTAATGACGGTGCAGGCACTGGATAGCGAGAACTAACTGGACATACTTAAAAATCCATGGGTGACAAGAATGTCTGAAGTATTATTGCATTGTCTGTTTTCTCCTATAAACCTGGTAAGAATCTACCCCTTCTTCTGAAAGGGCAAATGCACACCAAGTCTTATAAGCTAGACAGGAGATGAGGAGTCTGATTTCTGAACCCTCATTCTCTTCATGATGCCTTTGCCCCTTTACCAAATCTATGCTTGGAAAACCAATGGTTGCACATCCCTTGGATTTATCCGCAAGAAATCTGATCTACACAACTAGCAAATCATTAATATTTAGTGTGAATGAGCTTGGTGTGTTATTCCCAGAAATTCAGCCAGGTTTCTATGGTAGAAATAACAAGTCTGTAGGAGATCCTTTGGGAAAGGAGAGTTTCTGAGGTCTTTCTGTTCTGCTGCATAAATGTAAACCTCTTCTGTTTCCTGATAGTCTTGGGCTTTACCCCCTTTCTTTCATTAAATTGTTTTTATGTAGTTCAGTAATAATTTTTTTAATGAAAATAATTTCAAACTTTGCATCCTAAACCACACTCCCAGCATACATATTTAGGAGCAAGTCTGAAAAATCTATGTATTTGTCTTATCTATATGTTGCCATTTGTTCATTTGCTCTTCTTTTACTTCATTTAGCAAATGTTTGTTGTGCACCATGAGCTACAGAGCCAAAATGCCTGGGTTTAAATTGAGCCCCCATTGGTTTCTAACAGTGCCCTTGGAAAATTTTTCTAACATCCCCATTCCTCTTCTGCATCTGTATAATTGAGACATTAGTACTTTATCATAGGGATGGTGTGAGGATTTAACGACTTACTATCTAAAAACTCTTAGAGCCTCATGACAGGCATAAGTACTAAGTATGCTGGCTCTCACTACTGTTACCACTGCTTCTATACAAGGGACTGGACAGTGAAAACTCAAAAGTGTGTAAGACAACTCCAGCCATGATGACTTATAGAGTAACAGATAATGTAATCTAAAAATGGGGACTAAATTTCTATTTAAGTAGAATCAGAGTGGGGAAGCAAAGTGGGAGTTGGGTAAATAGTCAAAATCCATTAAGGTCCTGATATATGTTAGGGACTTTACCAACATTTATGTAATCTCATTGCATCTCAAAACAACTTAGAAGAAAATATATCTATAAGATAACAGAATTTCTGATTTTTAAAATAATGTGTCCAAGGTAGCCACCTAGTAATTGCTGAACCAAGTTTTCACAAATGCAAATCCCTGGCGTGTACACACACACACACACACACACACAGAGTTTTTCTCCTGCTATACCATACCACCAGTAACTAATTCATGGGAGGGCTCAAGGAAAACTGTTCAAAAGAGGTAATGTTGTAGCACTGTCTTGAAGGAAGAATGAGAGTTATACAGCAGAGACTGGAAAGGGAGCTAGTGGTAAAGGAAACAAAAATATTACAGGAATTAGATTTTTGGGTGGTTGGCCTTGTTCCTGGGCCCTCAGGTGCTAGTGCTACCCATATGGGATGGGAGGGCTGGCGAAAAAGACCAGGACATCCAACAGCAGAATCCATGTAGCTCCTTTCTCCCCAGCTCTCCCAGAGTAGAACTCCATGCAGCATTTCTCTTTGCTTTCCTCTCCATGGTGTAAATGCAAAGTGGCTCAGCCATATTCATTTATCTAAGCCTGCTTCCCCCACACAGAAGGGAATCATGTTCATTAGGAGCAGTACTGCCAGGCATATTGATAACAACTTTCTTCTGCAAAGCTGAAGGCACTTTTTGTGTATTTGATTTTATTTCATCATCAGAGGATGTTATTTGAGATTTTGCAGGTGCAGCCTTCCCTGTCTGTGAGGCAGAGGCGCTTTTGTTTGTTTGTTCGCCCTTCACGACTCTACGGGGCATGTTGGTGCATCTGGTTAAGCCCAGAGAAGAGGCATTCACAGGATCAGGCCCATCACCATATCAGGTGCCAAGATGTTTTGAATATAAAGACAGGGAAATATTATCCAGGGGTTCTGCTGCTCAAAAAGCTTTTGTCTGATTGTTTTAAAATGTGAAAGCTATTTTCCTAGACAATATTGTGTGAGGCTATAGTATAAATAAGGTGCTACAATGAATTTTAACTGCATTTAAGCAGGCATCACTACTACCAAAAGATGCAGGAAAGAAAGTGGAATTGAGATCATTATTAAAAAAAATATGGATCTGGAGATACGACCTAATATAAAAACAGATTTTGGTAACTGCTTGGAGTAAATTGAAATTTGGTCTCAATGCTAATGTTGTCAAATATATTGAAGAATAAAATACTGGCTTAATCTTGGTTATTGCTACATAGGAACAATGTCTTCATCCATGGAAGATGAAATTACTTTTGAAGGTATCACGCTATTACTGTGTAGCATGCAACAATAACAGCAATAACACAACAACAACAACAAATTAACCAAAAGGGGTGTATTGCTGGAGAATGATTTCATGCCAGCCTAAGAGCAGTTTCCTCATTGCACAAATCAATGTAACACAAGAATATTTTACTTTTCCAACATCCCTAGGAAAATTTTGTGTGTGTGTGTCCACGCGCATGGTAGGGTCATGTAAGTATATTTTCATTATAATCCAGTCATGACCCTTTATCACAAATCATTTCTAATTTAACTCATCTTGATTTTAAAAATAATACAATTTCATAGGTTGCATATTAAAAACAATATCTGGAGATTAGTAGGCTTTAATAGTAGACTTTTATTGTAAAATCTGCTCTGGATTCCTAAACTCTGGCAGTCACCAAGGCAGAAACTAAGCAAAGTTTTGCTCTACAACTTTCATTGCCTAAAACTCAACAGAATCAAGGCCATCCATTTTGTTGAATGGATGTTAACAGGGCACACTGACTCCTTTGTACGTACCTAGCACAACTGTCAAACTGAGCAGTCTCGTGTACCCCATGAATATGTGATGCTATCTTGCTTTTGTCTCTTGAGTGTATCCCCATCCTTCTAAGAAAATGTTCTTTCTAATCATTTCATGTATTTATCTCTTTTCCATCCCTAAAGTTTCAACTCAAATATCAAAATTCTTTGAAGAATTCCCTGATTCCTAAGTATGACATGATTTTTTAAAATCTTCTTTCTTTTCTCTATAGAAAGATAGGTATTAATATTAGTTCTACTACTAATTATTAACTCTAAAGCTCTGAAGGTTAATCTAGCACTATGATAAGTACTTAAGTGCACTACTTCATTTTGTGATGTTTTATTTTCTATGCTAACAACAATTATAAGAAATATTAAATGTGTGTTCTATAATATGAAAAGATTTTCTTGGACAATATCTCATTTAATCTACAAAATAACCCTGTAAGGTAGTTACTGTTACTCTTCCTACTTCATGTAAGAAGGAATCCTCCAAGAGGGCATAATAATTATCCAACATCAGGCAGGTGGAGTAAGACCTTGTCCTAACCAGTAAGCTAGACTGTCCCTCACGGTCAGGCCTCCTTTTCCTTGTTACTTACCACTTTCTACTTTGTTGTGTAATTACTTATGTTCCTGAATTGCTACCCTCGTTATTCCTGAAGGGCTAAATTTACGTTTGCTTCTTTCTGGCATTCTAAACATGACTCAACTCAGTGCCTCACACAAAAGCAAGGGCGTTCCAAAATGATTTGGTGAAGGACTGAAAAATTTAGATCCTTTCATATATTCTTTTATAGCTCTGACATGGGAAGATTTCTTGAGAGAGGAAAGTACTATGTTTAACTGTCATCCAAATAAAAGGGAAAATACAGCTTTGACCAAAAGAAATGATGTGTTCTGAAAGAATAAAATTAAAATAGGATTTTAAAATCTGTTATCCAGGAGAACTGGAAATAAATAAGAACAGTCCTCTGATTGAAGGAATAAATGCCTTTGAATTTTTACAGTTATTGTATAATAACTATAAATGTGAAAGCTGGAAATCTACTCCCCACTGAAAGTAAAGAGATGATGTTGACTAAAAAAATTAATGACACACTGACCAATGTTAATGATATTTTATAATTAACATAAAATCATTTTCTTTTCACATTTATATTTTATATATTTAATTTATAGTATGCCAAGCAAATGGGTAAGTGATTGATTTCAATCAAGGTGTTTGTCATTGAATTGACAGAGCTCCAATATTGAAGTAGGAGGTGTTGAAGATAACATGTCTTATCTGGAGACTAATAACCTTTTTATCTGTAACAAGCTGTCTTATCTTTACTAACCTGCCTTAAAAACTCAAGTGAATGGCAGCCTTAAACACACACTGCACCTTCACCCTTCATGTATTGAGACTTGCTCAGAGGGGAAATGCCCCATTGTAAGAACAGACTGTAGTTCAGGCTTATGTGGCAGCAGGTAGACCTGGGAGAAGCTCACCTTGTAAAAGTTAAGAACCTTTTATTGAGCTGGGGTTGTGGCTCAGTGGTAGAGCACTTGTCTAGCACGTGCGAGGCACTGGGTTCGACCCTCAGCACTGCATAAAAATAAACGAACAAAATAAAGGCATTGTTTTCATCTACAACTCAAAAATAAATGAATAAATAAGAAACTTTTGTTATGGATCACTTGTCTTAGTATTCCAAACTCCATTCCCAATAGTGATTGGATGCTAAAGAAAGTCAGTAACTTCTTTCAGCTACCCCTTGCTCATGGGATTAAGAAAAAAAAAAAAAAAGGTAGGTGTAAACACTTTGAAAAGGTTGTCAGTTTTTAATTATATTATTGAGGGTCTAACTGAGTATTGTACCCTGAAAATCTTTCTGAATATCAAGTGTACTCTTAGTATTGGTTACATTGTGCTATAAAGACCCAGGCATCTAAGGTTTATTCTGCTTGCTTTCTGCCATACTAAATTAGCGTCATAAAGACACAATCAGACTGATAGTTAAGATTTAATGTAAAGGTTGTTGTATGTATATTATTTAAATATCTTTAATGAGTAACCCTCTATATGAATCTGTATGAATGCTTATTCAAGTTGATATAGATGTCATGAGAGGTACCATTAGGGTCTTAATATGCTGCTGTATTTTTTTACTGCCAGTTTGTGTGTGTGTGTGTGTACTACCACTTTCATTATTTTTTATAATGAAATCTTCATGATTAACCTTTTCAGAATACCCTAAAAGACTTACGAAAGATACTGAGTTTTATGATGGTGAATTGTGCTGACACTTCCTACAGCACTGTGTGTTCTATCTTGTAATGGAAGCTTTAGTTTTTCTATAGACCTACATCCATTTGAGGAGTCCCCTAACCTTTAGGAGCAAGTTCAAAGGTTTCCTAGAGGTAACTAAATGAACATCAGATTCTTCTTCCTGGCATTTATGGTAGATCATGATTTTTTCTTTCACTTCTTCTTTTCCACATACTAATCCTATTGGGAATATATCATATTGCAGTGATTTGTTACCTTCTTCCTAAGAATTCTCTGACTTGGTCCAGCAAAATTGATCTCTTCATATTCTAAATTTCAATAACATGATCTCTCTCTCTCTTATAATAAGTCCTTACCATGTTATTTTAAATCTTATTACACATCTGATTTTCATAGTTTAAGAGCAAACTAGTTGAGGCCAGGGAATGAGGCCAGAATTTATGAAGTTTTATCCTATAAAAACTTGTTTAATAATAATAATATTAATAATATATAGAAGCTCTACATTATCATTTCCAACCAATTTTAATGCATCTGTGTCAGTTTCATTGAAATATTCACAGACTTGGAAACATGGGTCTCAATGTTGATCTCATCTTTGAGTCCCCCATAGTTCCTAGGAAAATCTCTTAAAACAGTAGAAAATATATATTTGGGAAAGAATTAATGATTTGTTCTCAACCTAAAGACAACAATGAAGTCAAGTCAGTTTGTGTAATTTGTTTAAAACATTGGGTAAAGTTGTCAAGACTGTTGCATACAGAATCTTTTCCCTTTTTTGAAGCCATTAACTTAGAGACAAGGAATATATAGACAGTTATGAAGCATTTATCTTAAGATAATTGGTGGGAAAGAGTTTCCAGATTTTGAAAACTATTTCACAAGAAATCACATTGAAAATGTTGTTTAGTTCTTTTCTCTGTGTGAGATTCTAAAGTCATCTCCACTAATAAGGATCTTATTTGTCCCCCCCAAGCCCACACTGTATACTCAGTTTCTAAGATGACGTTCACTGTCTTGGCATTATTCTATGGCATTTGATGTGCTGCTATTTCTCTCAATGACTCGGTTTTAAGGCTAAACCTTTTGACAATGTAAGAACAACAGGATATATAAACATGTGCTCATTCCCCCATTGATTATTGTAATGGCTTTCAGCAGAGAGGTGGGATGATCATGACTGTAGTGATTCAAGGTTTTACTTTTCCCATGATAATATTTTGATAAATTCAACCATACCAGCCCATCTTTCCACACTTATCATAATGACATTCAATAAAATGTTTTCTAAATGATTTGGTGAAGAACATATGTATGTTGGAAAGGGGGTGGTGCTATAAAAATATGACCTGAATGTGAGAGTTCAGAGATGGGAGTAGAATAATAATTAAGATTTTATGGTGGTCACAAAGCTTTTGCCAATATCCAATCTGTGGCTTCTCAGTCTTGGAGAAAAAATACTACTGTGCCTCTCTGAGCCCGTATCTTGTTTCCTGCAAGAGCCTAGAATAGCCTGAATCTTTTTCATGAGTCTCTATTTTACTTTGAACAACACACAGAGGAACACATCATTCATAAAACCGGTTGGCTCCAATCCTAGTTAGGTATAACCCATTCTTCCCCTCCATATTATTTACAACTTCTCCTTGCAAAAATTTATCATACCAGTTGCAGAAAAATATGTGGACCAGTATCCTCAGGCACCCGTGTTTAGAAGAGGGATTTTCACTGCAGTGTGTAAGGGTAATGTTTTATGACTTTCTTTATGGAGAGAATAAAGTGTCAGAAATGTCTACTCAAATAGTCCCCAGTTTTTGCCTACATGACACTCCATCATCTCATCAACTCATGAATTACTAGAATAAAGTGTAAAGAAATAATAGATAATAATAATGAGATAATAATCATGAGAGCTTGAAGGCCTATAGAAATAAGTATACCCAAGTCTCATATTTTAAAGATGAGAAAACTAAAGTCCAAATGGGTTAATTGATTTTTCTCAATATCAGATAGTCATCAAGCAGCAAAGCAAGGACTCCCAACTCCTGATCCAGCTCTTCCTCAATTATACCATTAAATTCATTTAAGGAGGAAGATTCAGTATTGAGTTCCCTGTTTACTTAGCTTATGCAGAACAAACTCAGTTGTTTTAAACTCTACCTTGACTTAAACTAAGATAGCCCCCTCCATCATTGGATAATTCTGACTGCTGTGACCTGCTTTCTAATATTCTGAACGTTCTCAAACTCTAGCCCACCCATTGATCCTGGTTCTTCGCCACACACCTCACAGAGCTCCTTTTTCCTATTGCTGTACTTGAGCTATTCAAAGACAACTGAGATCTCCTTGTCCCCACACCTCATGCTGTCTCCTGATTTTTCCACCACCCATCCCGGGTGCGCATTGTAAGCATTCTCAGTTCTTTATGGGTCCTTCTCATGAAGAAAATAGTATTTTTTAAAAATTGCCACCAGTTGTGGCATTTTTATTTTATTTATATTTTATTATATTTTCATTTATATTTTCCCCTTGTTTTTAATTTTCCATTTTGTGTTTAATTTTTATAAGTTATAAGCAATGGTTCCCATGACTCACTAGATTTCCTCTCCCTCATCCCTCTCTGATCATTTTGAGGTTGAAATTTAAGATTAGTTGTGTGTTATTTGAGCAAGGAAAGACAACTTGGGATTTGCTATTGAACCAGGCTATGTGCTTTTCCTTGAAAGTTTCCCATCAGTGTGTCTCCCTTCATGCAGGGGGTTGGGGGGCAGCAGCTAAACGGTGCCCACAGTGACACGGGCACATAGTGGTTATGGTTAGAAGTGGCTGCTTGCCATGCTGCACAGAGGAGACGTGTGGTCAGCAGAAGGTCTTGCAGTCCAAGCTGTGTGTCTCCATTGCTGGCAGCATAAGGGCAAGAAGAAAATATAAATGTAATAATGTGATTTTATTTAACAGCCATAAGCTGTGTGTCCAGCCCTAGTGAATAGAATCATTCAAAGGGTTTGTGAATTCTTCCAATGAATTTATCAGGTATTTTGTATTTTGTTTGAAGCCAACTTTGGAAAAGATTTCAGTGGTCAGAAAGGAATATTTGGGTTTGCAATTAAACTGGCAATGCTTTAGTTTTCCAATATGGAGTACCAGACTGTTACCTTGTACACCCAAGTGCTGCAGTCTCAGACTTCATTCTCTTCTAGAACCTAACTTGGGTTCTAAGGAGGGAAGAGCGAGAGGGTAAGGGGGATGCAGAGGGCAGAAGAACAGGAGTAATGAATGATCCCCAAAACTGAATTGTGAGTCAGCTAAGTACAGATAAGAAGATTATGACTCTAAAGTGTTGAAATAAAAATTAAATTAAGAAGACAACAGTAGATGCCAATGATAACTCAATCTCTCAGATTTCCTATTGGAGCTGTTCTTCTCCTTCTGTTTGTAGATCCAAAATAGAAGCTTATTTGGTTTGCAGCTGATGATATGCCTAAGAAAGATTTTTCAGAAATTAAAGATCAAAGGTGGGGAAAATAATTCAGATGAAATAATTGGCAAAATAAAGTCTGTGTGTGACTAAGAGAGACTTTCAGAAATGTGTTTACCATGGCAGTTGTTTTAGATGCAGATGTCTGCTCTGACTCCTTAGTTTTGCTCTATCCTGTAACCCTCCTTTCCATTCACTTCTCCTCTCAGGACTATGCTTACCCTTTAAGTGGCTGTTAAACCACCTCTGAGAAGGGAAAAAAATAAAAAACTCAGTACACTAGACTGCAGAGTTAGAGAACTGCTTTCTTTAACCTAGCAGGCTTTCCTCATGGTTTCCATTGCAGATCTGAGTGTATCATCAGACCTTCCCTCTGGGAGGGCATGTAAATTAGAAGGCCACGTCTTCCCAGTGCAAAGATTATAATTACAAAAACAATGTTAGGGGCAACATTTTATTGATTTAAATTGCTCTTCCTAGTCTCTGTTTACAGCATTTCTAAGCATCACATTTTGTACTGGACACCATGGCATACAAAAGGAAAACCTTAGAATTTTGGAGCACCAAGTGAAGATCATCCAGGGGAAACACGAGGCTGACTTACTGCCCTGCAGGCCTTGGCCACTGGGTTGTTCTTACTTCTCAGGCCTCCCTCTTCAGTCTTTCTCTCTCAATTTTCTTTTTCTTTTTCTCGCTCTCCCCATGATGTTCATTTTTTTAAATGTTCATTTGACAGAGGCAGAGAAAGGGAAAAGTTGGCAAAAGAGAAAATAAGCCTAAATCCTTTTGGGAGAGTCATCCTTAAATTAGAAGAAACTACAAATGTCACTAAGTACCTACTAGGTTTCTAGATTTAGTTCTAGATAAATAAAGCAAGGCCTCTTCTCCCTCTCAAGAAGAACAGAAGTTAACAGTCTAAAAGACGATATGAATTATCTCATGATAATTCATGTCATGCCTCACATGACAAATAGGACCACATTTGAGAGAATGATCCATACTGGGGAAAAATCAGGAAATTTTGAGTCTAGATTTGAACCATCAGTTTACCATGCTGTGGAAAGATAAAGAGGAAGGAGGAGAAAGAGGAATTCAGAATAGATCTATGTAGACAGAGAAAGGTAGAGGGATTAATTTTTTTTTCCATACTAGGAATTGAACCCATCGGCACTTATCCACAGAGCCACATCCCTAGCCCTTTTTAAAAAATATTTTGAGACAGGCTAGCTCTAAGTTGTTTAGAGCCTCACTAAGTTGCTGAGGCTAGCTTTGAACCTGTGATATTCCTGCCTCAGCCTCCTGAGCCTCTGTGATTACAGGTGTGTGCCACCACACCCAGAAGATTTTCTTTTTTTTTTAAGAGTGTACCATACAAGAGATTAAGAAGAAAAAAAGTGTATCATACATAGGTTGTGAAAGCTGACCTATATCCCTCTCACTTCATGAAAAAATGAACAAAATTTCCTGTTAAAATTCGGGTCCAGCTATATCGGTAAAGAGTGCATTTTTCAGGACATTATTCTGTTTGTCATACCGGGCCACATCTTTACACCCACACATGTCTCTGTCCACCTACCCTTCATCCATTCCTCCCAAAGGCCCAGAGTGCATTAGTGGAGCCAATACCCTGAACTCTGAGTCCAGTGCTCATTTTTTAACCACCCCAAACCATTTTACTGTGTTCTATGCATGAATGAGATCAGAGCCAAACATGATTGATTATAGCCTTGTAGGGGAATAGAAATATTGACTACCCCAAATGAGCAGATAATCTTTAAATCCTTTCTGTTTGGATTGTGAACAGGTTTTAATGCCTCAAATGGGGCTGGGTGTGATATTTTGGTAGAGTACTTTATAATAAAATAAAACAATTACAAAATCCCCAAACAAACAAAACCAAGAAGAAAACTACCTACTGAAACCATTCTCCAGCAGAGCTTGACGACTGCTTGATTTGAACACATACCTCACCATCTTCTATGCTAGCACTATAACATCAGAGACTACAACCTTGCCACCCTGTTAACAATGCCCTCACTTATCTCCCATCATGCAAGGTGATTTTTAGTGGGGAATCCTCTCCCCAGTCATCCTTTATAGGATAGTATAACCAAGTTTGGTCAGGAAGAGCTAAAGCAATTCTTATTGTAAGAACGAGCTGCATATCATAACAAAATTTATTAATAAATTTCAAATTTACTATATATACTTAAAAACTATTTAGGAAAATTCTTTATTTCCACAGACTTATACAATTTTTAGATAATAATTTTTCCAGAACCCCACAATTTATATGAAGCCAAGGCTCTGAGTTTTCCCTGAAGGCAGTTGGTACTATCCTCTGAACTCTTCATCTACCCCTCCAGCGAATATATTTCTACCAAATGTGAATGGAAACCTACTCAAGAATAAAATGATTATTGTGGCCCTCTATGGATAGAAGCTACTTTCAAGTGGGACAGATCATTGCGATCCATGGAAGACCAGCTATGGATCCCATCATAAGCACCATTTATCCCTTGGCCTTTCTTGTTCAGAATCTGCCTTCTTCAGCATCTTTGGTGCTTACCCTCCCAAGTTCATTGTTACAGAAATTTTTACACAATAAGTTGACAGAGTATAATATCCTAGTTCCTGTAGTTGCTTCCTAATGATGATCGTCTCATAAGTGTGGGAGCCTCTCATGGTCTATTGGGGAAGAGGTAAACAATGAACTGAGGAGATAGGAAATATACCTCCTACCCCTTTATCCTGCAAAAGCTTCCTGAGTCATCTGGCAAAAGGCTCATCTCTATATGTTCAACTTTTCTGGTTACTGACCTGAATAGGAGACCACCTGACCGTCATTTGTTTCATGGTGCTGAAGTGGGTGGAGATCTGGACTTCATCAGTCTCAGAGGAAAGCTCTGTGTAGCCAATGAGGCAGGCCTCCAATTTGGTCATCATGGCCACAGCTATTTCACTTACAAGAATATTCACCTACCTTATGAGATTGCTTTCATTTTTTAAACATAAATTTAGGGTATCCATTTCTGGATTATATAGCCCTAATCCTTTGATGCTCTCCTTAATTGTGAACTGTGGGCTATTTGGGGAGTCAAGGTAATAAAAAGAAGAGATGGTAACTTCACCCTCATACTGAGAATAGCAGCAGTCCTTCCTGACTCTGTTGGGTCTGCTATGAGATCTCTTATGGAATTTATCATGCCAATTTCTTAATCTACCCTAATAATTTCATAAAGGTTGTTGAGGATTAAGTGACTTAGTACTTGGGAAACTCAGTACAATTCCTGGCACACGCTGGGCAATTGATATTTTCATGAGGAGACAGGGAAGGAATTCCTGTTTTCTATGTTCTCCAGATGTCAAGCAGAATGCCAGGAAGACTTAATGTTCTGAGACAGAAACACTACCCAATCAGAAGACAAGTTTATGACACTCTTAAGTACTGAAAATTATTATTATTTGTGTGTGTGTGTGGGGGGGGGGTGTGCTGGGCATTGAAACCAGGGCCTTGTGCATGTGAGGCAAGCACTCTACTAACTGAGCTATATCCCCAGCCCCTGAAAATTATTTTTTAAAATTCAAATACCTAGTTTGTGCCAACTAAAACACTCTCTCCAAGATTAGTACCTACTAATTTATTGATAGAATGAAAATTTGAAAAAAGAGAGAAATAAAATGGAAAACAAATGGCAGTCATATTTCTACCAGGTTACAATGGCTTTGTTCTTCATTCATTCTTTCAGCATTAGTTGTATGACCAAGTTACTAAGAATACTGTGAAGCAGTACAGTGTTGAGGTGGAGAGTTGGTGGCAAGTCAAATAAAAGGGTAAAAATCTCTGAATAATATTCTAATGTGGCCAAGAGAGCATAACGTTAGTGGATTGCATTCACCTCCACAAACAATTCTTACTGTGATTTTGGCCTAAAGGAGATTTCAGAAATGCTCTGTGTTTGGCTTAGTTCTTTAGGCTGAGAGTTTTTTCCTTCCTAAACTTCCAAACAAGGACATAAATTTTCCAAAATGTTCATTCTGCCTGTGAAATAATATGACAGGGCCCGCCATATCAGGCAAGTACATCAGTCTTTCCCAGTATGTGTTGAGCTTGCTCAGCAGATCTGTACAGGTTGGCCTGAGAAACTTGTGTAGGTATTAGCATCAGCCACAGGAGGTTATTTGTATTTCACTAAAAGTAAGTAGAATTTGAAATGTAATTCCTCAGTCACACTAGCCATATTTGAAGTCCACTATAGCTACAAGTGATTAGTGGCTATCATATTGGACAACATAGGTTTGGAGCCCACTATTATTAAAGGATGTTGTTACATGATACTGTAAGTGTTATGTGAGAAAATTGATCAGGTGCTGAGAGAGCAAGTGTGTCCTGTTTTAAGAAAACTCAACCTATAAAAGTGTGTATTTACACAAAGAAAAATTAAAGAGGAGTTTATTAGTCTCATGGCAATTCAGAAAATATTTCTATTCAATTATCACTACTGACTTTTACATGTTTAAGGATCTCACATGATAGAGTGGTCAGAAAATAAAATATATAGAAAAGAAAGTAAAAAATAAAGTATAGGTTTATAATAAAGCACTACAACATAGGAAACCATGTAACTGGCAAATTTTATTGGAGGGGCCAGATAATGGATGTTTGAAATATATATTGAAGTATATATTTTAGACCAGCCAACATGGACTTGGTCCAACTTTGTCTGTTAGCTAACATTGGTCCCCATAAACAAAAGGTACCCATAAACAAACATTGGTCCCCATAAACAAAAGGTACCCCATAAACAAAACCTACACTTTACTTTTTACTTTCTTTTCTGTACATCTTATTTTCTGACTACTCTCTATCAGCAGTAGGAAGCTTATCCTCTCTGAAAGACCACTGATGGAGGTATTTAAGGCAGCTTTTTATTAGTCTTGTAATGCTATTTTTTTCAAACTGGGGAAAGTAGCATTAGAGAAGAAATCAGGAGATCTGGATATACCTCAGTGCTGACAGTAGCATCTACAAATCTCATTCCTCATTGATCCCAGTTCTTCATCTATAAATGGAAAGATTGGACTCAAAAGTCTTTTATGCCCTCTTCAGTTAAAATTTCTGTAAGAGCTACTGTCTCCCTGCTAGCCTGGTAGGTCTGTGAGGATGGACTTGGGCCACCTGTCCCTGCTGTCCCCCAGTGCCCCTGCTCAGTGCCAGCCACTTAGTCGATGCCTGGTGTGCACATATGCGACCAGCAAATGGAAGCCAGCTCACCTCCCTTGCATGTGCGTCTGTACTGCCCTGTTGTTGCTCCTTTGGTGCACTATCCGGCCCCTCCCCCCCTACCCTTTCTGGCATCACTGCTGCTGTTCCTGTTCCTTTAGAAAGTCCCAGCAGCTCTAACGTGTTACTCTACCATTTTGATTTCTCTGTAAAGCTGCGACTGGAAAACAAACTGTACTGTGTAATTATCCTTGCAACACTCTCCTCAAAGACTTCCAATTTAATAGAATTGTCAAGATTTAAAAACATTAAAACAAAAATGAGCTTGTTAGAGTAAATTAGGCTTCATAAATGTGTTCCCCTTTTATTACAAAACATTGATGTCTGTGGTCACCTTCTCTAAATTAGCAGAAGCTGAGTGGACTGCCTTAATTGGCATGGGGAAGTCTCATCTGCCAACTGCTATGGAAGCTGGGGGGTGGGGTGTTGTGGGGAGGAGAGGAGAACAGAACCCAGCTGGTGACAGTTAAGTGGAGATCAGCCTAGGGAAGCAGACCTGCACCTGCCTTGGTGCACCTCTCTTAGATGACAAGCCCGTCGGGGAGAGGAGGGGACACACTGAATTCTAAGAGAATTAAGAATGGGGATTCTTGTTTCCTAGGCAGGGGTATCTTTGCTAACCATACCAGAGCTTGGCCTAACACGGCAGAACTGCCCTGGCTCTCAGTTACGCCCTATAGCATGGTGATTTTACCCTCTGGGCTCTCAGTGTCCATGACACAGTTAGGGATACTGCTGACTCCACTGCCCGCAAGCTCTTGTATAGACTTACCAACCCAAAAGAAATCTGCTCTAGGCTCTGAGCTTCTTGTAAATCATAGTAATCAGTGGAAGAAAGCAGAGTGCCCTCTCTGGAGCCTCCTAACCACCAGTTTGGACAGGAGAGCAGTGGCTGTGGCCAGCCATAATGAAGCCCCCACGGTCGCTGGTAGAAGGAGGTGGGGAGGAGGCAGCTGCAAGCCTCTGTGCTTTGCTGCCAATACTGGATTATTTTCTTGTTACTGGAGGACTGGCTGATTGAGAGGCTGAGGTTCTTGAATTAGGGCCAGTAGGAGTTTCCAGAGGTAACAACCTCATGCCGCTCATTTGCTCTTGGGGAAAAGTGTCGGCTTTCCCAGGCCAATAACAAAATCCCAATGACTGCTGAGCCAGTATGACTTCTTCAGCAAACACCTTGAACTTCTGACTTCATTAGCAAACCTTCTGAACATGACTTCGTTTTATACCTGAATCATGTTTAATTAGAAAGAAAAGGTCTCAAAGGAAGGGAACCAGGGTAAGGGAGAAGGGGAGGAAAAGAAGTAGTTCTGGGGAATGAAACTGACCAAATTATATTGTCACTGTGTGCATTATGAGTATGTAACAACAACTTTCACTTTTATATATAATTACAACACACCAATAAAAACAGTTTTACGAAAAGGAAGAAATGGTCTCCAAATAATAATAATGTAACAATAGTAAAAAAAAAATACTAAAAAAATTACCTAGGAATTAATTTAATCAAAGAGGTGAAATATTTCTACCAAAAAAAATTACAAAACACTGATGACAGAAACTGAAGAGGAAATTAAGTTTCGGATATCTGTGTTCATGGATTAGAAGAATCAATATTGTTAAAATGTCCATACTACCCAAAGCAATCTACAGATTCAGTCCATTTCCTACCAGTGACATTTTTTACAAAACTAGAAGAAAGAATCCTAGAATTATATGGAACTACAAAAAAATCTCAAATAGCCAAAGCAATCCTGAGCAAAAAGAACAAAGTAGGAGGCATTTCACTACCTGAATTCAAAATGCACAGCAACACTATAGTAATCAAAACAGCATCGTATTGGCATAAAAAGAGACATGAGGCCAGTGGGACAGAATAGAGACAATAAGCAAGGAGTTTGGGGGCAGAATCCAAAAGCACACGAAACAAGAGCAAAATAGACAAGCAAGATTGCATAGCAAAGGAAGCAATCAACAGAGTGAAGACAAAACCTACAAAGCAGGAGAAAATATTTTCCAACTATATACCTGATGAAAAATTGATATTGAAATATGTAAGGAACTCCAGATATTTAATAGCACAAAATTAAATAGCCAGATTTAAAAATGGGCAATAGACTTCCATAGACATTTCTCAAAAGAAGATATACACATGGATGGCAAAGGAGCATTTGGCAAAAAAATGCTCCACATCACTAATCCTCAACATCACTAATCCTCAGGGGAATGAAAGTCAAAATCACAATGAGATATCACCTTATCCCAGTAGGAGTGGCTATTATCAAAAAAACACACAATAACAAATGCTGTCAAGGATATGGAGAAAAGGGAACCCCAGAGTTGTACACACTTGTGGGAATCTAAATTAGCACAGCCATACATAGAAAACAGTTTGGACTTTTCTCAAAAAAACTAAAAGTAGAACTACCATATGATCCAGCAATCCCATTACTGGTGTATATCCAAAGAAAATGAAATCAGTGTATTGAAGAGACATCTGCACTCCCATGTTCATTGCAGCACTGTTCACAATAGCCATGAAATGAAAAGAGCTTAAGTGTCCATCAGCTGACGAGTAGATAAAGAAAGTGTGGTAGAATGGACACTATAATTTATTTTTAATAATACATAAAACCATTATTGTTCCTATAATATAATATTTCAATAAATGTATATATTGGATAATGTTTAAATTAGGTTAAACATATCTGTATTCCCCATTTATTATTTCTATGTGTGAAAACTTTCAAAAATTCTTTCTTGTAGCTTTTGAAAAGTCCAGCACATTATTGTCACAGTCACCTTACTGTGCCATGGCACACTAGGATTTGTCTCTCCTAATTGTAGCTTGCTAGCTATTGATCACCCTTTCCCCATATCCTGGTCCTTTACTCAACTCTCCCTGGTGTCTGGAAACCACCATTCTATTCTCAACTTCTTTTTACATTCCACAAATGAGTGGGATCATGTGGTATTTGGCGTTTTGCAGCTGCTTTATTTAACTTAATATAATGATCTCCAGTTCCATGTTGCAAATGACAGGATTTAATTATTTTTTATGACTGAATATTATTCTATGACAATAATGTGCTGCACTTTTCAAAAGCTACAAGAAAGAATTTTTGAAAGTTTTCACACATAGAAATAATAAATGGGGAATACAGATATGTTTAACCTAATTTAAACATTATCCAATATATACATTTATTGAAATATTATAGAAACAATAATGGTTTTATGTATTATTAAAAATAAATTATAGTGTCCTTTAAAATGGCAATTAATAATAGCAGGAAATACATAGCATTTACTTACTATGTGTTGGAAACTGTTTTGTGAATTTTGTATGTGTTATCTCAGTTTATACCAACAAAAACTTTAGAAGATAGATATTATTCCTTGTTACAGAGGGAGAAACTGAGGCACTGAGGTAACCTGTTCAAGGTCACAGGACTAGCAGGTGGTGGATTCTGGTCATTGAAGACAGGTGATTTGACTTTACAATCTGGACTCTACACTTCATTAAGAACACTCCCCTAAAATTGAACACTTACTATGAACATTTACTATAAGCCTAGCCTCAGGTAACCTTTTTGGAAGTCCCTGATTACTTTCTGAGGTACCTGCATTTAGGACTAGCTAAGTAACACATGGGATCTCTGAAAAATCATGAATAATTTTCATACGGTGACGTTAAGCCACAGAGCATTAAGCCAAGTATGGGCCCCTCTGGGCACAGGTGCTATACCCAAGCCCTGCCCTGCTTCCCACAAGACCAAGAATGATCTGGAAAACACAGCAAGTAGCAAAGTATTTATAAAAAGAAAGTGGAAAGAAAGTGCAGGAGATTGGGTAGTTTCATCATTATACAAAAGACAAGGTGAGGGCTGGGACTGTAGCTCAGCGGTAAAGCGCTTGCCTCGCATGCGTGAGGCCCTGGGTTTGATCCTCAGCACCACATACAAAGCAGTAAAATAAAAACATTGTGTCCATCTACAACTAAAAAAATATTTAAAAAAAAAAAAAAAAGCAAAAGACAAGGTGAGGTCTGTGAGAAAGACAGCATGCAGCCAGAAAAATGAAGGGCATGTCCACCATAGCAGGAAGCTGACAAAGTTAAGATATGAACTTCTGGGTCAGGAGCTGGGTCAGCAGGGCTTAGCTCTGGAGATAGTGCATGTCATTTTGTTGATCCAAGTGTCCCTCACTCACACTTGTCCTGAAACGAAAATGTCCTAAGAAGTACCGGTACCTGGGTATGGAACTATTTCATATCTTTGAAACCACAAGTTGTAATGATCTGACTGAATAGGTGAGCAGCAGGAGCCCCCTTGTATTATATTCTCATAGCTTCAAGCTGACCACGGCCTGTGTGACCGTTTATCTCCTCATCTGCCACCCAAAAGATGCCAGAGACCACAGAAGAGAAAATCTAAAGGGGATTTTTAGTTCAAATGTGCTAGCTACAGGGACCTGCCCAGGTTCAACGTGCAAGATGCTAAAGAAGGAGCAGGGTAATTATCATTATTTATAATGATGACTGCAAAAATATGAGATTTTATACAGAGCTGTAATTTGTTTTGCATGTAACCAACAAAGATGTATTTGAGTCCCCTGGAATATGTTGCTTAAGACTGAGCAGAGCAGGCAGGCAGCCAGCTATCTCTTCTTCCAGGGCCTTCCTCCACGCCCCCCAGCCCTCCCCGTGCCTTCTTTACCTTCAGCTCACACCTTCTTCCTGTCCACTGCCTCCTGTCTCCACTGCCCTCTCCTGCTCTTTTTCCTAGGCCAGGACACAAAAGAGTCCAGCCATCTCAGAACAGTCTCCCTGTGGTCTGTGTGCTCTGGGCTGCATCTCAATAGGATCCAGCCACATCTGGCTGCACAGTAGGAGTACCACACTCCAAAGTGCAAAAATAAAACCACAAAAGATCAAAAGAAAAGCATCGTAGGCAAGAAATTACCCTTATCTTTATCTCCACAGAATCCATCAAGTACAAGCATCTAAGAGATGGCAGGCAGTAAGATAACAAAAGAGAAGCCAGAGGAAATTAAAAGCAGCCTCCAATCATTTGCCCTTCAGCTGGCCTGGTAGGGCCTAAAAGGCTCTGAGAGGGTATCCCACAGATAGAACCTTCATTAAGAATGGACCTGAGCAAAAGAGACAACCTGCTGATCATCAGGCCTTAAGATGACAGCCTTGCTAGCCAAGGTTAAAACAGGAAAGCCGATTTTATTTGCAGTTTGCACGTAACTGGGATTGTTTCCTCCCTTGCTTCGCATATGCACGCTTGCTTCTTCCAGCAGTTTGAGGTTTTGCTTAGTGAAGTGCAGCTAATCTTCATCTCCTTGCCCTATTATTGTGTCTAGGGACTCCTGAAGGTGGACAACCCCACTGGAACCCAGAGATTAGCTTCCTGGTGACATTTATAGCTGTGAATCTCTCTTCCCCTCAGCAGTTTGTTTCCAAATCAGCATCTAGTCTCTGGACTGAGTCACATAAGTTATTCCACTTATTTATGATAAACTAGTCCATCAATCCTAAGCAGTGTCAAACAGAATTAGAAACAGAATCTACCAATTTTTTTCTGGAGCACATTTAGGAGATGTTAGCTTATGATCTAGGTCAGTTAGGAGCTGATGTCCCTCTTTACAGCAACAATGTTTTATTCAAACTAGGATAAAACTTCTCCCAAATGATAAAGAAGTTTTGGACTAAAGGTCAAAATCGTGTCACTCTGATCTGTTATTTATGTGCCATGTGCCACAGCTCTTAGTCTATTTGTGCCATATGTATTCATATCTTTAATATCTTATTGTTGAAACCAGGCTGTTGTGTTTGGTTGTACAGGGAACAGGGAATGCAGTGCTTGATTCCAGGGGAGCCATTCACATTGTGACTTTTATGGATGGCACCCCATAGAGTCATGCAGTGTAAACTTGTGTGGCCATGTGTGGTAGCTCTGGGTATGTCTCACCTACAGGGACAAAAGCAGTAATCTACTTGATAACACATTGTAAGAAAACTGAGAGGATAGCATGGTTCCTGCCTATCAGAAATACTCTGACAAAGGTAAATAAGTAAAGACAGGAAAATTACACTAAATCCCTAATACCATATTTGAGATATATACAGAATTCTGGTGGGAAACAGAGAAGAGGATTATTGACTCCACTTGAGGGAATCGGGGAAGACTTCACAAAGGAGATGACATTAGGCCTTGGTCTTGAGGGATGAGTAGATATTGCATAGAGTGAATTAAAAACATCAGGAAGAGGCATTGTAGTATAAAAAGACACAAGACAATGAAGTGTACAGCTTGCAGAGGCGAAAGATCCCTTAGTGCTTGAAAGCAATGAGGACAGGGCAGATGGCAGCACGGGATGATAAGCGAGATGCAGCTAGAATGATAGGGTAGGGCTGGATCATAAAGGACTCTTGTTAAACTGCTTGGAAGGCTAGGATAAAATTTTGTCAAGAAATGGATTCAACACTAACTGCTTAGCGGATTAAGTCAGTCTGAAGAATGACAGCCAATAAGACTGACTTGCCTGTAGACACAGTGAAGTCATGTGCAAGAGCTTGGATGCTGGAATGGGAAAGCATGGGTCTTCCCTTGTGGTTATTTAGACTCTGTGCACTCCAGTTTCATCTGCTCTTAAAGAGGATTAATAATAGCAGCTCCTCCATAGAGTCGGTGTGCCTGACAGGAGATAATCTAGGCTGTAATTCTCTTGCCCCTATGCCTGATACTTGGCAATTGCACAGTAACTGGGAGTGGAACTTCTTACACTTCTGCAGCATTTCTTCCTCCCATTTGCCCTTCCCCTCCTCCTCCTCTTCAAATTATTATTATTGCAAGTTTCACAAAGTCCACTGTCCACACTGACTCCTTAACTTTGCTCTGATGAGGTTATAATGAACTAGTCTGCTCTAGATGGACAACAAACCCCAGGGATCTACTTGGTATCAGCAGCACTGGAAACAAGAAAATCTAGTGAATCTCAGGTATTTTGTCTCTTCACCTCCACCTATTTTTAAAGCTCTAATGTTGTCTGGTATACTCAACTATGGGGCCTATGAACTGATTCCTGGTCATTTCTTTTTCTTAATTTTGTTTTTCTAAACACTAATACAAACTCAGCTTAAGCATTTTAAAAGGAATTGCTGGAAGGAAAGGCCATTAACATGGAATTTTGCCATTGTAACTACTCTCCCTTCCCTTTTACACACCCATGCATAAACACACAAGCAGAGAGAGAGAGAGGGAAAGAGAGAGAGAATGGGCTTCTTCATTAAGTAATACTATAATCCCTGTATTTAAGCTGACAGCACAGGCATCTCTTTAACATTTTAATTAAATAACGTGGGAGCAAGCCTTTCTGCTTTCCTGATGACAAGCCCTGGCTCCTAGTCAAAAGTTTCAGTTTAGCTTTGACAAGAAGAGGACACTTCTGAGAGACGAAAGGCCCCCTGTAGCTTAATGCTCCCTTTTCCTTCTCCTAAGAACATTTGGTGCGAGACTTGAAAATCATGTTTGGGTCCAATATAAAATAGTAGCAGGACAAGGCTTTTATCAGCCTTTCTGATCTCTTTCCAAAGGTGCACTCAGCATTTCGTCTCTATGTTTAGACACCCGTGTTTATAACCCTAAAGCCATTGTGAACATTACTTCTAGGAAAAAGCACAGCAGCGTTGTGCCAGCTTCTAGCTTCAGCAAGCCCCAAGCAGCTGGCCACGCAGTGACTCTGGGGGCAGCTGGGGGAAGGGATGGAGGCAGCTCCATCAGCAGGTGATCTGGAAGCTTTGCATCTCATGGCCACAGAAACTTTCCCTAAACCTTACTTCCCAACACCTCTGTTAGCGAAAAAGAGTAATCTACCTGGCTTTTTTTTACTGCCCTCATGTACCTATTTCATGCCCTTGAACTACCCTTGTGGGCATCTTTCTTTTTATTTTTTAAACAAAGCAGGGAAACCAGCCTTTATTGAGCTATATTCCTAGTCCATATGAGGAATTCAATGAATGCTGGCCTAATCTTTACATTAATTTTCAGACCTTTCTATTTCCATTTTCATAGATCCATAATGGAAGCTCAAAAACTCTACCAGAGTAACAGAGCAAGAATTGGAGATCAGATTCATCTGATCAAAAGTCTTCTACTTTCTGCCACATCTCAGTTTTTTAACACTTTTCAGATTTCCCCTGGAGACACATCTCCCTTACAGGTCTTCTTTTTTAGCCCTCAGGGATCACATTGAACTTCCCAGATAGTCTGTAGCTACTTGGGTGGAGAGCTACATTGTGGCTTTAATCTATAAGTAATTTGGAGGCTACACAATACGGCAAATGCCATAAACAATATGGAAAAAGAGGCCAGATGACTACCTATGGTTCCATTTATGAAAATTAAAAAATGGCAAAGTAATTGATGATGTCAAAAATCAAGGTAGTAGTTATTTTCAGAAGGTAGAAAATGAAAGTGGGTCCAAGGAGATTCTCAGACACTGTTTTTTATTTGCAGCTTGTGGCAGAGAAATGTTCCATTTGTGAAAATGAATTCAAAGATATGCCTATGATCTGTGCTTTTACTGTATGTGTGTTATAATTCAGTGAAAACATTTCAGAAAGTTGCATCAGGTTTAGAGCTCAGAGGGTTTGGAAGCAACTTCTTTGAATTGTTTGACACCTTTAAAATGTATTAAACTTTTCAGGGAGAAAAAAGATAATAGTTTATATTTTTTAAACCTTAGAAAATTACCCTCCCATATTTTTCCATTATTACTGATGTTTCATCTACGTTGAGCTTAGTGTGAAAATTTGAATCTTCATCTATTATCAAGGTTTGAAATCCTCCTATTGAAATTCAAAAGTAACAATTCTCCTTTTTCCCTCTATTATAAGATAATGATTATGAAGAAATGTGATTTATTTTTGAACTTTACTGATCATTACAGTAATCACTGATGTATTTTACCATATATATAAAAGACTAGTACATTAGGATTGTGTTGAATTACCAGCCTCTGCCAAAGTGTATATTATTGCCACAAGAATAAAGGAATCTCCTATCCATGAAGAAAGTCATCAAATATTGAGACACTATGATTCTTACTATTCTACATATAATAAGCACTAAGCATTCACATCTTTTCATAAGGCACCTGCTACAACCTAAGTATGAAAATAACCTGCATTAATTGAATACTTAGTATAAACTAGACCCTGTTTTAAGAATATAGCATTGGATTGACTCAGCTCTATGAGAGAGACGTTCTTACTATCTCCATTTTATAGATGAAGAAACCAAGGCACACTCATCTTAAATAACTTGCTTTAGGTTATATAGCCAAGAAGAGGCAGAGCTAGGTTACCAACCTACTCAGTTTGGAATCTGTCCTCTGGCAGAAGGCAAGCTGGTCACTCTCCAGGATTTACTTCTTTACTTTCCAATGCTTAAAGTCTGTTGAGATTTTAGAGCAACTTTGATGGAAAAAATGTTGAGATTTGAGATCAGAAAAATGAGAAGGAAATCTCATTAATTAAAGGGTAGTTATGATTATAAGATGAGGGTATTTATTTGATTGAAAGGAACGATGGAGACAAGGTGAGAGGTAGTAAAAGGAATGTTGTAGCTTAGGGTCACTTTGTAAAGGACTTTGAAACAGAAGACAGGACTTTGGTATGACTTGCTGGATGCCAAGACCAGACGCTGGGAGGGATCTGTTCCATGAATCCAGTGCCAAACCAAGCAGTGGGCAGCCAGATGTCACAGATGGGCCAGGGTTCTCCTCGTCAAAGTGGACTTTCATTTACTTTTCCTTCAGGGCCACAGTTCATGAAAAGCTAGTATCCAAGTGCTTCCTTAAGCCACATTCTGGGCCTATGTTGACATTCTGGAGACCTTTGCTTCCCCACTTTAATGCTCCTTCATTACACCTGTGCCTTCAAAGTCCAGCTGTCTCCAGGTAATGACGCACACTGACTCCCATCTCCGCGTCTTGCACATAGGCAGAAAAGTCTGTTGAGCAAAATCAATGAACTACTCTGAGATAGAGGAATCAAGCAAATGAATAGAGTCGACATATCTGCCAACCCTCAGGCTTGAGAAATCTTACATGTGTGAGCCACTCTCTGTTTTCCAACTGGAATCCAAGGAGTTAATATACCTTCTTAATAAAACTCTTCTGAAGTGATGCAAATGCTGGAACTTCAGGAAGGGTAGAGGAAAGGCACCGTCCATGTATCAGAGCCTGAGTACCCTGTGATGCCATCCCTATGAGGATGTGCAGTTTCTCTGTCTGCACACGTGGTGCTTGACAAGTAGGGGCCTCCTGTGCATTGTTTACATAATGAACATGTCACCTTGTCACTGTGAGTCATTAAAAAAAATACTGGGTTGTCCTAAGCACTTGGAGGATAATGCTCCAGGCCCTTCTAGTGCAAGCTCACTTTTGATTCTTACTCTTCAGTTAGGTTTTTGTTTTTATTAGATTATACTTAGCTTCGTTAATTGTACAAACCAGTGGGTTTCACGCTAACCTTTCCATACATGTGTATGTCCTGCTTTGATTGCATCTCGTTCTTTTGTATTTGTTGGTGATTGTAGTAATGTTTATTGAGTATTTTATTGTTTGTCAGGCCCTGTGCTGAGTATTTTGCAAACATTTTCTCCTTGATGATAACAATGTGATGAGGTAGCAGTTATACTTTCCTCCATTTATAGATGAGGAAACAACTTCAGTGAGGTCCAGTAATGTTCAAGGCTACATGACTTGTTAAGCGTTGAAGTCAGTATTCAAGTGCACAGTGTCTGATCCCCAGGCTGCACTGCCAGTCACTATGATGCAGTGCTTCTGACTGTAGCGATCCTGCCTTTTCAAGTTTGTTTCATCTCCAAAGAGTTTGCTCATTGCTTGGTCCTAGTAAGAGCTTTGGCTTCAGAGGTTTTGACCCTAAGACTTTTACACAGTTGGCACCTAGCTTCTGGCTTCATGTTCATGGCTGTTACTGGTAACCATACTACCTGATCAGTCAGGCCCAGGACCACTCCTGATCCTTCCCTGATCCTAAAGCAAGGAAGACATCAGACATGCCCAGCTTGGGACACTCTATAATAGAAAATACTGAAATTTCTCATGCTTGAAAGGATGGAAAAGCTAGCAGATAAATTGCTTCTTTCTTATTTACAAAAGTAGAGCTGGACCTGAAGAAATAGATTCAAAGCAAAAGCCAGCTCCATATTTAGTTAGCCTCAAAATACACATGGCCCGAGAGCTCCCTATTTAGCTCACCTCCTTGCTTCTGCTGCAAATGTTTGCTGATGCTATAGCTTACAAGCAAAAATCCACAAAGGCCCTCTGAGGCCCTTTGGTATGCTCTTTCCCATGATTAGGTAAATGTCAGTGGAAAATCACCATGTATTTAGTGTTTTAATAAAAATCGTGATGTTGTTTGTTTCCCAGCCTCTGGTTCCAAAAGGGAAAGGAACAGCCGCATTAGACTTTGCACCTAAAACTTCAGCCACTCCCCCAGGATACCTATAAATGTTATCCTCCTGCCACCCAGGCTGCATTTTCAGTAGAACATCCTCCACTGCTAATTCTAGTCAATAATCACAGGACTAGCCAGGGTCATTTTCAGGCTTGAGGAAAGAAATAGAATCCAGATTGTGTGTCACAAGAAACATAACTTTAATTCCTAACTTCCAGTTCCTTGATGACAAGGTCACCAAATGCCAAACTTAGATCACAGTAATTCTACCAAGAACACACAGGCATGAAATCTATCTCAGCTTTTGTTTCCCTGCCTCGCTCTCAAAGGGCTTCATTGCCACCTCCAACCTTACTGTTAAGCACTTGCTTTGTGCAGAATGCTGTCTCAGACAGCGATCGGCATCAAGGGGTGAATAAATCAGTTGTGTGTGACTTCTCAGTGCTCCTGGAGTGGCCCTAAGATGCTGTCTTGGGTAGTATCGATCTGGCCACTCACTCTTGTCTATGGTATTTGCCTTATGGACAGTAGGAGTTTAGCAGGCCTCCCCCTCCTCTACCTGTTTTCCAATGCTTGCTGTGTTTTTAACAGAAATACGTGTTGATAGTATAATCACTGAAAATTCCATTATACCATGTTTGGGATAACACAGTGACATCCATTAACTCTCATGCATAATTGTGATTCGCATCTTTTCATCGAGTTTTATTCTTTAAGAGGGAAGGGGGAACACAGCAGTATTGAATGCTAGAGACCTGCAGTGTGAAGGAAGGGCCCTCAGAGAAGATGAGGAATGGAGCAAGGGGTGAAGCAATGTCCTCTGGCCTCCCTTCTCTGACGAACTTCCACATATCAGTTGAATTTACTTAACAGGACTTGGTGAAGTTTCTGTTAAGTTGATGAGTAAGTTGGTACTTTTCAACCTCATGACTAAATATGGCTATTTAATTTATCACATACTTTTTGAGTTATCAGTATTCATAATGCTTCCTATTAAGTCCCAGGCTCTGTTTCATACAGAATGTTGTTTCTAAGCTTTATTAAAACCTACAGCAAACATTTCCCTGATTTTTGAACAGTCTAAATGAAAGAGTTAATCTTTTAGTTGGATAAAGGCAAATAATTGGTTTCTCTCATTTCACTGACATTCCTAGGCATGACCATGAACAGGGGCCATGACAGAAATGTATTCAGCAATAAATAGCATGTTGTCCATATAATGGCCAAGCCCTAAAACACTGCAGATGCCCAGGTTAACTGACAGAAAGCAAACTTATTTTGGACATGTCTGAGGGCAAAGAATACTGAATACTACCACATAAAAAGTAAAACTTTCATTGTAGCTTTGAACTTACTTGTTATTAGTATTAAGGATATGTAGCTATTTCCCTGCACTTTCCATAATAAACAGGAAGAATGAGAACCCAAGGAATGGGAACACTCATTTGGAAGGAAAAATAAGATCAGAACAAGGAAATTGGCTCATGGAAGAAATCCCATTGAAGTGGAGTGGTGTTAAACACAAGCCCTCTCATGTCTGCTTATCTTTCCTTGAAGCTGTGAGAAGGGGAGAAAAGCAAGCAGAAAATTATGGCAGTGTTCATTCTTGGAGTGCGGACCAAGTCTTTCCTGTCTTTTGGACAGGCCTTTTAGTCAGGAAGATTGGCAATGGGTCTGTACCTCCCAAATGTCAGCTGGTTCATAGCCCTTTCTTCCTCTCTCCTTATTTCCCTCCACTCCTTCTCTGTCCAGGATGTTCCTACAAAGTGAATACTAAAGCTTGGTGTGGCCACTTCACTGTAGAGGGAGCACACTCTATCAGATCTACAGGTTCCCTACATGGCTGGTGAAACTTGTCAGCACCTGTCCTCAAACCCAGGGTTATTGTGCAGAAATTAGAGGAGAAGCAGCAAAGACAGAATATAAATGTGTCCATCTTTGGGCTGGATGCCTGTCTGATCCTGCCATTCTCCAGGAGCCTAGATCAGGGAACATTGCCTCAATCTGGGCATCTGAAGCTGAATGGGAAAGGTAAGAAAATGACTGCTGATATGTTGTCCCTCTTCCCCATGAGATTGCAGGTGCTTCTCCAGATCGGTCATACATCTGTTGCACAGGCATTGGGTAGGCAGCCATGGCTACTTACTGCTCTGTGGTTTCCCACAGAACAATTCATAACTTTTTACCTCTGAAAAGTATATTGTATATATTGTTTGCTGTCTGCACCATTCGGATTTCTTAATTATAGTTTGTCTATATTGCTCCTTGTGAGATGAAACTGACTTAATCATACCAGAGTCTGACATTTAAAAGACTAGAACTCTCTGGATTGTGTAGATACTGTAAAATTAAAAAAATACCTGATTCCCAAAAGATGGGTCAAATGGCGGCCAGGGGCAGCATGAGTATGAATCAGAGGGTCTAGGAAACTTGGGAATAATCAGTATAGAACAACTTGAAGATCTTGGTGGAAAGGTTTTAAGCTGCACATTTGTCAACCATGGAGCCTCGGGCTACCTTTCCCTCTTCCTTCCATCTGCTCCTCTTTCTTTTTTCACAATTCTCCTTCACCTGCATTTTTCTATCTTCTCAAAGTGTCTCTCTCCTCCTCTTGAATCTATCTCTTCCAGTCTTATTGTCTCCAAAGAAACTTACTTGTTTTATTTTCTTTCTTCAACATTCCCACTGAATTATAGTGTTGTTGAATATCTTGGTTACTTTATCTTGTGGGTGAGCAGAAAACATGACTTCATACAAGGCCAGAGAAGATTTAAAAAAATCATATTTAGTTTCCCAACATTCCAGCAAAGAACTGGTCTATTGACCTAGTTACAGTTCTAATTCTTATAAGGCAAAGAGAAGGATGTGGATTTACTTACAGAAGTCTGTTAAAAATTAAATGACCATGGATGCATAGCAAATATAATTTTATTCCACTAATAAATTGTGTGGATTAGAATTTATAATGCATTGAAAATAATTTAAAAGACAATAGACATTACATATTTATGCCCTATTATATTGATAGGTAGAAAATGAAGAAGGGTAAATGCTAGTGCTGTGTGTGTGTGTGTATAAAAGAGAAATGGAATGCATTCCTAGAATGAGTTTGAACCCACTCATATTGCCTGTTCCCATTCTGCAGTTCTACACTGTTTATATTAAAAACTGAGAGAGGCAATCCAGGTAAAGAAGATAGATTGTTAAAAGTGGAGCCAGCCCTGTGTCTTCAAACAGTGCACACTAAAAGGATCGTAGGAGTTTTGCAGATCTCTTTAGAAGCAGGCGTTTCCCAACACCTGATGAGGCATTTCAGGGACAATGATTTCTTTTTTCTTTTTCTTTTTCTTTTTTCAATGAAGTCTTTTAAAAAAAAAATCTTTATTTTATTTATTTATTTATTTTTATGTGGTGCTGAGGATCGAACCCAGTGCCTCACACATGCTAGGCAAGTGCTCTACCACTGAGCTATAGCCCCAGGGACAATATTTCTAATGGATAGCAGGAGATATGCAGGCAGCCTGCCTGGTGGGTTTGCACTCTCTTGCTGCAATTCTCTCATTGGGATCTTCCCGGCCTTCCCTTTGACAAAACCATCTTTGGGGTCCTCTTTTCAGCTTCTTTTCTTCATCCTAACCTGCATTTGAATATAACTAATTCGACCTACAGCTTGATGCTGAGCACAGCAAGAATTTCTCATGGGTACCCCCTGCACAAACTGCCTTCTACTTTTACAAAACCAAATGCCAAACTGGTTTCACAATGGAGATGTTGAACATAAACGCTGGCTCCGTCGTAACGTCCACCCAGTGGTTATGTGAATGGTTGTTTATAACTTGTGTTCAGCTTTCTAGCCAAGCACTAGTGTCGCCTAAAATTGCTACTATGAGAAAACCAAAATGCTATTTTGTCAGCCCAGAGTGTTCATCTAAGTTTTAGAAAACTGCTTTTCTTTCTGCAGAGCTTGCTAAAGAAAGATAAACAACGATACTCAGACAATGGGAAGCTGGGGAGCACTGGCTCTTCATTAGGTCACATATTACTGTGAGACAGGCAGAAATGTATGCTTAAAAGGTGGTTGCCTTCTTGTGGGGTAAAATATGTTAGATATCAATAGTCTCCACAGATCCCTGGGTTGACCCTTCATGGATTTGTTATTGAGAAATTGATCAGCGCCTTATTTCTCCCATGATTAGATCAGAAGTATAATTTAGATAGTAAGTCATCTATTGTTCCTCTGTTGCAATAATAGCTTAAAGAACCAATTTGACTTATAAATGATCAATAATTGGTGCCTGACTGCTGGTGATCAGTGACCCTATTTTCCACTGTAAGTCCTTGCCAGGCAGCATCTCAACGCCTAAGTTGCTGTAAGTGATGGGTAATTGAAAGCCTGAAGATATGTGGGATTTGTATCTTGGGGAAAAATACAATCATAAATAATTTATGTGACCAGCCTAGAATTATTAAATTTCAAATGAACAAATTAATAATAAAATCTTTCCTCGATAATAGTAATACTCTAATTTTCCATTTAGCCTGAATTCTGAATCAAATATATAATTTATTCAGTGGTAATAAATTTGTGTCTTAATAACATGAAATGATTTCAGGAATTGGCCGTCATCTTTGGAACTTCAGGAAATAGGCCCAAGTGGCCTCATGGGGAAATTCAGTAATTCCCAGCAATGCAAGGAGATGGAAATAGTAACTGATGTCTGTCGCTGCTGCTGCAGAGAGTCTCCTGGGCTACAGCGAAGAAATAGAGGGCAATGTTGGCAGGTTGCAGACTTGAGGATCAGAGCTCATGAGTCTTCCCAGGGAAATAGTGAAGGGTATGTGGAAAATGAGCCCTCATAACAGGAACACGCATTGCTCAGTAAGTGGGACGGTCAGAAGTCGTCAGTAAGACGATGTATCATCCAAAGTAGGGAGCCCGTCCCAAAGTAAGACCGAGAGGGAGTGGTTGAATCAGAAATGGGAGGATGCCTAAGAATAGATGGCAAAGTCTCCTGGGTTCTAGACAATAAAGACAGTCCACCAGGTGGCCTGTAGCTCCTTGCTAAGATTATGAGGAGAAATTAAGGAGTTTATGGCTGATGAGAGGAGTAGAGGCACATCACACACGGCTGCTGCTTCATTTCCTTTTGGTGTTCTTCTAGACTGGTCTTTGAGATTTCCTGAGACTCTTGCCTGTGTATAATAAAGCGTTTTCATGATTATTATACAATGTTTTCACCTGTTCACTTTTTATTGAGTATATTAACTGGAAAGGCCCCTCATGAACACACTTGGACCTTGAAAACAGTTTTGAATTATCCCAATAGAGTGATAATAGAACCACGATTCTCTTCTTCAAGGAAGTAAAATATCCCCAGCAAGAATGGCTGCCAAAAGAATGATTTATAACTGTTTTCCCTCCAGCTTCCATTTAAAAATCAGACCTATGCTTAATGTTACAGATCAAAGGAGGATCTTCTGAGCAAATGTTTCACTCTTTGGTGTATTATCATTATGAAAGGTATTCTGCAACATCTTTTAAAATTTAAGGGAATTCAGTCTTTCCTTCCACTCTAAGAATTTTTGTGATAATCTAAAAATCCCCCAAATAATCTTGGTCCCTCAAACTTGGTATGAACTTCTCAGATGGACTTCCTCCTGCCTTGCTTAGTTCAGCGGGGACGATGTATTGCCCAAAGCTAGACTGAACATATTATTCCACCAGATACAATGATCCATCCTTTCATGTACTAGAGCTTAGAAAAATAAGATTGCTAAATGAGGCCAGATGTGACAATCAATTTGTATAATCTTTAAAATGGGACTTCTTGAAAGAGCAGACAACTCTGCTAGTTTTAAACTCTGTCACAACATCGTAATGTTGTTCATCAAATGATGATCATGTATGATGTCACACATTATAAAATCTCATGAGCTATTCATTGGGTGAGTCCAGATACTCGCTGGTCACTGTGGAAGCCACATTACCCTCAGACAGTCAAGATAAGCAGGGTGTGGCCACCTGGCAAAGGAGCCATCAGAAGATGTACACAGCATTTTCTTATGAAATTCTTCTCTTCTTCCTCTAATCAGAGACTTTATTTTAAAACAGAGCCAGAAAGGGTCAATTTATGTTGGAATTTTTTTCTGTATAGCTGCTATAGTCTGAAATATAATAATTTCTAACCCAGCTATAAACATTTGAGCTTTTATTGACACAGTTACCTGAGATTAAGATTTTTTCATGTTATCTCCCTTATAAATTAATTCTAATCATTTATATTTGTCTCAGCAAAACATTTATAGATTTGATGGTAGAAATACTGTGTATCAGGGAACTGCTTCTACCTTCTACCCAAACTGCAGTTTGCAAAAGAAGAAAATCTCTGTGTATATGAATTTATTTACTTAATCCATTCAATGCAATTTCTAAAATGATAGATCAGCTAAGATACAGGGAGTAGCCACACTGTATAGAGTACCGCCATAGATACTGGAGATATTTGAAAACAGAGGAGCAGCAGTCTTTGCCATGGACAAATTTGTAATCTACTAAGAGACCCACTGAGAAACAAAAACAAAAACAAAACAATGTATATCTGACCATCTAAAAAAAAAACCCAGCATTTGAGATAAAGTAGATTGAGTCCTTCTGTGTTAATGGGATATATGGAAGAGGCAGTTAAAATACAGGTGAAATTAATCAACAAGCCTTCCTGAAAGAAGTGAATTTTGAATAGGATTTTGAAAAAAGATTAGTGGAGAGAAATTTTAAATGAGATTAATCGTTCTCACAACTGGAGACATGAAATTGAAAGTTCTGCCTAGAGAACAAGATTTCCTTAGCCTGAGTAAATACCACACTCAGAAAAATACTACAAGCTCTTTTTTCTACCTATGTTGAGTGGTTAGCCACAAATGAACATTAAAGATGGGAATCATGAAATACAAAGCACACAGAGCATTTTATTTTAACTTAAAACCTGTAAATGTACTCGATCACAAATCTTTGACATAACATCAGTGTTTTCTTTGAGTTAGATTATTTTGCATCATTTTCAGTATCTAGGTTCATTTCCTTGGAAGTAAGGTCAGAACTCTTAAGACGCTTGCTAAGGAACATGCGAAGTCTCCTATTCCAGCCATCATTTCCCCCAGAATTGTTTATAGTTATGTCACCTATGCAAAATTTGACAGTGGATTCTTTAAGAATGTGCCTTTAGAACAATTTTTCCAAATATATTTGGAAAATATAACATAAATTCCAAATATCTTCATGTAATTTTTGTATTTTTGTTATTTACCAAATTTCACAAATTCCATAAGAGTAATTACATAAATGGATTTAGAAACCTATACACGCAACTGTTGGAAAGCAAACAGCTCATGTTTTGGGGGGAGAAGTGCATGGGCTTGCTGATAAGAAGCTCTCCTGTAAGAGAATACAGTGTGTCAAAGGTTAAGTTGGTCAGATTTTAGGGATGAATGAGATGTTAAGTTAGCTAAGTAAGGATCAGTATATATTCCATAGTCTATTGAAATAACTATTGTAATAAAATTATGAAGGCAAGCTCAAAGATGATCCTAGACTGAGAAGTCAATTGAAAGCAACTCCAGAACTACCAGTCAGAAGAGCTGGAGATGATCATCCATCACCCATGACTCCAGTCCCTCGCAATGACAAATAAAATGCTAAAAAGAGAAAATTTAAATAGTCGCAGTCAAAGAAAACAAGAAGAACATCTCTCTGGCTCAGAAACATAACAGAAATGCAAAATTGTGAATTAAGCGAGCCTGAAGCTATCAGCCTGTTGGCTCAGCACCAAACATTCTTTTGGTAGATTTTACACTCTGAACATCTGATTCAACATTGCTACAGCAGAGAACCTTGACTGTCTACATGGTGGCAATTGCAATGGATTATGGTAGATTTACCAACTCCAAAACACACAACTTCAGGGCAGATCCACAGGTTCCACCAGGAAGTTGGACAACCCAATTAATGGAATTATGTTCATGGTCTTAGCTCATTCCTGGGAATGACCAGTAGATGTTATTTGTGTTTGAGCAAGAGCACATTCACAGATAATCCTTACATACTAACCAAAAGACTTCATTCTACAGTCTTTCTTACTCAGATGGGTCTCTGGAGTGACACTTGTGGGATAGTTCCTGAAACCAATCTAATTTTGGGCCCATACTCAGGGGCAAACTGGCCACATCTGTCACTCTGAGATGTTCCAATAAAGGTCACTGGGAAAGTAGTCCTTCTGTAATGAGGGCTGACTGGAGAGCTTTCTTAAAAATTTCAAGGTGGTCTGTCAAAGGGAGTATATTATAATAAACTTTCAGTTTATTACAAGTGAGAAACTTTTAGGAGAAAAAGAAAAAATGACATTTGTGACTGCACTTAAAAAGAAAAAGCAAACAATTATATGTAAATCTTAATGCGATGATATTAATTAAAATAATGTGGAAAATGAGTTGTAATCCTCAACATTTTACAAAGAACTTGTAGCCACCCTGAACAAATCTGAGAAGTAACTGATGAGACTGTGGGGAAGATGTCAGTCGACTCTTCTTAGGCATGTTTATGAATTACCTTTATCTCACCCGGCCCCCTCTGTCCATTCACTTTGTAAAGATATGTTGAGTGTTGACTCTGGGTCAGCGTATATCAGATTTAGTGGATAGAGCTCTGTAAATGTCCTGAGGATAATTTGTGTTGCTTTGCTTCTTGGTAAGGAAATATTTGATGACATAAAGAAAGAAGGAAAAGTTGAGGAATCACTGCTGCTTGCTTTCAGTAGAACATCAATAGATGAACAGCAAAAGAAATGGAAACAGTATTAGATAAACTACAGTGCAAAGAACAGTTCCATGGGGAATCAAGCCTTTTAAGGATCTGAGATCACTGAGGCATTTTCATACTAAAAAGAAGTTTTTAAAGCACAGACCAGGACAATGAACATTTATCCCGTTGTGTGAGACCACTGTATAAATGAGCCACTCAAGTGCCCAATTACATTATACCAGTATGGCTAAGACATGGCTTCTGTACTCACAGAGCCCCCACTCTACAGGGTGGGACAAGAGAAAAGCAGAAATCACAGGAATGCCCTTTTATTTTACTTAACTCTTGCTTATTAATCTTTGTAGTGCTATTTGGTGGAGTCAAGTTACTTTTGAATGGTCCTAATTTCTATCTATCAGAATGATTCAGGAGACTTCCCTGTGTCTGTCCTAAAGAGAATTTTCTCTGGGCCCTCTGACATTTACAGCCCTGATACAACTAAGTAGTCCTAACTGGATCTCCTATTTCAGAATACATGGAGCGTCATATATCCCTAGGGTCAAAGAGGCAAAGTCCTAGTCACCTCATTTTTTGCCCAGGTCATCTGGAATGAGTTGGTGGGCAGACTTTAAGCATTTTATTCATCTTCATGATTTATTAGCTTAGATGTGACATTTGGAAAATACAGCAGAAAGTGGGATCATAGGCCAGACCAGGCCCAGGGGAAGAGGCATCAGCACAGTGATTGATCTCCAACTCCTGTCCCCTGGCTACCAGTTGATTTTGAAGCTGCCAGTACTGGTGTTCCTCAAGAGGGCACACTCTTCCTTTTGAGATCAAGCTTCTAACCTTCTTTTGGCACTGACAGAGGCGTGGCACTCACAATACCATGACAATAATGATAATAATATAATAAAATTTACCGAGTGCTTCCTATGGGCTAATGTGCTAAATGCTTTACCAGTTTTATCTCACAGGGACCCTGTGAGTTAAATATTATTATAATCTCCATCTTAAAAGATCATGAAAATTAAAACACAAAGAGGTTAACTAAATAGCCAAGGTTTACCTACCTAGTGATAAAACTACTCCATCTCTCCTCTTTCTGATTCCAGAGACAGAACTCAATCTCTAAGTTAATTGTGTAGCCTCTAACATGCTAAGAAATTTTAGCACACATTCAACTTCTCCAAACAGTTTACCTTTGTTCTCAGAAGCATCTCTGTGGTATCTCAAGACCCAGCGTCAAGCCCCTGCTACCACAAAACACACACTCATTCATATACCAGCTCACACACATTTCCTCTGTCTCATTTACAATAGGCTCAGTGATTGCTCATACCCAGTTTAATTTCTGGCTGAGCCTTTAAATGCTTTCTAAATGTTAAGAATTCCAGGGATCTTCACAAAGACCTACGTAGAAATATTTGTGTTTTCTCACAAATTAAAATAGGCAACTGCCCCTTTCACACAGGGTACATTTGAGTGACAACAGTTGTATTCAGAGAAATAGAAAAGCTAAAGCAGTGTATGCATGTTTAGCAATATGTAAAAGGTGCTTTTCAACAGATTTAGGGAAAAGAGCAAATTCACAATATTTGCTGCCCTTCTAGTACATATTCACTATGTTGTCTCTGGTTGTTTTGAGCCCAGAAGCTTGGTTCACCTTTCCTTTTCCCCTGAAACATCTTTATCAACTTCCCATTCTTCCATCTGTTGAAAGTTCTGGTTTTCCTTTGAAAAGATTTCTCAGCGAGCTGACCTCGGTGGTTTTCGTCAGCCCTGCTTGCTTGCACATGCTGTGACTCATTTTTACTAATTTGTACAATGAGAAGTGAGCAGGGACCAGCAGAGACCCTGCTGCCTGCAAAGGGCTAATCAGCTCCCAACTGCGGCTTGCGAGGATGTCTGTTGGAGAGCTGCAAACGCCTCCGTACTGTGCAAGAGGCCCCCCTTCTTTGTGTCCCACCCCCAGGTTTTGCTCTTGAGTAAGTGGTTTGAAAGCAGACATCTCTAGCCCTGAGTCAGGCTCTCCCTGCCAAAAACATGCACAGGAGGGTGTAGCTCTTTTGCCATTTGTCTATTTCAAAATTAACATTTGATTACTAAACTTTTTTTTTAAGTAAAGAAAAAGAAATATGTTTCCTCTAGTCCTGGCAGATCATTTGTTGTTTTTTCTCACCCCTCCTGTTTTTCTCGGGTGTATTTGCAAAATGAACGAAGGCTGATTTCTAGCAGAGGATATTTCATGGCTTAGTTTCTCATCAAGATGATAAATCAGACTGGGTGCCTGAATAATTACATTCATGAAGCTGGACTGTAATTTTTTACCGCAAAATTCACGAGGCAGTGTTCTGACTCATTATATACAACAGTTTTCATAACTCATGCAAATATTACATCCAACTTTTGGATAGATAGAGGGGTATTTTTAGGAATTTTCATCAATACTTAATAATGCAATTTGCACTTCAAACAGAACATTGCAATAAAGAATTCAAGAGCAAATAAGTGCCATTAAGTCAAGTAAGGGGTTTTATAGACCTGGTTTCCGATTACAACACCTTGTTTCAAGACACATGAATATACATTTTAGCACAGGCAAAGTAGACATTAGGCTGTTCTTTCCACTTCGAAGGCAACATGGCCCTCGCTCTGGGAACTGGGAGTCCTGAATTCCATCCTAATTTCCATAACCAAATTACTATGTGGATTTGAAGAAATTCATTTCTTTTCATTTTAACAGAGAAAAGCACCACCTGGCCTCTACTTTCCCTGAGATCATTTTTCATAGCCTGCTTTGACTTTGACAGAGAAATGTTTCTTTACATTCATATGCATGTGAACTCAAAGCCTACAGATCCTGAGGTTCTTGCTTTTTAGGCCTACTTACTCTTCCAAAGGAAAAGAGTTCTAGACATTAGAACTACAGCAATAAAGATTAAAAAAAGAAAGAAAAGAAAAGACTACATAGTGAGGACTGGAATGGAAAATGGTAGCTGTAACCAAACCCCAAGCCATGACCGTCTGCTCTAGCAAGGCATAAAATTTAGCCCTCCATTTCCTTGGAGTTAAGATAAGAAGCAGATTGAGCTATCCAGCACTTTTTGTATGAGCAAGTTCTTCTGACAGGAATTGGATAGTAATTTGAGCATAAGATCTAGTGTAAAAGACTAAATTCTACAAAATAAAGTCTATGCCTAACTAGTTGTACAGTACTATGCAAATCATTTAATTTCTCTGAGCTTCCATTTTCTTCTCTGTAAAATGGATTTGATGATGTATATACCTCTCAGAGTGTTTATGAGGATTAAATCAATGTGTAACATATGTAGAGCTGGTAGTGCAAAGTCTGGTACAGAGTGATACAATGTCTCAGTTAAGTTTGATGCCATTGGGTTCAAGGGCTTCCACATCTGGTAGAAGAGATAAAATATCTGCATAGATGACTGTAATTTAAGGTAAAATAGCTTATGTGCCCTACAAGAGCTAAAGATAGAGGTAGCAGGAAAAGCTTCCAACTCAGGCTAGGGACTTGGGGGAACTAATTCTTCCTCCATAGGAATGTTCTGAAGGGTAGCATTAAGAGAAAGCTAAGCAGAAGGAAGCATGATAAATATGCTAGTATGTCCTTCAAGAAGCAGATGCAATATGGGATTAAATGTGTGAGCAACTTATTAGGGGAAATGCCTGTCAAGGAAAAATGAGGAGGTAGAAGAGGAGACTGGGAGACGTGCCAGACCTCCATCCATGACTGGCCCTAGTGAAGGAGAGAAGGAGGGGTCCGTCCTCCACCATGGTGTAACCTAAGGAAGGTTCAGCAAGGCTTCAGGGAGTCCTGGAGCTGAAGCTGACTGTGAAGGTAGCCCGTGTCCCCCAGGCATGCTCTTGTCTTAGTGTTCTGCCTCCTCAGTCATTGGCTGGCAGTGGCCTCTGCAGCATGACCTTCAGGCAATGTTAGTTCTGGGCTCCAGAGGTCCCATTGGGGCTTGAGTCAATTTTCCTCCCAGCAGTTGGAGGTCCTCCAGGCATGTTCTTATGGTCACCTCATAGCAATAGCACTGAGGCTGGAGAATAGAAATTGGGTTGTTGTAGCCAGAATTGAATATCCTATTGGCCAGTTGGGCATAGGTACAGAGGCAGAAGCCACTGTGTGGTTGCTTATTTACATATGCAGATAGGTCAACAGTGCAGTCTGGGTGAAGGATGACCCTGTGAATGCTGACATTATGAGCACCTGCCCTTTCATGGCAGTCCTTTGCTGTGCTCGCCCACCAGGCTGTTGTCTGTGTGACTCCTTCATGCTCCAAGTCACTTCCTTTTACCAGAATAATCAAGGGGCAGCTTAGAGATATGGTCATGTCATCAGGGGTGAGCCATCTTTCAGGACACCAAAAGGAATCCTTCATTGATAGCTATCCAGTAAGTGAAATGGGGAATCCTGTTCCAAGTATCATCCTATCTGATTGTTACATGTAGTCATCTCTAGCACTCTTTTAATGAAATTTAAGGCAAGCCTTGTTATTCCATTTTACTGGTGGTAGGGTCAGAGTGCTCTGAAGATGTGATTTTCCTAAGGCCGTGCTTATACTTACTAGTGGAAAAAAAACAAACCAAAACAAAACAAAACATGGATATGGAAGGAATCAGACTCAGTCCTCACTTTGCCTCTTACTAGATTTGTGACCTTAGATAAGTAACATAAACCTTTTGAGCACCAATACATTCAAGTTTAAAACAATAACAATAATACTCACTCCTCAAAGTTGTCAAAGGAGTTAACTGATTAATATTTAAGTTCCCACACCTATCATGAACCAGGGATTCTTCATTTCTTTTCTCTAAAGGATTGACTGATAATTGTTACATTGGGACAGGCAATGTTAAAAAGAGAAATCTGCAATAATTTTAGAGGCAGTCCAGGGTTCATTTTCTCAGGCATAAGGAAAATGTTGTGTGGTTCACACCACAGGTTTGGGCACTGAGCATATTTTGGTCCAGTGTCCAGATCTGCCTTTTACTAGCTCTGCAACATTAGGCAAGTCACTTAACCTCCTAAGATCTGTCTTTTCATCTTTGATGTGTACATCATGACTGTGACACCCTGAAAGTGCTCCTTTGTAAGGGTTAAATAAGATGATTTGTTATAAATTGCTTAGAACATTGTCTGCCTGAAGCTACCACTTAGAACTATGGAAACTCCTACATACATGTCATTGTTCTTTTAAAATGCTTTACTATCTTACAGATTATTATCATTATTAGTTGTTGTTCTAGGGCTCCCTGGGCACAATGTAGAAAAGGTTTGGGAAAGAGAATACTCTTTGAGGTACCATTTCCTAATCAACTTCCTTGAGTAGATAACACTTTAAAAAAATAGAAGTGGTGGAGAGTGTTGTTAAAAGCAAACAAGCAATAAATAGATATCAATAAATGTATCTTCTGAAAGTCACAAACATCCTTTGAGTTCTTTGTTCACAAAAAAACTTTGAGTTGTTTTATTTTGAAATCTTTTTTTAAAGCTTGCCTGAGTCTTATTTATATTTCAGTTTCAGAAATAATATCAGGAAGCTTTCAAGGATATACAAAATCTGCCACTGTATAAATAAAAATTAAACTTAAAAGAGAAAAGACGATAGGTTGGAAGATAAGAGGCATCCAGAAGTAAGGGTAGTTATGCATAATACCAAGATTTAGACACTTGCTACAAATGAGCCAGACATTTGGCTCCAGATTTTCTGGTGAGTAGAACCTACTCAGTTCCAAAGTCTGCCTAACAAAAAACCCTTCATTTATTAGGAGAAGCACAATGATTACTTGATAGCAAACTCATCAGATAAAAGCCTACCATTTCCTTATGGTAAGCACAAGGATTATTTGGTGTGAAAATGAGAAGCAATTTTTATGTACAGCTTCAAATAAGGTATCTGTGTAGCGCTGACAAATGTTTCAGCATGGGCTGGGGTTGTGGCTCAGTGGCAGAGCGCTTGCCTCACATGTGTGAGGCACTGGATTCGATCCTCAGCACCACATAAAAATAAGTAAACAAAATAAAGACTGTGTCCATGTATAACTAAAAAATATTTTTAAAAAATGTTTCAGTATTATCCTCTCCACAGACACACTGAAGTGTACACAACCATTTCTTAAGTGTTTCGAGGCAAGTGATACAGCATCTCTCCCTCAGAGTCCTTAACTGTAAAATGGGAATAATATCAGCACCCACTTTGTGGTATTGTTATGATGACTAGCTTAGTGAATGCATGTGTAAACTGCTAGAACACTGTCTGCACATATAAAGCATTATATAAAGAATTGCTGTTCCTATTATTAGGATCCTGAAGGAGGCTGTGACATTTCACCAGAGTAACATGAATTGTTCTTCATGAAGGAACTTCTACATTCTACCTCTTGACTATAGGAGGAATGGACTCTGGGGAAAAAATACATCCCTGAAAGACTTTAACCCAATTGTCTCATTTCTAGGAATCTATCCAACCCCCAAGAAGATCCCTAAAATACATACAAATTAAATGTACTTAGGTGTTATCTGTTGAGTTAAGGGCAAAAGAACAAAGCTGAAAAATCAATATCCAACATAAAGTAATGATAAAGTAGTTTACACCAGTACAATACATTTTGATTACTATTATTTTTGGAAACAATCACAACATGCAAAACTAAAAGTATGTTGCTTTGTACCCAGGTGTCCAGATTGGAAACCCAGGATTCACCCTTTACTTCTTTACTTTCCTCTCTCTTTCTCTCTCTCTCTGTTTAACTCACTAGCAAGTATTATGATTCTGCTTCTAAGATTATTTCAAATATATTCATTTCTCTTTGACTTCATGCTACCATTCTCTCCAAAGGGACTATTTCATCTGCTTCTTCCTTTCTGGCCTCTCACAGCAGACAGGCCAAGTTGTGTGCTGTGTGTCAACAGACAAATTCATATTCTATTATGTCTTACTTAAAACTCTTCAAATACTTTGTCAAAAGTTCTGTTAGGTGATCCTTATGTACTCTTTCTCTTAGCTCTTAGCATAGTAATGCTGAGTAACAGCTTTCCCCCAAAAAAACTCTATGGCTTAAATCAACAACTATTTCATCTTAATCAGGCATCTGCCAATCAACTGGAGGTGGGCAGATCTTGGTGGGGCTTAGCAGAGCTGGACTCCAGGCTGTGTGGCGTCTCTCATCCTCCTCTTATCAGTGGACCACCCAGAGCATATTCTTCCTTTGTGTGTTTGGGGGACAAGTATGATAAATTAAAATTCATTTAATGCAATTTATGAAAATAAATAATTGGATGAATATTGTCATTTTAAGTAATTTTTTAAAAGAAGTCTATTTCAGTCATTTATGGTGGACATCCTACTTAATGTTGACTTCAACAATTCAGGACACTAGCTGCAGAGCTATAAAACTTAGATCTGTTCTTATGGAGTAAGTGATATTTTATTTTTTTAAAGATTTTTACTGGTGCATTATAATTACACATAACAGTGGAATTTATTGTCACATATTTGAACATACGTATAACAACACTGGGTCAATTTCTTTCCCCAGAACTTCCCCTTTCCCTCCACTGCTCCCTTCTCTAGTTCCCCTTCCTCTATTCTATTGGTCTCTCTTCTGTTTTTATTTTTCCTTCCCTAGCTTTCACTTATGAGAAAAAACATGACACTTGACTTTGAGTCTGATTTACTTTGCTTAAAACAATGCTCTCAAATTCCACCCATTTTCTTTCAAATACCATAATTCCATTCTTCTTTATGTCTGAGTAAAACTTTATTGTGTGTATATATGTGTATGTGTGTGTGTAGAGAGAGAGAGAAGTGGGGCGGGGGCGACACCTGGGTTGGTTCTAGCTATTGTGAATTGTGCTGCTATAAACATGAGTATGCATGTATCACTGTGGTATGATGACTTTAATTCTTATGGATAAAATACCCAGGAGTGGTATAACTGAGTCTTATGATGGTTCCATTCCTAGTCTTTTGAGAAACCTCCATACCGATTTCCATAGTGGTTGTGCTAATTTATAATCCCAAGAACAGTGTATAAGTATGCTTTTTCTCTCGAGTCCAAGTATTTCGTATTAGCTGTATTTTTGATGGCCATTCTAATTAAAGTGAGATGAAATCTCAGTGTAGCTTTGATTTACCTTTTGCTGATTGCCAAGGGTGCTGAACATTTTTTATATTATTTTATATTATCTGTTGGCCATTTGTAATTTTCTTCTTTTGGAGAAGTGTCTGTTTCATTCATTTTCCCATTTATTGATTTTTTTTTGGTGGTAATTTTTTTTTTTTGAGTTCTTCATATATTCCGGCTATTAATCCTCTGTTGGAGAAGTAGTTAGCAAAGATTTTTCTTCCGTTCTGTAGGCTCTCTCTCATGCTCTTGTTTTCTTTGCTGTGCAGAAATTTTAAAATTTGATGCCATCTCATTTATTAAATTTGGGTTATTTTTTCCTGAGCTTTAGAGTTCTTTTGAGGAAGTCATTGCCTATGCCTGTGTGTTGGAGTGTTAACTCTGTAGAACATATTCTTTCACTAAAGTGACAGAAGAGCAATAGAATGGGCCCTACAGTTTGAACATATTTTAAACCTCTTTTTGTATACTGTCTGCAAAAGTCCCCTCAACAAAAGTGACAGGACGATCCCTAACTTAATATGTAGGAAAGTCCTTTCAACCACCATGAATCCACAGCAAGTCACATGGCCAAATCCAACAACAGGGAAGTGGAAGAATGTATTCATCCCATGAAAGTGGGTAGAAGGGAGGAGTGCATATTTGCCTAAAAGCAATCCACGCCACATGCCTACCTAACCTCATCAAAATGCTCATCCTGGTCCAGCCTCATTGGGCCTTTTTTTCCCCCCTCAGTTCTTAAAAAAGGACAAGCTCTTTGCTGCCTTAACACATTTGCAAATGTAATTCTCTCAAGCTCCAAGTCTTTGCAAGGCCCTTCTTCCTAAATTTTAGCTTAAATATCAATTCTCCAAAAGGTCTTTCTTGGAAACATTAGTAGAAGTAACCTCCTGTGATTCTCTCAGTATTCTGCTTCCACATAGCTTTTTTTTTTTTTTAAATCAATTGTAATTTTTGTTATTTTGTTTGGAAGCTGTGAATCTCTCTCCCCTATTATACTTTGTTGTTGGTTTTTTCCCCTCCTTTTTCTGTATTATCTGAAATGCTTACTTCCCTTTACACTTGATCAAGAAGTGGGGAGGTGGGCTGGGGTTGTGGCTCAGTAGCACTGCGCTTGCCTCACACACGTGAGGCACTGGGTTCGATCCTCAGCACCACATACAAAATACATAAAAAAATAAAATAAAGATTAAAAAATAAATAAAAAGAAGTGGGGAGGTGCAATTCAGAAGCAGAGCCTGGGAGTTCAGAGGTTCACCTGGAGCTCAAATTCTATGGTAGCCCACTTCTTATTCTTCTCTAGAGGATTCTTGACTCTGATAGCTGCTTTTCTTCCTGAATGTGGCCCTTGCTTCCTCAGTTTACCATGGTCTCACAAGTTAGCCCTTTTGTTCTGCTTTCCCTGTAGGGAGTGTTTCCTTTTAAGTTGTGAGATTTTGTTCTCCAAGTTCTCTCCCGGACAGCATTTCCTGCTTCTCCTCAGAAAAGTTTTCCCTAATGAGCCCCCAGTGACCCCACTCAGCCAGCCAACTCTCCTCAGCTGTCTGAAGTACTCTCAAGTCACATGTACACCAGATACCATCAGAGCCAGGACCAAAGCCAGACCTCCTGTCTACCACTACAGAAGTCTTCCTTGTGATGGAAAACATTCTAGATGCTGAAACAGGCAGTCTGAAGTTTCTAGCTCTCCATAAGTACTGAGAGTCATGAGTCTTCCAGCCTTCTTTCTGAACTTTATGTGATGGTCCTCAGGATCAGTGCATCAGACAGTGGCTCCTATTACTGGTTCAAAGACAATGTCAAGCAAACTGGGGAGAGGTGACTGTCTACCTGGAGTGCTCTGGTTTTCAGTTGGCTGGAAATTAACACTGAATTGCAATAAACTCACACAGACTGGAATGACCTATCGACACTAAATTGAACTGCACATTTTCACAAAGAAGCCCAAGATGAAATTTGGGGACAGAAACAACTATTGATTTTTTTTTTCCATAAGTGGAGTGAAACTAGCTATTGTATGGTTTCTACACAAATGTGTTTTTTATGAATGTTTCTTGTGGGAGTATCCAGTGAAGTATGTGAGGGTCATTAGAATAAAGGCTAGATTTTTAAAAAGAAAGAAAGATAGCTTTGATAGCTGGTACATTTTTAGAAAAAAATGGAATTTGAAGGAACCAACTATTCATATTCACACTCTCCCCCACCCCTGTTCCCTCAGTGTTCTTATTTTCATAGATATATTTCCTCCAAAAATAAATCTTAAAGTCAACACCATAATGTTTATCCCCAAAAATACATCTTAAAATCATCACTGTATATATTTCCCTGGGCTAACAATGATCCATGCCTAGCTCCTTGCCTGTTTCTCTATCCAATTAAAAAAATTCTTTTTTGTAAGACTGCCATCCCTAAAGAGCCTCATTTACCTGTTTATGTAAGGTGCTGTTCTTAGCATTCTTTCACAACTAAAGTCCCTCATCTAATTGCAGGACACAGAATATGATTTGAGTGAAAGTTTTCTTAATTCTTCTGAATACATGACAAGTATTATTCTATCTGCACAAGAGAGAAGTTAATTTATTGTAAAACAGGACACCAGAATGATGTCATCCACCCAGAGATGTTCACTTCCTTATCTCTGGAACCTGTGAATCTGTTACTGTACCTGGAAAGAAGAACTTTGAAAATGTGATTAAGCTAAGAGTCTTGAGATGGAGTGATTATCATAGATTACCCAGGTGAGCTCAACTTAATCTTAAGAGTCCCTAAAGGCAAAGAAGAAGGCAGAAAGGTCAGAGTCAGAGACAGATGTGTGTATGTTGTGCCGCAGGTTTTGAAAATGGAAGAAAACGAAAGATGTCTATGAACCAGGGAATGCAGGAAGCCACTAGAAACTGGAAAAGTCAGGGAAATAATGGTCTTCCCCAATGCCTCTACAAGGAACATAGCCCTGCTGACAGCTTGATTTTAACCCAGTGAAGCTTCTGGGCTAATGGCATTTTTGGACTTCTGACTTCTATGTATGTGCCTGTACAGTAACACATCTGTGTTATTTTCAGTCACTAACTTTCAGTTACTTGTTATGACAGCATCAGGAAATTAACACAGATTGTTTAGAGCATAAGGGCTTAATTCTCTTCTGAAATCCAAGTTGAGAAAGATTTCCATCAGGTAAACAAAGTTTTCCAATGAAAATGAGAGTTGCCCTGGTTGCTGTTGGCCATTCCAACAGTCACAGAATGTGTCTCTGTAGAGAGACTCCTCCCCGGTACAGATAGGATTTAGTTCTGTTTGGTCAATAGCACATGGCACACTGAGTAGCCTGAATTTATGAATTGATGCTAATCAAGACATCTTCTCTTCATAAATGAGTCTGACCAGTCCCTAAGAATAGTCAGTAGCAGAAAGTATCCTTTGTGGAAACAGGGAAAAATACACAGGCACTGGTGTTTCTTAGGTATTCATAGTGGGATCCAAAACCTATTTTATTCTAATGTTATCATATTCTTAGCTTTCAAGCATATATATTGATGGTCAGGAAACTAGATTGAAATATTCTGCAACACCTCTAGTAATTTTCTCAGGCTCACCTAAACATTCAAATCCACAAGATTGCCACCAAAGATATTTAAGCAGCCGGGTGCGGAGGCCCATGCCTGTTATCCCAGCGCTTTGGGAGGCTGAGACAGGAGAATTGCAACTTCAAAGCCAGCCTCAGCACAAAATAGGGCTGAGGACGTGGCTCAGTGATAGAGTACCTCTGAGTTCAATCCCCAGTAACAAACAAACAAACAGACACTCAGCATCATATTCACTTAAAAGGACCTAGATCAGAAGCCTTGCATGTCCACAAGAGAGCCCCAGGGGTTTGTCTTCTGTGAGAGTCTTTGCAGAATTCTGTGCAGCATAGACCAGCTACAAAGAGATAACATCCACATGGCTCAGGTACTTCAAGGCCTCAGGCCTGCAAGAACTAAAATCTCCTGTGATAACAACATAGGTATAATTTCCAGGGTCCTCACAAATGACACATCTGTTACAAATTCAGCACACTTCAGACATCAATTATGACTTACCAGATATTTATAGTTCATGTGTGTGCTTCCCAATTTAGATGCAATTTATTAGTCATCTTACCATAAACAACATTGTTTAGCAATATAGCCAACAACTACCCTTAACAAGTTAATCTAACTTGAAAGTTAAATGAAGGTCAAATTCTCACATAGAAGTGGAAAGATCACATTAACTTTTTACCCATAAGTATATCAGAAATTCTCCATTTCCTTGCATAACACTACATTATCATCACTGTTGTTATTCATGACTGCTGTTTTGGAAGACGAACATCTGTGTGAAGCTTTGTGCTTTGTATGCAGTGGCTTGCTACATTATCATGTGAGCCTTCTTCATAAGGACACTGAGACTCAGCAGCTGAGCAAATTTCTTTAAGTTCTATAGCAAGTGAGAGGCAGGACAGGCATTTGGACCCAGCTTTGGTTCCTAAACAAACTATCAGTCGGTTTGCTACACTCACATCCTCGTTGCTAAAGCCAAGGTGTGTCTGTTGTCAAGGACACATTGTCTGCATTCAATAAGGCCAGGTTCCCTTGGGACTTGCGCACCTTTCTTGATCTGTCAGACTCCACATAGCCCATTTCATCAGCTGAAGAGGGCGTTCACTCTGTAACAAATGTGTGCATAAAACAAAGAATGAATTTGCACATGCTTAGTTTCTCAAACTGAAATGGATTATCTTTAATGATTTTTTTTAAAAAAGAAAAGAAAGGAAGGAACTGGGGACACATGAACACTTCAGTGATTTTCAATGGTCTTTTCTCAGTTATATTCAGCTCTGGATACAACTGTGCAGCTAGCATGCAGGCAAATCCTGAAGAATGCGGGATTTATATCAAGAGTGAGCAGTGAATTAGTTGGGGAGAGCAGCTTTAACTTCCTGTGCAAGGAAAGCTTGAGTGTGGAGGTAGGAAGGGTCCACAGTGCTCACTAATCACCTCCCTCATAGAAGAGGCTGCCTTCTGTTCTTGCAGACATCAATGGGAATCCTAAATCCCTCCCTAGCATTTCAGCTGATTCCTTTCACAGCAGGAGCACTACTGTTTCACTTTCCTTTAGAAGTCCTAAAGTCTTTACTAGCCATTTGGTGAAGTTATAAATGATTGTCTGTCTAAATCAACAAGTGGTAAATCTCCCTTAGTTATAATTTGATTTAAATTAGCTTACCTTGGGAAGCAGACCTCTGCACGTGCAAATTACCATAAACAGCAGCCTTCTTTGATGATGTACATAATTAAATGAGAGAATATTAAGACATCACTGGGAAGTGGAAACCTATGATGTCTATTTTTTTAAGTGAAGAACAGGATAATCCTTCACTTCTTACCTATTACCATTTTATACCAAAACAGACCTCATTTTTGATTGCTGTGCTCTAATACATATGTTTTTCTGAGATGCCATACCCAAAAATGTATAGGGCCTTCCTTGACATTTTTAAAAACTGAAAAAAAAATTCCCAAGTACAAAAAGGTAGGGTATTACAGTATATCTGATTTATAAAATTACACACATAATAGATATTTTGAAATATAAGAAACTAAGAAAAATGGCTCCAATTAGTTGCACTTTGGCAAATACACTACATGGTTCCACTCAGCACTGTGAGGGGGAAGAGCCTTTCTTCAAAGAGGCCTCCTGGGATTCCAAAAACATTTCTGCTTTTGGAGAGTGAGAGTTTTAAAATGTCATTGGAAAGTTGTGAAATTTAGCATGCAAAATCTTCAGTATCTTTTTCAGTGGAGAAAATCAAATGAAGTAGTCAAATTCTACAAAACAGAACAAGACCTGGTTCTCAAACAAGAAGGCTGTGATAAGAATTTCACTATGCATCATTTTAAATAGACTTTCCATGGATTGTTGAAAAGATACGTCATTAATTATGGTGCAATGTAAAGAAAACCCACTCTTTCAAAAGAATAAGAAACCGTATGGGTATCATTATCTGTGTTTCTGGAAAACACACAGGCAGAAGACCTGTCCAGCAGGCAGGTGTTATCATAAGAGGAAATGCCGTGGTGCCATGGTAGCTTTCAACTTGAGGCAAGCTATACTAGAGCCCATGAGTAGAAAGACCAGGTACTGATGCTTAGTGAATTTAAATCCCACAGAAGGGAGCAAAGGGAAAGAAATTGAGTGGGTTAGCATACCTAGGATAGAGTACAAGTGTGGTGCAAGCATCATTCTGCCTGCAATTCATTTGCATAATGTTCCTATACAGGATAAGCTACTCAATCTCTGGGGCTGTTACAGAATCAATGAGTGTGTTCCCCCAAAATTTATATGTTGAATTAACCTCCAACATGATGGTGGTTGGATGTGAGACCTTTGAGGTATAATTAGGTTTAGATGAGGTCATGTGGGTAAAGTCCCATGATGGGATTAGTGCACTCATAAGAAGAGACACCAGAGACTAAGGTTCTTTTTGTCCCTCATGTGAGGATATAGCAAGAAGGCAGTCTTCTGCAAGTCAAGTCAAGAGGAGGGCCCTCACCAAAACCCAACCATGCAGGCATTCTGCTCTTGGACTTCAGCATACAAAACAATCAGAAATAAATTTCTTCTGTTTAAGCTACCCAATCTGAGGTATTTTATTATGGCAGCCTCCAGAACTGTGAGAAAAGTAATTCATTTTTGTTGTGGGGGGCATAGGGGGAATTAAACTCAGGGGCACTTGACCACTGAGCTACATCCCCAGCCCCATTTTGTATTTCATTTAGAGACAGGGTCTCACTGAGTTTCTGAGTGCCTTGCTTTTGCTGAGGCTGGCTTTGAACTCAGGATCTTCCTGCCTCAGCCTCCTGAGCCACTGGGATTACAGGAATGTGCCACCGCATTAGAAAAGTAATTCTAATTTAATTTCTTTTCTTTATAAATTATCCAGTCTGTGGTGTTCTGTTATAGCAGCTGAAAATGAACTAAAACAGGACATCTTATTCCAAAAGAGGGAGAAAATGCCATTAAAAGTACTAAAATAGTCATAAATTATAAGAAATAAATTTTTGTTGTTCACGCCACCTAGTCTGAGGTAGTTTATCATGGCAGCCCAGCTAACTAAGACAAGGGCTCAGTGCAAAATGAAAATATGGCACTTGCTATGATTTGTGTTATGATTTAGATGTGATATTGCCCAAAAGCTCATGTGTGAGATAATGCAAGAAGGTTTGGAGGAGAAATGATTGGGTTATAGCCTTAACCTAACAGTTGATTAATCCCTAATGGGATTAACTGAGTGGTAAGTAGAGGCAGGTGGGTGTGGCTGGAGGAAATGGTTCATTGGGGGAGTGGCTTTGGGGTACATATTTGTATCTGGCAAGTGAAGACCTCTCTGCTATCTGATCATCATGTGAGCTACTTCCCTCTGCCACACTTTTTCATCATGATGTTCTGCCTTACCTCAAGCCCTGAGGAATGGAGCTGCCCTTTTATGGACTAACACCTCTGAAACCATGAGCCCCTAAATAAGCCTTTCCTCCTTTACAGTTGTTCTGATCGAGTCCTTTAGTCACGGCAGCAAAAAAAGCTGACTAAAACTGTTTGAATGACCCCTTGAAAAACTTATGTTGAAATTTAATAGTTTCTATGATGGCATTGGGAGCTGAAACCTTTAAGAGGTGGTTAGGTGGTTGGGGCTCAGCCCTCAGGCATGGAGTATTGTTGCTATCTTGCGAGTGTGTTAGTCATTACAGGAGTGTGTTAAGTCAGCTCAAGATCTCGTGTCTCTTCTCGCAAGGCGAACGTGGACCTTAGAATATGGCAAATGCCGCTGCAGGGAACAAAGCATCAAGCAGCCTGCATGCACAAGGGAACCCCCAACCAGATGCTGATATGTAAGCAGTAATGGCGCCTCCTACCAATCAGTGGACTTTCCCTGATTCATCCTGGAAGGACTCTGACCTCAGCAGGATCCCCTGACCAACTCCAGGGGAACACGGGACTTTAGATATCTCCTTTTCCTGCCCCAAGCCCTCCCTTTCCTGCCCGGGCACTTTAAATTTTCTGTGCCGCAGAACACGTGCGCGATTCTCCCGGACCTACTCTGTTGGACTGAGGAGTTTGCAGGGGAGCTGACATCCCAATAAAGCCTTACCCAGCAGTTTAATTTGCCTTCTTTTGGTCATCTGGCTTTACAGAGTGGATTTGTTATAAAAAGGAAGTCCGTCTCACATGTGTTCCCTTGCTCTTCCCACTTTCCACCATGGGACCGCGCAGCATGAGGGCCTGTGCCAGGCACTGGTGTCATGCTCTTGGATTTCCCAGCCTCCAGAACTGTGAGGAAGGTTTCTTTATGAATTACGCAGTTGATATTCTATCATAGCAATAAAAAATAGACTAAAACAGGACCTCTTTTTCAAAAAGAGGGTGATAGATGCCACTAAAAGCACTAAAATATCTAGGTTTTCCTTTCATCCGGGTATTGCTTCTTTTCATACACATTCTCTGTTGTCTTGTGGGATTTCTCCTATAGAACATAAGTTCAAAATAGAGTTAAGGGTATGCAGAAAGTGACAGCAGAATATTAAACGAAGTGCAGGCCCTTTTTGACCTGCTTGTACATCCTGTTTCTCTGCCACATCAGCATTTTCTACTGGTGGCCTTGAACTGTAGTAGCGATTGGTGAAGGGCTGAGGAAAGCCTGAGGGAAATGGCCAGCTCTTAGACATCATGCAAGACACCAATGGGCCTGCGGACACCTAGTTGATATGGGGGTCTTGTGCTCAAAGGTCAGAACAGAGATACCAATCAGAGGTTAGTCTGTATATATGTCTTATTCAAAGCTGTCAATCAAATGAAATCACACAGAGAGAAGAGTGTATCAATGAGGGAAAAAATGTTTTTCTTTTTAGATTGCAAACTTCCTGAGGACAGGTTGTATGTTTTGACTTGTTTTGTAATCCTATCAGTCAGCAAAATGACTTACACATAACAGAGCTACAGAAATGTTCAAGGAATGACTAAAGAGGATAAGCAATAAGTTAATCAAAGATACTATATTTTTCAATCTCAGACTTTCCCTAACTCCTTCCCTTTTGAAGAGAAGTTGCTTTTTCAGCAAAAATTATACAGCAATGTAATGTATGCATGATTGTTAGAGATGATTTTATTGTTTTATTTCTCTATGTAATTAACTTGTTTTCCATGCTTTCTGTGACACTAATTAAGAATATTTAATATGGACTAACTCATTGAGATGAACCTTCAGCATTTCCCTACTCTTTACCACTTGTCGTTGAAGATGTTGTGACATAACTATGATGTCATATACCCATTATCTCTAGCAACTTCATAAGTGATTTCCAGTGGCTGTTTGTTGAGATTTTGTTCCCCTGGAAAAATTTCCATTACTGTTTTTCATTTCCTTTGAAGAGGGAAAAAGAACAAAAATAGAACAACAGTATCTTTCAAAATGTGCTTTATGAACACATATGCTCATAAAACCTGGGTTCTCAAATCATTGCACAAATTGAAAGGGTGTCAGCACAAGCTTCATCCCCCAGCCTCCAGCACTGCCCCCAGCAAAAATCCAAAACTGTTTCTGCCTCATGAAAGACCTGTTAATCCCAGCTATGGCGTTTATGACTTGGCTAATTATGAAGTACAATTAAAAAATGATTAAGAATGTCTCCCTTCTTAGCCAGAACTCAGGAAGTGTTCCCTTTGTTCTCACCTATTTAATCACCTTTGCAGTCATTTCCAATCTCACTCTCCTCCCTTTGACATGTCCCAAAATAGCCTTTTTAATTCTGGCCGGAGATGTTCTTTCTTCTTATCTGATCTGGCACTGTCTCCTGCTTTGTTGGCTGCTATCAAATGAGATACCCTTTCAAACCATCTAAAGTCACTGAGGCCTTGCTTTTGATGCTGTAAATCCCTGGACTTCTGCTTGTCTCTGGTGAGTCTTCTGTGTAAGACCCCAGGTCCTAGAGCCCGAGTCCATGCTCATAAAATGAACAAGTGATGCACGCCTGTAATCCCAACACTTTGAGAGGCTGAGACAGGAAAATCATGAGTTCAAAGCCAGCCTCAGCAATGGTGAGGTGCTAAGCAACTCAGTGAGACCCTGTCTCTACGTAAAACACAAAATAGGGCTGGAGATATGGCTCAGTGGTTGAGTGCCCTTGAGTTCAATCCCCTGTACCAAAAAAAAAAAAAAACGAGGGAGTTTTTCTTTTGTTACTTTGTGGACTCTTTTTGTCTAATATCCATGAAATGTTGAAGAAAAGCATTCAGGTTTCCACTCACTGTGCCCTAAGGATTTAGCCAAAAAGTTTAAAGGAGTGGAGAGAGATGGCTTGGCAAAGGACAAGGAAGCCAATGCAAATTTCAACAAAGGGAAAGGCATATAGAAGTCTGGGCAGGAAGTGATATCAGGGGTTCTGTAGTCACTCCTTTGGGTCCTGGTGTCAGAGGATGGCTTTGAGTAGCTGTCAGGAACCTCTCAAGAAGCAACCTGATGCTGTTACCTTAAAGCTGAGATAAGCCACTGTGACTTAAAGGTTCTCCAGCAGGGAGGAGGTGATTGTGATGGGGGATACTGGCTCAGAGCCGGATTGCCTGGGTGAACTTACCTGCAGGGTAACCTTGGCCAAGTCTCTCAACCTCTTTATGCCTTGAAAATGCCCATTAGATACACTGTTGCAATACTGTTGTGGATAGGTTTTAATCAACATCCATAATCCACTGCCTTGCCAGGCACGCTTACATCAGTTCTTTACATGAGCATAGTTTTTAAATTCAAAGACACTTAAAAATATAAACCACAGTACATTTTCTCAAAATCTCTTTGCAGTTTTTAATATTTGCAATAATTATCTCTCCACTTTAGAGATGAAGAAGCAACAGGAAACAAAAGAGGTTAAGTGATTTGCTCGAGGTCACATAGCTGGTATTTCTAGGCCTCAAACCCACAGCAGGCTTTCTAGTCCACTGAGATTCCCATGACAACTCAGCTCCCAACAATCTGCTTTTAATAAAGTGCCAAAGCTTCCTGATTCTCCTTCCAGCCACCATCCTGCTGAACTTCTCCAAGAATTTCACTCCACTTGGGGATTGATAACCGAATATCAGCCACTTTGACCTCTTCTTCCTAAATCTGGACCTTCTAGACTTGAGTCTGCTGGCTCCCTGGCTGATACTCTGGATCTACCTTCTGATCCTACTAAATGTGTAACAAAAAAAGATTTGCCTTCAGTGTCTTCATGGGTCCTTCTGCAATTAATGACTTGCTGTTGTCAGGAGTGTGCACAGTCACCAGTGCTACTCCAGGCTGGTTGGGTTGCTTATTCTGGGAACATGAGGCCATTCTAAGCAAAGCCCTGTGAGGAGAAACTGGGCTATGAAAGACTGAAACAAATTTGTAGCATAATTATATTATCTCACTCATTAAAGTGGAATTATGTAAGGATGAACATCAAACTAAAGGACAAAATACCAAAAGCAGAGACATTTGGAAGGACTTCCTTGAGAGATGAGACTGCTAGCAAAGTCGGGCAGTGAAAACATCAAAGTACTGGGTTCACTAAGGCCCAAATTTGGGTAAAGACTGGGGTATATTGGAAAGTATTATTGGAAATTGAATCAGAAAAGATTTTAAATTGAAGAAGGTGAGTTGGAGATTGTTTAGATCATAGACTGTGTTGTGTTCATTGTGAAGAATTTCATATCTGTGATACCCTTCTTTCCATCCTTAATATACTGAGAGTCCAAGTGAGTACTCATGAAAGGTTTTCGAGGACTCAAGAGACCTCATGCTGGAAGATGGTGCTTTAAGTTAAAGAATAACATTTGCAGCAGAAAAAGCTGCTTTCCAGATCCTTTCCTTACTTTCTTTTTTTTTTTTTTTAATTTAACATTTCTTGGAAACCTATGAGGCAGGCATTGTGCCATTTCCATAAGAGGAAGCTAACTTGATGGAGACTTAGCCCAGAGTGAGAAGTTGTTCCAGGCTCACTACTGAGGATGCTCTGAAGTTGTAGCTCTGTCTTGATTATCCAAGGAGGTTTTCCAACCTGCCTTTCTAATGATACACAGTTTATCAACTTTTGGCCATTTCTGTCCTGATGATCTTCTATGTAACATTTCTAAGTATACTTACTAGCTTACTGGCTTTCATCACATGAAATGCTCTTCTGAAGATCTGTACTTAAAATTATTTTAAAGCCATGTTGTGGTGGGAAATAATGTGATATAATACAAGGCAAGCTTTTGTCAGAGAATTTCTAACAGGCATAATAGCCTGAGAGCTACAGCTGTCCGTAGGTTCAATAGCCAGACATTAGGGTTTGAATCTCACTTCTGCCACTTATTAACTGTGTGACAAATTACTTAACTTTTTTATGCCTTTGTTTCCTTATCTGCAAAAGCAAGATAGTAATTAGCCTACCTCATAGGATTTTTGAGCAGATTAAATAAATAAGCTTACTTAAATCACTTAGAGTGGTGCCCAAATAGTAAATAGTAAATAATAACTGTTGTTATTACTATTGATGACATTGGTAATTGTCTTGTATCATTTCTCTGTCCAACATAATCACTTTATTTTGCAATTCAAGTCCTTTTGTGACCCCGCTCCCTTGACAGAGCAAGTGAACACAACTTTTGTTTTTTGAATGTTTGCCATGTGACAAGTACATGGGCTCATTGAATCCACACACCAAGGCTGTGGTTGGCAATGTCATCAACACTCTCTTACAGATGGGAAGATAGGCTTCAAAGGAAATTTTAAATTTTCCAAAGACAATAAAGCTAGCCGTGGAAAAAATTGAGCACAAAGCCAGTTTTGCATCACTTTAATGCTGTCACTCTGGTGTCCTGATTTGTAACCTCCTTCCTCCCCCTACCTGCTCACTCAGGACCTGCTAGCCTTCTGGGTCTTCTGCTTTGAGATCCTGTTCTAGCCCAGCCTCCCAAAAGTTTGAGAGAATGCTAAAGGTCTTGCAGTTGCCTGTGTGCTCTCCATTCTTCCATGCCGGGGCCCCTGCACATGCTGTTCATGCCATGTCCAGTGCCTTTTCACTTGGAAAATGAGGAATGTTGTTATTCATACTGTAAGAATTGTGGAAAGTGTCATCTCTTCTTTGAGGTCTTCTCCCTTTTTTTTTTTTTTAGTTTGTGTTGTCAATGGACCTTTATTTTATTTATTTTTATATGCAACGCTGAGAATCAAACCCAGTGCCTCAAACATACTAGGCAAGTGCTCTCTCACTGAGCAACAACCCCAGCCCTCTTCTCTTACTTTTAATGACAAAATAGGACTGCTTTGCCTCTGTGTGTTCATACCACCCATAGCTCAATGTGCATATTTTTTCATTTAAAAAAGACTTTATCTCTCCTACCCTACTGTGGGCCTTTCAAAAAAGATAACTTTAGCTTTTTATCATTGTCTCCCAAAACCCAGAATTGTGAATTGTATTCTTTTTTTGTTGTTGTTAGAAAGTAAGCAAATCATAAAATAATACATGAATACAAATCCTATTACTTTCAATAGAAGTACCGTCCATGTTCATTCCTGTACTGCAAGCCACATGTCAATGAACTCATGAAAAGTGGCTGGTGAGATCCCAGAACTGAAATTTTAACTTCATTTGGTTTTAAGTAAACTTAAATAGATGCGAGTGTTTAACGTACTGGGCGGCCCTGGGCTAGAGCTGGAGCAGGATTTCCGTGAGGTTCCTCCTGAGTATGCTGCACCTGTATCTCCTTTTCTGTTATATACCCCTCCTTACATTAGGCCAAGGTTAGGATACTGCACATTTTGGAGAGCAGAGATTCCGAGGTGCTGCAGTGAGACAGCACCGCTTTTCTGTTAGGACAATGGACCTTCAGAGGGTAGATGTGGGCTCTCAGCCCATTCATGTAACCACCATAGTGATTTTTGTGAAAAAGTGAACAGCCTTCCCAAAGGGCTGCTTTGAGATCGTGGAGATATGTGGAGCCTGAGTGAGTTGTCTGTCTGGATACTTTCTGGTTCTCTGCAGAGCTAACAACTGGCAAATGATGTAAGTCTTTTATCTGCATTCTCTGGGCCCCTCCAGCATTGTGCACACATAATCCATTTTCTACTTGTCTTATTATGCTGTCATTTATTTATGTTCTGTCTTCTGCCCATCCCAGGTGATTTCCTTGGGAGCTAGACTTTTTCTTATACATGTTTATTTCACTAGGACTTAGCACAGCACTTGACATAAGGATGAGAGACAATAAATGTTTGATGAATGAATAAATGAACATTAAGTTGGAGAATAAGCCAACAACTGCTAGTACTCCAACAGAAAATTCTTCTGTCACAGAGAAATGAATATACCAGACGGATGCCAGCCTACATCAGTGTCACCCACAAAAGAAGTAGACTTGCAGGGACAGAATCCTGTCCTATTAATAGGATAGTCACCAAGAAAAGCAATTATGCATGTTGGGCTGGTCCAAACGGGTAGATTGGGTGGAGTTTCAGTATCTTCCTGCAGTCTGTTTAAAGAAGTTCAGATTTAATGAGTAGAAAGCCACAAGATGTTTTAACAAAAGGCTTTTTTTCCCCCTACAATCTCAGAGTTGGCTAGAGAGATTGCACAGAAGCTTTAGGTTCTAAAATGAACTTGACCTGTATATGTGCAAATCATTTTTGTACAATCTTTCTTTTAAAAAAGTGGCCCTGGAGAACAGTGTAAAAGTAATGGGAACATCCACAAATGCATAACACACATGCAGACACACACACTACACACATCCTAGGAGGTGGTGGTAACACAGTAAATGGTGACATGAGCATGAATACAGATTTACCTCAGTTTAGTTTAGTTTAAATTCAATAAAAATTTAGTGAGCATCAACTTTATGGAGAGAGCTATGAATGATTAAGACACTATTTCTTTAAAACATTCACAATTTAATAACAACAGTAAAACTCATAAACTAATAACTTGTGGCCAAGTGTGATGAAGTTAGTCCTAGAGATGAGCTGGGCACATTGGTGGCACGTGGAGGGGTCCTTCCAGTCAGGAGCAAGAGAACTGGCAGAGGCTCAAGGGAGTGACACAGAACTTAGTGTGTGAGAGAGGTGCGTCTGGCTGTCCCTCTGGGGATGATTGAGGCACCTATTTCAGCAGAAGGGCACTCAACCTTTCTGGAGTCTGTGAAATGATTTTTACTGTTATATACAGGATGGATGCATAGACAAGAGGAAGACCTGTAAATAGGAAGGTCAGCTAGGATGCTGTTAGAACAAGGCCAGGGTCGGAGGTTTAAAGTCCCAGTTAGAGTTAGGGCTATGAAAATAAATAGCAAATATTTCAAAAATATGTTCTAGAGAAACGGCTCTCCACCTCCTTTGTGTGTCACAACTGCTGAGAAAGAAAACACACTTGCACCATAACAGTAATGGCACACCGTAGAAGTGCTCCTCAGCAACACTGTGGGAATATAGTTTAGAAAATGGCCCCGGATGATACTGGTATATGACCCATCCTCTAACCACCTTTCTAAGGATGGTCCCTATTCTAGAGGAAAGGAAGACATTTGTAGAAGCCTAGAAATTAGAGGGAATAAGGCTACGAAGAAAAAATAAATATTATCACTTGTTGAGAACCTACAATGAGCCATGATCTTGACAGCTATAATTTAGCATTTCCTTCACAAGAGTTTTAAAGAGGAAGTATTCTCAGCCTGTTCTACCAAGGAGGTTCCTGAATTTCAGCTAGCTTCTGACCCTGGTTCCAGCTCTGGTCACTGCTGGTGGCTGTGCCTGGGTTTGAGCCAGGACCATCTGATCACAAAACCCAAGATCTTCTCAGCCCCACCACAGGACTCTCTTTTGTGGGCTTTAATACTGTGGCTTCAGGGAACCCTAGCATGGTGGCAGAAGGGTGCTATAAACACTGAAGAAGAAATTGCCAAAATAGATTGGTTTCAGGAGAAAGACGCCAAGACAACATTGTGACCTGTTGCCTTCTGGAATACTTTACCCCAAAATATCATCAAAGAATAATGAAGCCTCATGCAATATTTTGCTAAAAGTAAATGGAGGGAATTGAATGGATCATTTATTTATTTTTTCAATATTTATTAAGCTAATATAAACCAGGCACTGAGCTCAGTTTAAAAGATAAAAAGGCACATGTGTAGGCATTGCTCCTACCCTTAGCAAACCAGTAGTTTCAGGGAGGCTGAAAAATGTAAAATACAATCCTGCGGGGGGTGCTACCTTGTCAGCAGAGACTCATGTGAGAGGTCATAATAACATCTTCACCCAGCTGGTCAAGTGGTAGCTGTTTCTTAGATGCTGATCGGGAAATTGGCCCAGTGAACAAGACCTTCAAGGAGGAGAGAGCAAATGGGCAATGGCCCAGCAGAGTGCGGTGGCTCACGCCTGTAACCTCAGCACTTTGGGAGACTGAGACAGGAGAATCGCAAGTTCAAAGCCAGCCTCAGCAACGGTGAGGTGCTAAGCAACTCAGTGAGACCCTGTCTCTACATAAAACACAAAATAGGGCTGGGATGTGGCTCAGTAGTCGAGTACCCTGAGTTCAATCCATGGTACCAAAAAGAAGGGAGGGAGCAAACGCCCAGCAAGCTGAGGGTGTTTTAGGACATATAAGGAACATCATGCAGCAGGAGCTGAAAAGGAAGGGCACAATCAGGAAGGACTTTGATCTCTTCTGAGGATCTGGAATCTCATCCCCTGAGTGGTGGGGTTAGTAGGGGCTATGGGAGAGAGCAGGAGATGGCATGAGTGTGGTGTTTCAAAATTCTGAGTCAGTAGGAAAGAATTTGGAGAGAGGGTGGTCAGGTGGAGCCAGGACCTCGTCTCAAATCCATCCTGCGCCTCTTCACATACACAGCCACCCCTCATTCTGCTACCTCTGAAGGTTAATTTTAGAGGTCAAGTGGGAATGAAGCGCAGGAGCAGCTAGTCCTAGCGCTTGTTAACCTGGGGAGTCTGGCATTGAAGATGCACACCCCAAGCCTCCCAATGAAACAAATTGATGCCTCAGGATCTTCCCCACTACAACCCAATTAGTCCTTGACACCTAGGCAGTTCCCGCCTCCTTTGTTTTGCTTCTCCTGTTGCGTGAAGGCTCCCCTCTCTTTTTGACTTGAATAATCCCTCATCCAGCCGGAGGCTTCATATAAACTGCTATGCCGCTAATATTTCATTGTCATTTTTGGCTCTATTACATCTTTCTCTCAATCACTCTTTAGAGCAAGAGATGTCATCTAAAGGGGTCTGCAGCTTGCATAAGTGAGTTATGAATGCTCACGATTTCAAGTGGGTTAGCTAACCCCTTCCAAGCAAAACAGGCATCTGGTAGCTCCAAAGTGTGAAAGGGACATTATGCATATATATGCAGAGACACATGCCCTGCAGTGATTCTGAAGCACCACCCTCACTCCCACTCCCACCACATGCTCAGAGACCTGAGAATCATCTTTGAAAAGAAATCGCTTGAACATGTCCCTTCTTTTCTCCCTTCTCTTTACAATGCTTCAGTTTTCTTTTTCTGATCCTGTGGAAAGAGGGAGGAGAAGGGCTGACTGCCTATGTACATTGTGTTTGTACAGCTTCACAGAGGCAGGCACGGAACCATCAGGAACAACCCAAGAAACAGAAAAGCAGCAAGCTACTTGAGTAGCTCGAGTGCTCGGGCATAGATAATTTTGCCTGAACTCTCTGGATTTTGCTGGGAAATATGAAAGAATTTTGACCTGAAGTTTCCAGTGACTTCAATTTCCCCTCTCACAGTGTGTGATGCAGAGGCATGGGAGGTCACAGAAAGGTAAGGCCCAGCAGGCAGGAGGGCCAGGGCCTCAGGCAGCAATCCTATTACACTATTTACTGGGGATAAGATTTCATTAGGACTGCTGGACTTGACTTCAGCCTGGATTTGAATACCACCTCTGCTATTAACTTATGTTGTGCTAGGCAAGTAATTTTACCCCCTTTAATCCTTATATTTTTCATTTATATGAAGATGGTTACCGGGATTAAATGGGAAAACATAAGTAACCATTCCAATGGCCTGTTGTACATAGTGAGCTCTGAAAAAGCACAAATTGATCTTAAATTGTTACACATTAGTTTGAACACTTCATTTACCATCAATTTTTTTTAAATTTTAAGACTGAATCAGAATCCTTTGCCCAATCAATGGAAAAAGAAAATGTGGAGTAGGTATGATTTTATTATATATGTATATTATATATACATAAATATTACTCAGTCTAAAAAATACAAGGAAATCCTGCCATTTGCAACAGCATACATAAACATTGAGGATATATGCTAAGTGAAAAAAGCCAACAATGGAAAGACAAATACTACATGATCTCATCTATATGAAGAATCTAAAAATATCAAATTCATAGTGAAACAGAGGCAAAGGACAGGCAACTTATTATCAAAGAAAAGGAAATAGATAGCATTTCCTCATCAATAGGTTGGCCCCCCCAGAGGAAAAGGATTGTACCTTCCAATATAAGCAATCACTCCTTGGATGGCTTTTTTCCTGCCTTTTGGTCAGCAGATAGGCAAGATAAGAAAGAGGAGGGGACATGAGAAGAAATGAAACCTAAAATCTATAAAGGGACAAGACACCCCCACTCCTTCGGCACCAGCACTGGGTCCACTTCTCTCTGAACGATTCTCTCTTTCTCTTTTTTGTCTCTTAAATAAAATTTGCTTTCTACTCTATCTTCAGCATTTCTTGGGTGTTTAATCTTCAACACCACGGGAATGAGGACCTGATCCTGATTTTCAAGACCGGTATCAATAGTAACAGAAAATGGTGGTTACTAGGGTCTGGAGGATGAGAGAAAAAGAAGGATGTTAGTCAGAGGGTACAAATGATTGTAAGATGAATACATACTGGAGACCTAAGGAGCAACATGGTGACTCTAGTTAGTAGAAACATATTGTATATTGAAATTTCCTTACAGATTAGATCTCATGTGTTCTCACTTCACAAATACACAGTAAAGGTAACTCCACATGAGCTGATGGATGTGTGAATTAGCTTAATTGTGGTGATCACTTGACAATATACAATGGCCCCTAAGTATCCACATGTTCTCCATCCATGAGTCCAACCAACCAAGGATTGAAAATAGTTGAAAAAATAATTCTAAACTTTCTAAATACTAAATATGTACCTACTTTTTCTTGTCATTGCTCCTTAAACAATACTGTATAATACTATTTTCATAACAATTGCATTGTACTAGGTATTATAAAAGCAATCTGGAGATGATTTAAAGCATACAGGAGGAGGTGTGTAGTAAGTATATATGCAAATACTATGTTATTATATATAAGGGGCTTGAGCATCTGCAGATTTGGGTTTCTGTTGGGAGTTGCTGAAACCAATCTCTTGTAGATACCTAAGAACAAGTTTATATCAGAATATTACATTGTACGTTCTAAGTATATATAATTTTTATTTGTCAGCCATATATCATTAAATCTGGAAAAAATAAAACAAATATAAACATAACTGTTAGTTTTAAAAAAAAAACTGTACTAAAACCACTGTGGAAATCAGCATGAAGGTTCCTCAAAAGGTTAGGAATGGAACCACAAGATGACCCAGCTATACCACTCCTTGGTATTTATCCTAAAAAATTAAAGTCATCATACTGTAGCAATACATGCATACCCATGCTTATAGCAGCCCGATTCACAATAGCCAAACTACCAAACCAGTATAAGTGCCTAGCAATGAATGAATGAATAAAGAAAATGTGGTATATATTTAATGGAATTTTATTCAGTCATAAAGAAGAATGAAATTATGTCGTCTGCAGGAAAATGGATGGAACTTGAGAACATTTTGTTAAGTGAAATTAGCCCAACTTGGAAAGTTGAGGTTGTATGTTTTTATGTGGGAGCTAGAGAGGGAAAAAGAAAAGAAAGGTCAAGAGGTGAGGGGTGGGATCTTGTGAAAAAGGAAGGTAAATCAGTAGAGGAGAGGGACCAACAGGAGGGAAGAAGGGAGAAAAGGGGGAAATATTGGCCAAATTACATTGTTACATTGTGGCATATACAAATATGTAGCAATGAATCACACCATTGTGTACAATTATAGTGCACCAGTAAGAATGTGGAAAAAATGAGAAAGAAATCATTACATGTAAAAAAAAATTGTACCAACATATTCACCTTATATAGTTTTTGTGCAGATTGAGACTAGTACATGTAAACATATTTTTTGAAGTGAAAAATTCCAAATAATCACAAAGTGTGCCTCTAATCATTATCTTGGATGTGCTTAAGCTGTTGTTGTTACAAGAATATTTGATAAAAGTTCATGTGAAGTAGGTATAGAAGTGTTTCTGATCAGCAGAGGAGCAGATTCATTCATCCCTGGAGCCCAATTCCTGTCCTATCTACCTTCTTGGTGAAAAAAACTTCCAGATACCTGATCTGTGTATAAAGAGGACAGTATTTGCTGATAAGGACAGGGAGGTGCTCCTTTCCCTGTGAAAGTGGTATGTATAAGGTAGGAATCTGCAGGTGTTTACTTTTCTCACCTATTGAACGGCTGTCATTCTTAGGGGTTAAAATGTTAACATGATTGACAAAGCCCTTCTGATAGATCTCCAGCCCAAAGCCCTTCTGATAGATCTCCAGCCCAAAGCCCAGGTAGAGACTTCCAGTCCTCAACGTTTTCTTTCCCACACAGATGGTCATGCCTGCCTTCCTCCTCGCTGACTTAGAAGGGGGTGCAGGGTATGTCTTACAGGTAGCGGATAGATTGGGCTCTTTACCAAGTTGTCAGAGATCTGGTCTTGATCACTGGGGCTTCCCAAATCCCCTTTCTCAGTAAATTTCAACACTTTTTCTTTCCAGTTTCCACTTGACCTGGTCCTTATCCTTTCTGAGACTTACTTACTGCATCTGTAAATGAGGGATAATGAAATATCTACTAAGCAGAATCTTCTAAGAATTAGATGAAATAATATAGTTAAAATATATTACGAAGAGCATAACAGAACAAAAGCTAAACAAAATGTCTTCTCCTCTGCCTTCCCTTTGATTTGCAATTCACAATTACTCTGACTTCTTTTCTAGATCACTCTTTTCTTATCTCTAAAATAAGACTAAACTAAATGATTTATAATCTTTTACACTAATGAATGTTTAGAATTCCTCCACTTGCATAGCTTCAAGAGTGGAAAAGTTGAGGTTTCTCTGTCCATTCTTATGTAGGTGGGATAAAGTAGAACTGTGAGATTATTAAAAAGGGGAAATTTGATCTGGGCGTTATTGGATACATAAGATTTTTAATAAGCAAGTAAGTATTGACAGAATGAGGAAAGACACAGAGTCTGATGCTTTGTCAGACTTAACAAAAGTGATTTGGATAAACCGATTTATGCCAAGAAAACAGAGATTCTCTAGAGCTATATATGCAAACTTGAAAGAGGGCCACTCAAAGGAAGCAGAAGCATCTCTCCTGGGGATCTGGGTCCTTTCCCAAGCTCCAGTGCACATAGACAGGAATGCAGCAGACCTTGGAGGAGGCCTTTCTTTCCCACTGGACAGTCATCTGCATGAGAGCAAGGACTCAGTCTGTTTTGTTTGCCAGGTGTACTTGCTGAATGTTGAACTTTGATGAATAAATGAGGATCAGTGATGCTCCTCAAATATTAATGTCTGAGTGTGGAATGGGATCCAGGAATAGAGAACTTAGTGATATTTTTATATTAGCAAACTTCCTGGAACACTTCCTGAAGACACCCCAGAGCATTTTTGCAAATGTTGATTTTTTTTTTAAGCGTGTACATAGCTTTGTTCTTGCCTGTTGTACAGCTGTGAGTGTGGGAGCACAATTCTCTGGGGACCTGGGCATATGTTCTCTCCCTGAGAAAATCTGGGAGAGAACCCCAAAGGACACATCATACCCCTTTCCCAGCCAAGAAAGAAAATCCTGCCTGAAATGCTCCCTTGGTCAATAAGTAAAAGTGTGAGCTGGAAAAAGAGCTTCATAAACTTATTGTGCTTCAGGAAGAAGAGTGAGTTGATGTTTGAATTAAAATTCTAGGTTCAATCTTTGGTTTCTCACAATAACTACAGTATCTTACGCTCTCTAGATTTCAGTTTCGCCCCCATAAGATTAATGCAAAGGACATGTCACGATATTGTCTAGTTTGGGCTGGAGATGTAGGTCAGTGGTTACATCCCCTGTGTTCAATACCCAGTATGAAAAAAATAAATAAATAATACACACACTACTTCGGACCAAACTACTGATTTACTGAGATGCATTGGAAATACATATTTCATGCACCTCCAACCAGTGAATGATCTAAAACCTCAAAGTATAGTCAAAAATTTCAGAGTCTGCAAGTATTGCCCAAAGAACTTTCTTTCTAACCTAATGCTTCTCTGGTTTTACAAGCTTCTCATGACAGTAATGCAGTTACTTTTTGCCCTCCTGTCTTCAAGTTTCCAATTTTCATGTGCTCCATAGATTCACATCCCTTGTGTCTTTATAGCAGTTTCTGGGTTTAGAGACCTCTACTGCAGTAGTGTGTTCAGAGCAACATCGGGGCACTCCTGCCTCCAAAGCTTCATCCCAAGAGCAATAGAGAGAACTTGGAAGCTTCCTTTGTGTGGGAGTCTAAAGTGTCCTTGGGATCCAAAATCCAGTTGCCTTTACCTACCAAACCTGTGGTACATAGCATACCCAAGGATTTTGCAGCCAAGTCAGCATGTGCATCATTAAAATCAGACTAGCTACCATTTTTTTCCCACAGAGACTTACGTCCCTATTGCAATTTATTAAAACTCCCTATGCAGTGTACCATTACTTTTTCTGCTTGTATTCATGAATGGCCTGTTCTTAAAAGGAACATCCAAGTGGAGATCAATAATCAGTCTCTTAGTTAGGGCAGGGGGGAAAAATCCATTGGTACCCTGCATTCATCTGTGTGTAAGAGGTCTTATCATTAAAGTAGCAGCAGGCATTCATAAACCAAGCTTGCCGGCAGCGCTGGACATACAGGATTAAAATAATCATCCATCAAGCTCTGTCTCATGAATGTTTTCCTTTGACTTTTGGCAGGATCTCCAACCTGAACATATGCCAGTCGACATGGGAACACTGAGGCCAGCAATTTAAGGATTTTCACATTTCTTGCAGTGGTAAGATTTAAAGATATAACAATGAAGGGCATTAAATATTACTAGGTTCTGGCTTTTTGCACTAGATGTGGAAACTAAATTGTTTAGGTATAATATTTTTTGAATAATACAAGTCTATATTCAGTTATGTTCCAGAACTATGCAGTAAATAAAAGAGGAAAAAAATCCATCATTCATAAAATATTAAATATAGTATTTTTAATGGGCAAAAATAGGGAAACTTAGTACTATTTAGATTTCTTTATTTCTGCAGAGTTGGACCAAGTGGGGGAAATGGTTTCCACTTTGGACAATGGAACTATTTCTATTCATAACAGATACTACCATCAGAGTATGGCATAACACAAAGCTTAAGATCAATGAGGAGAAAAAACAGAAAAGAAATAGTTTTTAATTCTGTAGGGGTTAGTCATGCCCTTAACATGTGTCATATGATTCCACTCTACAAATCAAAAATCTGTAGTTAATAAAGTAATTGCATAAAGTGAGGAGTATCTGATGCTGATGGCATGCATCTCCACACGGGGTGATTGCTGCCAGCAGAGGCACATCTGTGTGCCATTTCTTGAAAGGAGAGTTAAAATGGTGAAAGTATTGGCAGATACGTGGCAGACCGTGTTACTGGAAAATCATTTTGAAAAGTCTTCCACTTGTCTGTCTGTATGTATGCACGTGTTTACACACCTGTATGCACACACATACACACCCTCAGATTAGAGCCAAGTTACAATGTTGGAAATAGTAATAATTAAATATTTACATGTTTTATGGAATGAAGCAAAGTATCCGGACGTGTTTCCAACATGAAGTGAAAATTGCACCATGATGTGGTTAAAATACAGAGTCAAATGAAATCATCTGGACTCCAGTGGGTTCTTTGTCCCCTGCATTGTTGAACTTAATAGGTTAAGTTCAGAATTGATACCCATTCCATTTTCAAGTCCAAGTTGAACCAGATCTTCATAGTATGAGGCTGTATTCAACACATGAAGTTCTCAAGGGCTACCATTTCGATATAATTTCTTTGTATTTTTGAGTCCCCATTTTCAAGTGGCCTTGTAGCAGGGCCATGGTACATTGAACAAAGTGTGACTTTCAGCCATCTGATTTGTCCATTCTTATATACTGGACATGGCCTTATATCAGTGAATTTTTGAAAGACATATTTTGGCAAGTCACCATTCATATTTAGTCTTCTAAGTTTATTCATCTCCAGTTACCTAGCTCCTTTATTCAGTTGCATTATTGCAGTAACTTTTAGTTTATTGGCTTGTGTACTCAAACTCTGTTTATGGAGCAATGGAAGAATGATCGTGAAATAGCTCAGAAGATGCATCACTTAAACTGATACCTGGAACTGACCATACAACTTCACACTTCTATATGTATAAAGCTGAATGAATGTACCATTATGGTTTCTTTTATCTGAATATTAGATTCCTCCTGAAAATTAAAAAAATTTGCACTTGAATTTTATGTTTCATTTCATGGCTTGGATGTAATTTCTAGGAGCCTAGGAGCTACCACCAAACCCTAGTTCCCATACATAAATCATGGAATTTAAGAGAATATCCTAATTAGTATTTAAATCTCAGATATCAGAAGGGCCAGAATTCAACTGAATAGGGCTTTTTAAAATTCCAAAGGCTGAGTGATGTAAGGGAGAAAGCTAAAAAGGAAGGGAAGTATGCATGTAATTGGTTTTAATGAAATCATAAACCTATGTGGAAGTGATCCATGACTCACTTTGGGACCACAGAAGTCATAGCATACTATAATCTGTATCATGTATATCTATATCTATCTCAAACAATGCTTTTTTTGTTATCAAGAGTGAAGCCCTACTGAAGAAATTCAGTATATCAAGCTAAAGTGGTTTGCGTCAGTTAGGATGTGGGAGGTTTTCTTGGATGCAGCCTGGAGGTCCTCATCTCTATGGAAGAGGAATGACAACACTGGATTCTGTCCCACTCACAGACAACTGATTGCCACACAGGCTTGTTGGTAAAGGAATAGACAGATGTGGAGTGGCAGAGCACTGAGTTAGGAGTCAGTGAGTCTCTGTCCTAATCCTAAAACCATCTCTGATTTAGCTTGAGAAGTTTTTACTAATTTTGCCTCTGAGATTTTAAATGTCTCCTAAATGTTGGGCCTTAGATGTTAGCTTATTAATAGTTTAAAACTCATTCTACTCCTCTGTAATCTTACCCAGAGATAAAAATTATAAATGGTCAACACCCTGAGAAACTTAAAATCACTACATAGGAGCTAGCCTGGCTAGAAAGTTTATTTCTCATTAATAGTACTTGTCTGATTTGAATGGTATGTCTAAAAAGCATTGCCATTAATCTGGTCTATGTCTTCACATTGAACAAAGGTTTGCAGTTGCTCTGAGATCTAATATATTTGGATTTTCTCATTCAATTATGATAGCAACAAAAGTTAATTATTGTAACTGTCCTTGGCTTGTATCTAAACCCCTCCCTGGTGTTTATGCTGCACTAATCCCAACTGCAGTATTCTAGAATTTCTGCAAAAGGAAAGCAGGGTAAACAGAAGAAGTGTGTGCAATACAGCCTTGTCAGCGAGACAAGGAGGAGGGGTCTCTGGGCTGATCCTTGAGGTAGATCCCCCTTCCTCAGACTTCCTTTCTCAAATTCTTTTCTGATGTAGACTTTTCACCCAAACGGACTGCACTTATCTCCCTGCCACTAACCTTCTCCACTCACTACAGTCACCTTTCTCTTCTCCTTCACACCTCAGAAAGTCCTTCGCTTGTTTACAATTCAGAGCTTTTTTTTTTTAAGCTATTGACCCACAGCCCTGTGCTTCCATAAATCCTGCTTTAAGTGTTTGATCTGTAAGACAAATACACCCCCATAGCCCTGAGTTTACTCTCTGACTCCGTTTCATTACAAATGTTGTAGACAATCAATATGAATTCGAGGGAAATGTCTTGGGTCAAAAGATACCATTTTCTTGAATACACTGTAGTCTTTGCACCTATTAAGTATCGTTGATAGCATGTCCTTAAAGAAAAAAGCCATAATTGTTAGAAAATGTAACCTAAATAATAAACAGGAAATTCCCACAATTACACATGACATAGAAAATCTTCCAGACCTCTCAGTTCGTGTACTAATGTTAGAAGCAATCAAGGACTATGAATAATGGATGAAGTTAAGCATAGTGGTCCAAAATTTTATCCAGAGTGCTAGAGAAGCACGTTAACCTAATGGATGTGGGTCAGAGAAATTGGCTGACATATGAAATACCAACCAAGAGTAGCATCCACTTCTTTTTATTTTTAGGGGTAAAATTTGTATACTATCCAAAGGTCACCATTGTGAAGATGCTCACCTATGTGCACAACCATCCTCCCTAATGGCATCCTCTCCTAGCCCCAGGACCCCCAACCTGTGGAAGCATCTTTTACCTTCTATAACTATTAAAATTCACCCTCATTTCTACAAATTCATTCTCCCACGGGAAAAAAATACCAATGGCCTCTGAAAATCTGGTTATCCTTCATTCTGCATTCATAGTAGAATCTAACTTAAACCTTCTTTGAGTCACAAAGAAATGCATCTGGGAGAATAATCAACGAGAATTGAGATAAGAATAAAGTTAACTATGAGAAATGTTGTCCTAAAATACTTCATCCAGATTTCCATGTGATTATAACTGACCCAGTTAGCCAGAAAATTAGTTTGAAGTCATCATAGCAAATCACTACTACCAACCCAGTGAAACAGTTTTCTCAGAATCTGGCTCATCTGTATATATATTTTTTTAATTTATAGTATTCCCAACTAAAAAGGAAATTTCTCTTTGCAGTCATTGGCTTCCAATTTGGTTTCTCCTCAAAGCCAAATTGGGTGTGAGATATAATTCAGAACTCCTTAGGACCCCTCCCAGGAACAGAATCATGAAATGATAGAAACTGACAGAAATTTGAGGAGGGTCTCTAAAATATCAACCATTTTCATCAGCATTTTACTGAAGCTTCATAAAACAGCATTTTCTATTCTAGTCACCCACTATTATTTTGCAGCTGATCAAAATAACCCATGACTAACAGTAGGAATGAGGGAACCACCATATCTGCAATGGTCCCACCTATTATTCAGACATTTTTGGTGTAATAAAGTCAAAAGTGAATTTTCTCCTTTTATTTTCAAGTTTTGCATCTGACAAAATGTCATTAGAGCGCAGTGACTTATGGAAAATCGGGGCAGATTGGGAGCCTCTGATAAAAAGCAATCTTTATAGCACTGAGGATTCTGAAAAATTGAGGGGGATGTGGGGGGAGAGATTTTAATAATGTCTGTTGTCTTATCAACCATCTGCAAAAATTCTAATTAAATATCTAAAGATGTTATAAAATGCATTGTAAAAGCAAAAATATGATGCTGGAAAACATTTTGTAAGACCTTTAAAATATAACATTTATTTCTTTTGCAATGTAGAAGGTAAAGGAAGCTGCAAAACATAAATTGTTTGGGCACACTGTGACTTCATCCTGACATCAGACAAAAGACATGCTCTGACTTCCCATCCCTTGGTTACGTACTTCACCTTTTCAGCTTCTGTCCGCTTGTGTGTGTGTGTGGTGGTGGGAGTGGGTGTCTAAGAAAGTAGGAGGGAGAAATCGACAAAAGTTAAACTTTTAGAAGCTACTTAAAAGGGTATGTCAAGGGGCTGGGGCTATGGCTCAGCAGTTGAGCGCTTGCCTCTCATACGTGAGGCACTGGGTTCGATCCTCAGCACCACATAAAAAATAAATAAAGACATTGTGTTCATCTACAACTAAACAAAATATTTAAAAAAAAGGATATGTCAATTAGACCAAATACCAATTTACTTGTGGAGTGACCATTACTGCTAAAATTAAACATAGTAATTTTAGAATTGTTCAAGTGTTTGCTTTGATTCTTAGTGTTTTTGTGTTGTTCAATGAACTATATGGCCATATTATCTTAGCACCACCAGGATAATTGTTGTATCTTTGGATTCCTCTGAAATCTTGATTTCATAAAGAGGAGATTTTCTAAAAATAGGCAAATATCTCATTGTAAAATAAGGCATCTCTAAATATTAATTTTCCATGTGAAAGGCATTTATAACTTTGTTTTCTCTTGCCCTAATTATTCACTCATCTAGTTTTTGTTGATTCATTCACTGAACAAATATTTATTAATCACCAACTAGGTGTTACTAGGTATTATTTTCTGTACTTGAGATATTGAAGTAAACAAAACAGATAAAAATTTCTCCTACATGGTGGTTACCTTCTAGTGGAAAAGATGGATGATGGACAAGACAAAAGTATCTGAAACATATATCTTATACACCTATGTATAGGTTATATATAGATGAATCTAAAGGACAAAAAATATGAAATGTCAGAGGGAGGGTTGGCTTTTTTATAGGATAGCCTAGTAAAGATTTTATGTGTACATACCTTCTAAAGAAAGATTTGAAGGAAATGAGGGGGCAAGCCAGGCAGATATCTGTGAAAAGATTGTTCTAGGCAGAGAGAATAAGTGGAAAGACCCTGAGACCAGCAAGTACCCAGTATATTTGAAAAAAGCAAGGAAACCATTTAGGTTGGATCCATATGAAAGAGGAAAATATGGTAGGAGATAGGGTCAGAGAAGCAATAAGCAGCCAGATCGTGTAGGCCTTTGCCCCATGTAAAGTTTGGCTGATACAGTGAGATGGGAAGCCATTGGGGTAGGGTTTGAATAGAGAAGTAGTATAATTGATCTGACTTCCATTCTTACAAGGATCAATCTGGCTGCCATATTGAGTGTGTCTTGGTCTGTTTGGACTGCTATGATAAAATATTATAAACTGTTGCCTCATATAAAAACAGAAGTCTATTTCTCATAGTTCTGGAGGCTGAAAAGTCCAAGATCAAGACACTGAAAAATTCGTTGTCTTGTGAGGGTCCACTTTGTGGTTCCTAGACAGTCTTCTCAGTGTCCTCAAGATCTTGAGCATGGCAAGGAAGCTCTCTGGAATTGGACACTAATCCCGGTCAACCCTCATGAGCTAATCAGCTCTCAAAGGCTACACCTCTTAATGCTATCACCTTGGGGGTTAGGATTTCAATATATGAATTTGAGAGGGGACATAAAATATTGAGATCATAACAGAAAAGGAGGTGACACATGGTGTGGGCAGAGAATACACAAGTGGGTAGACCACTCAGGAGGTAGCTCCAATAATTCTGGTGAGAGAGAGAGAGAGAGTGGGGATCATTGTCTAGGTGGAAAGACAGACCTTGACTAAGAAGATGAAGAATTTGTCTTTAGAAACAGGAGAGATGTGAATAGGTAGGCAGATGTGCATGAAAATTCTCTTTTGAGTATCAGGCATGTTAGGCTACACGAGTGCAGGCATGGAGTGGTTGCCTGAGTGAACTTAATGAGGACTGTGATTTCACAAAAATAAAAAAGAAATTGAGGCTGTGGTTGTGGCTCAGTGGTAGAGTGCTCACCTAGCATGTGTGAGGCACTGGGTTGGATTCTCAGCACCACATATATAAATAAATAAAATAAAGGTCCATTGACAACTAAAAAATATTTTTTAAAAAAGAAACTAAGTTAAAATTATAATGGTGATGTTTGAAATTTAAGCTGGAAAAAGTGGGAAGAGAGAATATAATGGGATAGCTATATCTCCGGGAAAATGGACTTCAGGTCCTTATGGGGGTACAGAGTTGTGGGAATTAGGTGTTAGTGGGAGCAATCAGAGAAAATAAAGAGTCATGATCAGAGAAAGTAATATTTGAAGTTGAGATTTTGTAGGGGCTGCAGTTATTGATAACCACAAGGTCAAGGGTGTCACCTTCTGGAAGTGAGTGACTCCAGAAGGGTGACTGATAAATTATCTGGGAGAGATGAACTGAGAAGACAGGATGTTAGAAGGATCATGCCATTAGATATGAAAATAGCCAAAATTTAAACAGGAGAAGTTTTAGAGAGTGATCATGAGCCAGGAGCTAAAATCTCTAATGAAGGGAAGATTTTTGAACTGGGAAAGTACTGACGGTGGTGTAGGGTGAGCACAGACCAATGACATAGAAGAGAAAACTGGGGTTTTATTGGGAAAGAAAGGGGGAGAGTCTGGAAGCAGTAATGAAGAGCAAGGTAGATGCCTACCGTGCTTACAGGCTCCTCTTTAAGAGGAATTGAGGAAAGTAAGTGCTACCTGTTGAAAGTGATTCAGTGGAGTTAGTGTTACTTGGAAAGCCTGGTTTCCACTAGTGCAAGAAAAGTTAAAAAGGGAAGTTTCCAAAGGAAGCTGAAAATGAGCAGATTTATTGGTGATTGATGTAAACCTCAGAGCATTCACTGAATGGGTTTCAGAAGATACAGGGCCACGATCAAAAGCAGGAGTGGAAAAGTCATGTGGGGTTTGGAGAAGAGGTGGTAAGAGATGACCTGGAAGTACTGGGCTAATGTGGCCGCTTACTGGCAGAAGCCAATGAAGTTGTTCTGCTTTGGAGCAGGTAGTGTAGTGAGGCTGAGTGTGGAGGGGAAGCGGAGTTATGTGCAAGGGCTAGGATAGGAGGCAGGCCTGTCCAGGACTGTGGAGGGTTCTGCAGTGGCCATTTGATGTTGCTGAGTAGACCTTGTCTTTGGAACGGTGGTATGGCTCACAACACACCTGAGGCGACAGTAGCCTCCAGCTGCTGGTCTTATGCTGAAAGTCTGCTCCTTCTGCAATCATTACAGAGCCCACTGGCTTCCCTTTGCCCACAGAACCCCTCAACTTCCTTTATCCACAGAACATCCTACTATCTGGCTCATCACCCAGAGATCCAACTGTGGCACTGATTTTTGCATTTCATGACATTCTTTTGTGATCTTTTTACCAGCTGACTCTCACCAACCTGTTTATAAATCCTCCTCTCTCCATTTTTTCTCCCCTAAATCTGTGTTATTCCTTGATACAACAAATGAATACCTAACTTTCCACAGACCACCTCTCCACTCCTGTCTAGAAGGACTGTGTTCTTTCAGTGTGTGCATTCTGTTCCTCATCTTCCATGTTGTGGATTTTGAACTAGGTGAAGGCGTGTGCTTTGCAAACTCTAGTGACTCTTCTATTCAACCTGACCTTCTGCCTTTGCAGAACTGAGTTGAGAACTGCAGCTGTACCATAAATGACTCTTGACCTCTCCTCATTCCATGTGAGACATCTCTAAAACCAGCATTATTTTGGAAGGGATGGTAATATTTATAGTATCCATAGGAGTGTTTGAAGGCATTGCCTATGGTCACTCTGTGAGACTAAAATGCAATCCATGATGAAGTCTAAAGCCTCAAGCCCACTATCTCTGTAAAGTAAAGCTGCTTTCTGATGCCAATCTCAGGAGCAGCTATTCATTTCTGAGGAAAAAAAAAGAAAAAAATATATACATACCCACACATATGAAATTAATACGCAGAGAATCAGGATCACAATTAGTGGCACAGACCATCAGACAGGAACTATTTTGAACCTTAAAATTGCCATTCCTTTCCTTTTCTTACAATGTAGAGATACTGCAAGGATTTTAAGGTGTAATATTTTTGTACTTTTTCTGGTAAGTGAATGCTGTGAGTCAGCGAAGAACACATGATTTAGATGAATGAACTTTTCTTAACAGTTGAAATTATTCATTATTCATTCTCTCCTGCACTGCTAGTTATTTCTCTATCTCCATCCAAAGACAAGATTCAATCTTGTTATACTCCTCAATCTCCCCTAATATGGTACCCACCACCTGCTGTTTCAGAGACAGTGTGATATAGAAGTGAGAGCATGGAATGTGGCATCCAAGGGTTGGTATTTAAATTCTGACTCTGCTATCTACCAGCTATACAATGTTGAGGAAGTTACGGGTGTGCTGTATTCTCTTCTATTTTCTGATCAGAGGGGTGCTGTGTTTAACAACCCTAATCATTTGCAAATGCTCAGCACTTACAAATAGTAGATACTCAGTAAATACACACTCATAATTTTTGTTTACCATCTACTTTTCGGTTTTGGCTTCAGGTTCTGAGTTAGTTTTCATGTCTTACAGTTTGTTTTTTTGGCCTTCTCAACCATCCACTCTTTCTCTGCCTCAGTATTTGCTGCCTTCTTCTGCCTTTGTGAACCAGCGAGTGAATGCTACATTAGGTTAGCTTCACAGTTGGGATGGGGCAGTGTTACGGGCCTCTCTTGAGGAAGATCTGAAGAAAAGGTCTCAATGGCATGTATGATAAAAACTAAATGTTTACGGAGTTGAGGAGAAAGATGAGCTGATGGGAATCTGAGTGTCAGCTGATGGTCTAAAGTTTTCATATACCACACCTTTAGCAATGTCCACAGTATATAAGACCACAAAAAGGTGAAACAGCATCTGTCTGTCCTTTCCAGAGTCCATCAATTAATGACAGGAAACTCATTGTTTTCATATAATTGTAGATATGTCATGTCATAGTGTGCAATGTTATTTCTTGACCTATCTTCCTGAGCAAACAGGCAGAAACATTTAGGATTTTCAAAGACAGGAAGTATGGCCAACAAGCAGCAAGAACTCCATACTCTAGTTAAAATAATCCATTTTATACTTACTTCTTTGCTTTAAGAGTGAAAACCAAAGGACAGGGGATTTGAAGTTAACACTTCCCTGTTTGATCTCTTTCTCTCTTTCTTTTACTACATATTGTTAAGACTTTTTGATCAGCTATTATGGAATTAAAAATCAAACTTAATAATCACCATCTTTAAGTCATGAAATATGTACAATGAATCTCCGAACAGTAGAGACAATGGAAACAGATAAACTACCAGCTCAATTTCTTGATTGGTACTATTCTTTCAAAACAATTGGGTATTCCATCTTATTAAAATAGCAGAGAAAAAAAGAGAATACTCTCTGCCTGCCTGTGTCTCTTTGGTCATCTTTTCACACTCCATTAGAGGCTTTCTCCAACTTTTGTACTCAGACTTTATTATATTTTTCTGGTGCTAGAAGAAACTTCAATGAGGACATGATGAATGTCCATATTAAATTGGGTCCCCCACCCCTTTTTAATTACGTTCATTTAAATTTAATTTTGTCATTTTACTTCAGTAAACCATATGACTCCAGATGCTGGATGCACTTTTTATTTTTTCTCTTCCCATATAATTGTACCTGTAAAAGATTTATAGCTGCAAGAGACATTTTGGAACCTTTTAGAGCATTTCGGCATATGTTTCATGGATGACTGGTAACATGAACAATTAACATCCCCAAATATTGTTCTGCTCCCCAGAATATTTTTAATAGGATAAGCTATTTTGATTAGCTTGAACTTTAAACAAATAATCATCTTAAAGGAAACATTATCATCAAAATAACTCAATTGAAACGGAAGGCCAACTCTCAAAGAAAATTGATAACAATGAGAAGGAAAGACCTTTGGGATTAAAGAGCCTTTTACAAAGATGTATAAACAACAGGTGAGGACTGGCCTTTTGCTGAAACAAGAGTTGCAGACAGAGTTCCTGCGCCTTCCATAGACAGAGCTCCTGGTAATGTGTGAGCTGCCTTGCATGCAGGATTGAATGATGGACCCCGCCTCTTCTGCTTGGGGAACTTTAACTCCAGCCTTCAGCTGCAGAGCGCTTAGGGGAATGAGGACCACCACAGCAACACTGGCTTTGCAAACCAAAAATGGATTTCACAGGTACACGTGTATATTTTAGAACCATATAGCTGCCTTGGAGCTCCAGACTTCCATCATTGATAAATGATCTTTACCTCCTGTCAGGCATTCTTAAGCGCACACACAAAAGAAAGATTGTTAGTAAATAGCCCTTCCTGTTACAGGAGTTCTTTGAATGCTACAATTGCTCTGAATCTGCCTCCCGTTTCTTAGACAAAGCATATCTAATAACATACTTGATAGCCCACCTGGGATCTTGTCTAATGAAGCTCCAGTCCTCATCAAAGAAACATATACTACAATTAAATCTTTAGATGACATGCTGAAGAAAAACAGTAACTACAAATTCACAGGCAAAAGGAATCAATGTTTTTCCTCAAGTGAAAAATTATACTTCATGTTTTGGATATACTATAGTGTGTCTTGATGTATAAGAAATATTCACCACCACAGTAACAAATTAAATTATGGATTTTTCTTCAGACTTTAGGGACACAGGAAGTGAGCTCTAAGTTTATTCTTTCATAGTCTTGTTTTGCCTGGACAGGTGTTTGTGTGTACATCGGAGGTGGTTTATATCTAAAAACCACTTGAGCTTGGCATTCCCGTTTCCAAGGGCTCTTCTTGCTTTAAGCACTAAATAAAACTAAAATTACTTAAAAAATAACACTAACCCTTAGGACTGGACCAAAATGTGTTTGTCCATAATTAACAGACAAGGAACACAATTCTCTTCTTATTTCTAATACATTGAAAAAAAAAAAAGCTTATAGGATGATTCTGAGAGTCACAGAATTTTTCAACTTTACTATATTTTAACAGGAAACCATTGAAGGCCTAGAAAAAGAAACACCGTCTGACGTAGCAAATGGTACCCAGCATTTATAGAATTAGGAAGTTGTCAAGTTATGCAATTTGTTTACTCATAGAATAACTACTGTAAGTGGCAAAGTAAACTTGAAACACTCTGTGTCTAGAAGAGAACTTGGTGACTACTTACCAATATCTCAGATTTCTGCTGGGGGTCAAAAATTAAATATCTAAGAGGCTGAGGATATAACTCAGTTGGTAGAGTGCCTGCTTTGCATGCACAAGGCTGTGGGTTCAATGCCCAGCACCTAAATAAATACATAAATAAATAAGTAATATGAAAATATAAAGAGAAGAAATTGGAATATAGACAGATGTAAAATATTGGATACATTTGAAGTAAAAGGAAATTAGTTTTGAAAATAAAAAATGTGCTTTCAATTGCATCTATAGATCATTCATGATGAAATAAAAGAGATTTTAATTAAATACAGTTTTGATCTATCATAAGCTTTGGTCAGATCAGAGTATCAGTTTACAGTAAATGTCCAAGATACACGCTGTCCTATGCTTATTTATATTTTCATCTATTCATTTATCCATTCATTCGCTATGAATTTACTGAGTACTTCTTGGTGCAAGTCAAGTGGTAGAGCCTCAGAAACCTGGTGGGAAAGTCTCCTGGGTCCTACCAGCTTAGGAAGACTAGAGAGCATAGGTGCCATAGGACACAAGGATCCTGCATGGACCCTTCATGCTGGGCTTCAAGGCTGGTGGCTTGAGCTTGTTCAGTGTGTTGTGCTTATGCCTTTTCTCCTCTTTAACACAGTACCAGCATGGTTTGGTATTCTGCACCTTCCTCTTGAATGCCATGGTTCACTGGACTCAAATGGTAAAGGACCTTTTCTCCCACTTCCAAATTTTCATCAAATCCAGGGTGCCAGGACTGGATTTCTTCTCTCCAGTGTATAATCTAAAGTCTTCCTTCTCATTTCCCAGCCTCATAAACACCTGTTCTAATTACTTTTAATCTTTCTCTGTTGGAGACTTTTGTGTGTTTATTAGCAATTGGCAGGTGTTTCATAATAATTAGAAGAAAGAACCTGTAAGAGACTCCTTAGTTATGCTCTATGTACTAATAAATATGTACTTTGTCTACTTGTCTCACACCTTGAAAGTCTTTTTGCAATGCTCACAAATTCTACAAAAATATACTCACAGATTTTGTACTACCCAGGACCTGCAACAGTTGAGTACAAGAGTTTTAATAGTTCATTTGTTCAATTTTGTTTGATATTATTGTCTAATGTTTCCCTATTTTAACACAAGAACCTGCAGAACTTCTGATGCAGAGTAAAACACAATGGATTCAGTTTAGATCATCAGTAACCCCCCATGAAAGTATTTGGATTAATGGGCCAACTGTTTTCTGGCTCTGTTACATGGGACACATGAGAATGTGATCTTTCTGTAGGGAAGGATAGGGCATTGGGTGCATTGCTAGTAAAGTCTCTCTTCCTAACAGTTGATGGTTAAAAAGTGTAGAAGCACAGAAGGAAATATTTTAAGACAGGTTTTAGTATTTTATTAACTTTTTCTTTAACATATAAAAGCATATCCCTGATGTGCACTTCCTACAGGGTATAGCAACTCAAACTCTCTCACACGGATACATAATACCAAATATTTTTCCCCAAGTGCAGCCCAACACTAGACAGGACTAGTTTTGCGTATGTTTTGTAATATCTTAAGAACTACTGTGATTTTTACTCTTGTTACCATTGTGGAAATGAACTGTATAAATTGCATAGTTTTTTTTTTCCTCCTAGATTCAAGTTCAAAAAGACATAATGATCATTTTACTGATAGGGTTTAAACTGTAGCAAATCACATGCTTCTTTATATGGGTTACACTACTGTAAAAACGAATTAATAAGTCAGGTATCAAATGCAATTTCAAATACCAGTTGGGTGTAATAAGACATATTTGCATTTTCTTCTGTGATAGTATTGAAGTAAGATCCATTTTCAGTGATAGCATCATTTCATTGAATTTAAACATTGCAATTATGCACAATATGAATCACTTTAATAGGGAGAATAGAGGGATTGATGGAGATCAGTATTGCTCCAAATCCTGGAACACAAGAGATACTGTCCAATGTGATGATCACTCAGTCACTGAGTTTGGGAAACACAGCACCACACACCTGCTGTGTACTATTACTGTGTACCGTGTATTAATATTCCACAGTCTAAGGGGTCTGGAATGTCTGCACACTTGTCTAGAATCATAGCAGGTAAGAATGAACCATGGCAGTTTAAAGATTCTGAGGAACACTGCATTTTGACGTGTTCTAACCTAGCATTTCCCATACTTATTACCCTTCTTTCTATCATATTTTATACCATCCCAAGGAATTATAATCCCACAGAACACACTTTGGGAAACATTGATCTCCATAATACTCTTCCTTACATGATAAATGAATTTGTTTCAAAAAAGGAGAGAAAAATACACATAGGAAAGAATGCTGGACATGACATTAGACTTCTGCTTGACCTCTACTACACGAATGACCTTGGAGATCTCATTTAAATTTGCTGTGAAATGGAAATAGTTTTACCTTCTCCAACTCAAAGGGGGCTGCTAAGTACAAATTCAAAAAGAGCTAGTGCTGTATAAGCCTTTTGTAAACCACAAAGCACTCTCATTTATGGTATTTATTATTATCACCATCATCATCATCATATTAACTCTAAGAGCTGTGCCCCAGAAGCAGCGAAGAAATTCTTACTTATTCTGTTGGAGATTTTTCTCATTTGTTAAACTATCTTGTCATCCCTCTCTGAGGAGGCTAAGAGAAATTGTATGTTCTTCTTAGGGAAAAAGAAATGGAATGGTATATATGAAACAAGATAATAAGAAATTGCTTTTAAACAAATTACTTTGAAATAGTTAGCTGCCCAGAAGTGGTCCAAGATTCAGGTGTTTTATCATATTATACAAGAGACTTACTTTTAAAATATGTAGAAAAAGAGAGAAACTGAGCATTATTAATTACCATAATAAATAAGTGAATGTAGATGTGAAACAGTCTAACTGCCCACTTGCTGCAATAGAGACAAAGAAATACCAATAAATCAACCACTGAGAATTTATTTAACACATAATATATGCCCAGCACCATGGGACATAAAGAGATGTATTATGTATATATGTTTAAAGGCCTTACAGTCTCATTGTGGAGCTAATATGAACATATGGTATAAATAGACATCAATCAATGTCAGCTTTGTAGAATATCAAAGTATTTCCAGTTACAGCTGCAAAACTAATTGAAACAGCAAAAGGATTTCTAGGAATACAGAGGCAGAATGGTCTTTAAGTGCAGATTTGACTTTGAGCTAGTTTTTGTAAGTGGGTAAGATGGGTATCTGTGAGTTTTGTCTCCCCTGAACTTGGTATTATTTATCTATATTGTGTATTGTACATTGTAAATATTCAGATACCCAACACAGTTGTGCTATACAGAGCTTTCGGGGGACACCTCACATCCAAACCATAATAGTTACCATTAGAAGTCACCAGCTGACCAGTTCCTGACTCTGCTGCTCACTACCTGTGTGGCCACAGGTAAATTGCATATGTTTTCTGATTTCTCATATACACAATGTGCTTTCTTCTTAGTTTGGGAAATAAGTTAATATTGAGCAGTGCTGAGATATTATTATTATTACATGGGGAAGTGAGGTGATATTCCAAGATGACATGGAAAATCTAATTTAGCCAGTCCTCAAAAGTCTTATGTGAATTGTTAAAAGGGATTTTATTTGACTTAGGTTTGCAATATCTTTGAGCATTTTGTATTGCAACTCTACTGCATATTTGCATATTTCCTGGTATAGCAATGGAATACTAATGAAATTGTGCAATAGCCATTAGTGCTTGAGTATCAGGAAACAACTGCCTAGGAAGGGACATACTGGAAAGACTATATTTTGAAACAAGTTTTGTTACACTGTGTGGCCAAGGTCACAGTCTCCATCCTGTCAAAGTCCATTAATAACTAAAATGGTTCAAGGCTGTTTTTAAGATTGTTTTCAAATGATTTCTATTATTGTCCCTGGGAATTTTGAAGCTCTCAGATGTTTGTGAACAACCCCATTGACTTTCCCGACTGGAAAATTAGAGCTTTGGGTCTTGGTAGTAACTGCGTGGCCACCTATGCCAAGTTTTTCTTTGGTTTTTGCACCTTTAAATGTTGTAACACAGACAAAGCTCCTGTGTGTTGGTTTGGAGCCTGCTATAATGAGTATACACAGCTATGTGTGAAATGTGAAAGACTCCCTTGTGGGTTTCAACCTGGTTTAGCAGCTACTCAGGATGCTCATGCCCTTAGCATCCTGTGGTGCTGGACCTTTCTCAGAGTGAGGGATAGGAATAGAAGTACAGTGCTCCTTGGTGGATCAAACCATTTCCTTGCTATATAGAAAAAAGAAATCAAATTCTTTTCTACCAGCATGGTAGGAGGGGAGCACTCATAGTTTGCCTCAGGGCCCCAGTTTTACTTGCATGATTGCTGTAAACCCCTCCCTTCCTTGGTGTATGTTTGTTAGTTGTATGATCATTCAGGAAGTGTTTTGTTTTTCTGTCACTTCTAATCAGGCTGGGGGCTGGTCTGACAAAAGCAAGTTAATTGTGCCTCTTGAAACTGATTTTTTTTTTTTTTATTAAGGTAGATGGAAGGGCAAAAACATAGGGATGGACAATGTGAACTGAGTCTTCTGCATGGCAGGTCCAATGATCCAATGTCTATTACTGGAAATACCAAGGCAAAGCAGAGATAAGCACTTTCTTCTTATACCCTTATTTCCACCCTAGCTCCCCACAGGCCCTCAGAAATGTCCCAAAGTTCAAGCTGGGTGCAGCGGCACATGCCTGTAATACCAGCACTTGGGGAAGCTGAGGCAAAAAAATCACAAGTTCAAAGCCAGCCTCAGCAAAAACGAGGTGCTAAGCAACTCAGTGAGACCCTGTCTCTACATAAAACACAAAACAGGGCTGGGGATGTAGCTCAGTGGTCAAGTACCCCTGCGTTTAATTCCCGGTACCCCTGAAAAAAAAAAGAAATATTTTAAAGTTCAGGTGAATAAATGATAAGATTTGAAGAAAACTCTAGACTTTTTAAGTTTTATAGACATGTCCTATGTTCTTGCTATCAGCAAAAATGCAACATTTTCAAGATGGAAAGAAAAACATGAAGTAGTGAGTGCCTTTCATGAAGAGATGACCACGACCAGGTCAAAAGCTGCCAACCCTCTCAATCTTCACCATTCCCCTGCCATTTCATCGATGCAGCCTGGGACAGGTGGGGTGGAGGTGCTAAATTATAGGAGTAATCATTGGTGCCTGGGAAGCCAACAGCAGACCAGCAAAGCTGAGCTGGCCAGGAGCCCGAGCCACAGGGTTCTCTTATGAGATGAGCCATACCAGCCAGTCCTCTGGGTCATAGATGTCCTCTGGTGTCATTGTTAAAACCATTAAATAACCAGTAACCTCTAGATAGGTGAGACTCTCTTGGATGTTCAAAATATAATTATTTTTGTCATCTTGGTTGAACTAAACTTGTACTCTGTTGTTATTGAAGAACACAGATGAAACCTGTTGGGTTCATGGGTCTCTCTTTTGAGAGATGGCTGTTCATGCATAAGGTGTATTATGCCAGTCTTGTGAGTGCTCTTTAAAATCTTTGATTTCTTAGGCTTTTACCACATAATTGAGCATTATTATTATATTTATTATAGTAAGCCAGATTTAATATTATAAATAATAAAATCTGTTCAGAAAAATGCCCTTCAAATTAACATCCCAAAGCATAATTCGAGCACAGTATCACAGTTTAAACACAGTCCCCCTTCCTTTCCAAGCATTGCTTTGAACCTAATTGGCCTCAACCTCAAATCCAGACCCCTTACTCCATTATATTCTGATGGATGTAATTTTGTCTCTGTGGCTCTTCCCGTCATTCAGCAAACCTACATCCTTCCACAGTATTCCCAAATTGCCCACTAACCACAGCTTCCTAGTTGGCAAGGATGGAGTTGTGGGCTGCAGATAGGGCTGGCTGGCAGCACTGCCACCATGGACACCAGGGACACTGTTTTATCATTGCCCCTTGAGGTCCAGCATGTAGATGTGCATGAATCATGCTGGCCCCAGTTCCAAGGCCACCCACAAAAACGCTTCCTGTGTGATCTGATTTGAATGGCTCCTGTTCATTCTCATGCACAGAAGAAATGCATAGTTTAGACTAAGATATGGTGCAGTTGAAAATGCCTCTGACATCAAGACAAGTCCTATGTGACTAAGAGATATGTCAGTGTTTTTGCTGAAACAAGGACAATAATTATAAATAAGCCCCTTATTTTTTTCATAAGTGTCTTCTGTGTACGCACAAACTTTACATTCATTGAGACAATCTTGAAATGTGTTAAAAGTATCAATGGACCCTTTTTATTCTTCTGAACACTCACCCCTAACTACCAGCAATGATATGTGGCTGGGTTGGGGTGATGTTCCAGGGCATCAAGTAGGGTGTGGGGCCACCAAGTCCTGAAAGATGTGTTCTCCTTTAAGAGGAGGGCTGTGTGCTCAAAAAGTCATGAATGATCCAAAAAAGCCAAGTGCAATTTCAGACCTGTTAATGTCTCCTAGAAAACAGCTGCCAGGAGAGCCAGTGTCTGTTCCATAAAACTGTATTCTTAGATCTGTTTCTTACATCTTCTCTTTACAACATGCACAAGACAAGAAGTAGGGACACTATTTCCCTAAATAGACATGGCTTATAAATATGGGTCAGCAAAAACAAATGAAGCGGGGTTTCTGCTTAGACTAGTGAAATATTAGAAAGGAACATCTCTTTTCTTATTGAAACTGAGAGTTTCTATTTCATTGTCTCTTCCCCTTTCTTCCTTTCTCCTGCCACCCCCTCAACACATGTATGTTTTCTGTGTATGTACATACATACACAGTTAGTAACTAATCATCCAGGAAGAAAAAAAAAAGTGCATTAACTAACTTACTTAGTTTTGTCTGAGAGGAAGCAAAATAGGCGAATGCTCTAGGAAGACGTTGTGACCATCTTTTTTCTAGAGATGAAAAGACAGCTCTAATACCAACTACTTGCTCCAGGTTATGTCCTGGTCTGGGCATCTCTCAGGGGAACGACTCTGTTTTCCAAATTAAAACAATCCAGTTTTGCAAAGCTGAAAACCAGAATGATCAAATATAAGTCCTTTCTGCCTTGGTGAAAGTGTTTTCAAAATGTAAAAAATTGCCAGGTGCCATGGCACATGCCTGTAATCCCAGCAGCTCAGGAGGCTGAGGCAGGAGGATGGTGAGTTCAAAGCCAGCCTCAGCAAAAGACAGGCACTAAGCAACTCACTGAGACCCTGTCTCTAAATAAAAAATACCAAATAGGGCTAGGGATGTGGCTCAGTGGTTAAGTGCCCCTGAGTTCAATCTGTAGTATCCGTCAAAAAATGTAAAAAATTATCTTTAAAACCATGAAATACACTAAACCACCAGTGATTCATCACAAGCTTAATGAGTTTTTTTTTTTCTAATTTTAGTGTGTTTGTTTCTTTTTTTAAGGATTGGATAAAATGATTCACTCATTGTTTGTGAGTGGATTCTTTCAATATTTGTAGGGTATTCAAAAATATTGACCCCTCCTACAAAAACATACTGAACTTTGTGCCAGACACTGTGTGAAGTGCTGAGAAACAGTGGTATATCACTATTTATAAGCTATAAATAGACTACAGCTATAATTATCAATTGTGATAAATGCTATTATTTCTGTTTAGACATTGTCACTTTTTAAATTTCTTTCGCTAAACTCTTTCCACAGACAGTGCAAATGTAAGCTTGAATTAGACCCTTCAGTTATTTGCATTACTGAATACTAATAAAAGGTTTTGCATTTCTTTGACCTTAGACATATATCCAACTATTTACCTATTACACATATATCATGCATACCGTTATAAAATATGTCTTGTAAATAATAGATTGTCTATCAGATTAAGAGTGATAAAAGTAACAAGGGAGACTTTGAGGGTGGTACCTGATTCATACACTTAGAAACACATCTCCTGAACCTTGGAGTGCCTGAGTTACACTTATTCTGTTTATCTCTTTCCAGAGCATAGTGGGGCAAACAAAATATAGCTTAAAGGTCGGAATCAATTTAATTTTAAGATGTAAAGGAGATTAAGAAAAAGAGATCATCACTACTGTGAAAGTCATATTCTAGTCCGAGATCCCTTACACTTTTGAAAATGCAAACTATGAGATGGGCTTTCAGTAATTACATCAAAAGACTGAATGTTAAGATTTTTGGCAAGAAGTAACGTAAATTATCATCATCACAATAAATTCCAACATCCCAAGAAATTCAGCTAACATAAAAGGTAGTGTTGGGATGACAGAATAAAAGTAACAAAGCTAAATTGAAACAAGACAACAATCTAGGCATGAAATAGCTCACAATTAAGATTATGGTAGTGTTAATAAAAAACAAAAATAATGTGCAATAAATTTGGCAGAAGGATTCAATCGGGGGGCTGAAGGAGAAAGAGGAGAAAAAGATAAGTGTGGTTTCGAGCATGATGATGAATAATGACTAGACTGACAGAAATAAGAAAACTTGATGGAAGCAGTTTGGGGACAGGAGTTTAACCCTATTGAAATGGGTGTATCCTGGCTCCCATTGTTTGAAATGTCCCTCTTCCCCCAGCTGGTGGTGAGATGGACTGAAGCAAGGAGCAGAGTCCTGGTTCTGAAGGAATAAACTATCTGAAGCAAAGCAGAAACTTTCTCCTTCTTCTATCCTCCATCCCTCTGTCTCATTTCTGGCTACATGACAACCTGACAATTTTCTCCTATTTTCATTGTTTTGCTTGCTTTTACAAACAGTGATATATGAATGTAACTTTTTTTTTTCCTCCATCTTCAGAAAGATGGACTACAGGCGAGTGATAGACTGCTGGACTGAAACTGCTTCATGAGTCAAGACTGTGTTTGATCTAACTTTGTATCCTACACAGCACATAAATAATGTTTGGTATATAGCATTCATTTTACAAATGGATAATGTGTGGTCCCCACATGGCGTTGCACCCTCTGAATCATATGTGAGAGCCCATTGACTAACCCAGAATCAATCTGAGGACAAAACTTAGTGCACAAGAGGAATATGTGTGTTTATTTCAGTGTGTTCTTTGTAAGAAATAGGCCAGATGGGAAGAAAAAGGGGCCTTCCTCTGACCTTTCAGAGAGGCTAAACACAGCTGGTCATCAGGAACAATACACACACACACCACCACCACCACCACCACCACCACAGTTCTCTGACAGCTTTATCTTGATTCCAAAGGAAGATAATAAATGTTAAAAATAAATCAATGGACTGTAAATGCGTGGAAAGTGGCCAGATTTTAAACTTAACTATGCTGGAAACCTCACATTAGATTCAAGTTTCAGTTCCTTTTTATACTTTGACTTACTCTTTAGATTGTGTGGTTAGCAGTAGGTGGTGGGAAAGCTGGGCTTTTCTTGGAAGGCCATACTTGAAAAGGCCATTTTCCTGAATGGAGGAGGAAGTACTCGAAAGGACAGTCTGCAGCTTCTGTGAATGCAGGAAGCCCCATGGGTGAGCTCTCCATCCCTCTCACTTCTCCAGACCATTACTGATGTGGAGCGAGCTCTCCTTCACTCTGTCACAGTCTGCCACAATGTATCTTGGCTTCACGGAATGGTAAAAGCTGTTTTCCCACCTGTGTCCTGTTACATATTCTCTCAAAGGCCCCAGTAAGAAACACTGAACTGCCTGTGGCAAGTCTGGTTGTGTGTGGTTCCTCACTTTGGCCACATTCACTTCCTGCTAAGCACTTCAGCTAGGGAAGTCTGAATCTGCTGCCTGCTGGCCATCAGAATACTCTGGACTCTTTGGTTTATTCTAATCTGATCCTTGAGAGAGATAAGACTTACATTGGGCCCTTTCTGGATAGAGGTACTACTGACTTGAAGAAATTGATCCTTTCTTCTGACTTATTATTTAGAGTTTAGAACGGGGCTCATGTGTAGCTCACGGTAGAGTACACACTGAGCATGTGTGAGGCCCTGGGTTCAATCCCCAGCACCAAAAACACAAGCCAGGGAAAAGAGTTTAGAAAGTTGTTTTTTTTGAAACTGAGTTTCTCATTAACTTCTTTGTATGTTTTAAATAAGAATCATGTTTTGATTCACTTAGATCCCATCTCCAAGTTGTATTACTGATGAAACAAATGATAGTGTGGAAAAGACAAGTGTTCACCAAATTTTCCTTTTATTTCTCAGCCACTTCCAGGTTGAGGTAGTAAGAACCCCAACCTCCATGTCCATCTTTCATCTTCTGAAAGGGCTGATCCACAGGTCTCTGAGTGACTGTGGAGGACAACCCTTTGCTGTACTAGATATACAGGGAGAATAAAAGTTTGACTGATCTGTTAAGGTATTGAGATTAAGGGTTTGGTACCATGTCATTGTTAGCCTGATATGACTAATATAAATACTATTTGTGATACTTTAATAGACTCAGAGTGACTTATATGTACTTTAAATATTTATGTAAAGTAGAAGTTGATTATGATATAGAGAAATACCATGGAAAAAAAGTGATCATGTGGTACCAACATCAAAAATGTATGGTTTGGTTTTCTGTCTCCCATGGACATGAAAAAAAAGATTTCATTCCTCCCCCTTACATAGGGGTTTCCAGTGGTTTCATTAGTCACAAATCTGGAGAGCCCATTGCTGTCTGATGCCCATTCCAAGCTGTGTTGTGTGCCCGTTCAGATTACTGCAGAAACACCTAGCCTTTAAGTAGTTTTGGAATTCCCACAGTAATCCTGGGGGTAAGGATCACTTCTTCTTATGATTTAACTCATCACTAATACAATCATGATCCATAGAAAGCACTCACAAACATTTTCCACTGAATGAATACCTATCAGGAAGGTTTTTAAATCCTCAGCTCCAGTCTGACTGAAACTAAATTGTGTAAATTTCTCTCACAACACTTGCCTACATAATATTCATCCTATTCTACATTTCGAATCATTCCCCACCCCAAAAAGTCTGACATTAGCATAGGAACTTAGCAGTGTCTAGTTAGTTTAGCTATAAAAAGAAGTGGTCTCTCTCACCATGGAGCCCATCTTCCCAGGCTGCCTCCAACCCACGCTCTCTTCCTCTGACTGAAAGAGAACTTCTGTACAGGGGCTCCAGCAGCCTGATTTGTCTGAGTCATAGCCTGGGCAATATAATTCAGCTAATTTGCTATAATTATGAGTTTTCTTTTGCCTAGAGGTGACATAGAATTAAAACTTTGGGCTTAATTTTTCCTCTAAACGATTTGTCTTCTCTCTTTCTCTTCCTCTTTTTCTCTCTCTCTCCCTCCCACTTCCCTCCCTTCCATTTTCTTTTAAAACACCAATAGTAACCCTCTAAAACCATCTGATTCATGGGCTACTGTGGAAGTTCTTTCTCACTTGGTAGCTTGAGCTTCTGGCAGGATCTTAGGAAGGAGTGGGGGGATGCATTGAAAGATCAGTCTCATTCCTAGAATTTCCAGTGTATAAATGCTAACAGATTTGGTTGTATGAAAGGATTGTTTGACTTCACGTTCCTAAAGTTCTTTCCCTCAAAATTTACTCAATTTGCCATCCTCCCTATCTCAATTGCTTAGACCCAAAACATTGGAATTATCCTTGACTCCTCTTCTTTCACATCTCATGTCTAATCCATTGAAATATCCTTTTGACTGTATATTGACAACGCATTCTGAATCTTGGTGCTTCTTAGCACTTTCATTGCTACCACTCTGGTACAAGCCATCATCATCATCTCCTGACTGCAGCGGATTCCTAAATAATATATTTCCTTCCTCTCTTGATCCCCTGGAATCTGTCGACATGGTGAACTATGATATTTTAAAATAGAAATCAGATCATGTCACTCCTTTACTCAGAATCCCATAGGGGGTTTCATCTCTCACATAGTAAAAAGGCAAAATCCTTACAAAAGCCTATGAAGTCCTACGAGACTTGACTCTTTCTTACCTCTCTCCCCTCCTCCCCTATGGTCTCCTGCCTGCTTGCTTGCTGTGCCTCAGTTACCACAGTTCTTGCTGTCCTCAGACCCACCTGACATGGTCCTGCTGCAGGACCTTTGCACTTGCTGTTCTTCTGCCACGTATATTCTTTCCACAGACAGATACTTCCCTCACGTCTTGCGAGTCTGCTCGAGTAGCACCTTATTGAGGTCTATCATGATGTTTTGCCCTTGCCCCTACCCTGGATCTCCGTAAGTCTGCTTATTCAATTGATTTTCTCCTTCATTGCATTTATCATTTGTTTCCCCTTAGCATAAACTCTGTGTGGGAGATTTTTGCTCATGTGGCTCATTATTGTATTCCAAATGCCTACAACTATATTTCTCACAAAATAGATACACTAAAAAAAAAAAACAGTGAATTTGTAAGGTGCTATATCCCAGCAAATACTTTGCAGTAGGTAAACACTTGAAGTCCTGGGATAACATTCTAGGGAAGAACAGAAGGAGAAAGAATGAAAACATTTGAGTACAGATCTAAAGAGAAAAGCTGAAAATTCATCTGAGGGCTGGAGCTTTTGTGCATTTTTCATTTCTTATTTCTATGCTATAAAAGAAGAACAGAATCACCTTTTATTCCTTCCATGTGATAATTAGAGTACTTTGCCAATTCAGTTGAGCATATACTTGGGTAATTATTTTATTAGCAATGTTTTATTTTTGTAGTCAAACAATAGCTGTATACCAAGAATTGAGTAGTTTGTGTACATATTTAATGTTTGTGAGTCAGATCACTTCTATTTTTAAAAACCTACATAAACTGAATGCTTACAGTTGCTGTGTTTATACAGATCAAGTCCCTAGAAGTCTTTAATTATAAACTACTCAAGATTCTATACTTCTGTTTATATAGTTACTAGAAACAACTGATGCGATTGGACTTGAGCTGTGCCAGCACTATAATTTTGGATGTACTTTCTTCTCTGTATGTGTGAACTCCCCTTTACAGAGAGAATTCATCACGTGACCTATGTGATGATATGATCTGTACAATATCCTCTTGGCTGAGGTGTATCTTTTCATTACAGGCTTTTCCATGTGGGATTTCTCATTGCCTTTGCAAAGGCAGAGCTGAGGGTAGACAGCATATTATTGACTAAGTGCTGATGCTATTCTCACAATCCAACACTTTATACCTAATTTCTGCCCTGTGGGTTTAAAGGCCAAGTTAAGCAGACAATAAAAATCAGATAAAAAGTAACTGTGAGGTCTTAAAAAAAACAGACTCACTTAAATCTGTAAAAACCCTTCGCTAGGATGCTGCTAAAATTTTTGCCAGAAGACCACAGTTGCCAGGAGGAATTTGAATACAAAGGTGATGGTTGTTTCCTTTGAGAAAGCATTCTGGGCACTAAGAGGAAAAGATGCGATGCATCCAGGACATAGTCTCCAGTGATGGGAAGTGTCTGTCTCTAACATTTATGGAGCACACGGTTTATGATGAGTCAGTAGCTAAATTGCAGACACGTGGGAGTTGAGAGAACAAAGGAAGGGATGGAAACGAGGTAGTGGGTGAATATGCTAGGACAGTTGTACATGTGTTAAAGACTGGATGAAGAAAGCAGTTTTAGAAACAGGAAGGAACACATCTAAGATGTACAAGGCAGAGAGAAATATAAGGAGTTGGCAGAATGAAGAAATGCAAGAAGGAACTTAAAGGTGGCTTCCCAATGAGTGAAGATACAAGGGGCCTAAAGGTTATCCTCCCTATGAATAAAGCCAAGCAAAACAACATGAAAGTGGATGTTTACGGCAAATTGCGGATGGAGATTTTTAATTATCTTGGCTGTGATTGTATTTCACTCACTATTAGCAAGATACCTATGTAACAACAAGCTGTGGCTGGTAAGAAATATTGGTCTGAGGATTGTGTTGGGAGAGTCGATGCTAGCACGTATTGAGCAGGCTTGTGGGAGTTGCTGGGCTGCAAGACCCAAGAGCACAAGACCCCCAGCTAAACTTTGGGAAGAGAACTGCCATTCATGTGTGAGATGGGAGGACCACCTCTTTAAGAATGATTCCGGTGGACATCAAATTAGGACAGTAAGTGTATAGCAGTCCAAAGAAAAAGTCAAGGAGGCCGTGTTGAATGATGTCTAAGACAGGGCAGGCTGAGCTCAAGAACAGAAAATAGAAAAGCAGGGCAGGCCATTGGTGACCTCAGAGGACTTTTTGTTGATCAATAAGAAATGCAACCAGGTTGCCTAGAAGCAAAACATAGTGGTGAGGATGCAGAGGACATTTAGAATACATGAATTCAGATAGTTTAGAACGTAGAAAGGGAATGAGAAAATAGAATGAGAATCGTGGCAGATTTTCATAGAAACTGCTGGAGAATTTATTGCTAGGATTCACATTTATAATTCTTTTTTTGACCTTTAGGAGACCAAACACTACAATGGAACTCATCTGTTTGTCATCACCTTGTATGTAACTTGCTCTTCTTCCTTTTGCTTTTGAAATGCCACCATCCTTCCAACACTCTGCTTGACACTTACCTTTTCATGGCAGCCCTAGGAGATTAATCTTAAACAGTGTCCTGTTAGCTTTCAGACACACACTTTGCATAATACTATGTTGTATCCCTTTGTGAGTATCTTTCAGTCCCTTTTGTGTATGTATGAGCCGTGGTACTTAAAGCAGATCATATGTCTTTCCTGACAAAGTGTGTCTGGTCCCTGGGCAATTATTTATAACTCCCCCAAACATTGCTCACCTTATAATTAACATTTAATAATAAAAAAAAAAAAACCCTCTGCAAAGTGAAAGACAAGTTAAACAGAGAAGCAAATAATGTTGGAAAGAAACCAAAGTGGACCAAAATCAGAAGCAATAAGAAATGTGTAATATAAATAGGGAGGGAGAGAACAAGGTGTAGTGAAAAGTGACAAAATGAAATGTTCCTGTTACAACAAGCAAGACAAATGATATGTTTATTGCTGTAAAGGAATGTAGACACAGTGTCATTTATATAATAGCTTGATATACCATTTGTCTTTTAAATGTTTATGGGCAGGAGTTTCAAAATGCACAGCTGTCTTTTCAACCATAGATGTTGCATGATTTTTGGCAACAGCAGATCCCAGTTGACTGAAAATAATGGGCCTTAGAAGATTCCATGTACTGAAATGTTTTGTAGAAGCATAGCCAATAGGTTTTATATTTTTAATGAGGTTTATTTGAATATGTTCCAAACCACAATATATTATAAATATCTGTTGATAGGAAACCTTCCAATCCAAAGAGCAAAGCAAAGAAAGCATTTGTTGCCTGTCCATGGCTGATTTCCATATGGTTCTTTAGATTGGGGTAGATGGAGGGAGGGTAGAGGACTGTCACATCTCTACACTGAGGCATCAATTTTTGACCCAGCATTTCTTAATTTATTCTATTTTATTTTATTTTTTAAATTTTTTTAGTTGTAGGCAGACACAATACCTTTATTTTTATTTTTATTTTTATGTGATGCTGAGGATCGAACCCAGTGCTTCACCCATGCCAGGCAAGCTCTCTACCACTGAGCCACAACCCCAACCCTTAATTTATGTTCATGTTGTGATAAATCAGTGAGATGATGAGCCAGGTTTTTAACTCACAAATTAAAAGCATTTTCCAGCAAGTTTTCCACACTTTAATGTGCATAATTTCTAGCATTATAAAGGCACCTACAATTTATCCCTCAGTTATTTTAATTAAAGTTTCTTGAAAAAAGATTCTGAATGACTAGTAAACCTTGTATTCACAGTATATTGACAGTATTTCTATTCAAGTCTTTCAAAGCCCATGAATATTCTGAGAATCACCAGTGCCGCCAAGGTTTGTGACCTGCTTGGCATCTTGGAGATGTTTCAGGCTCAGGACTTCCCCTTTGTCCTTCTTTTCCTGTGGGAAGGCTCTGACTTCACTCTTGAAGGACACCTTCCATGTGTGCATGAATCAGAGACCTGGCTGCCTTTTCTCTGTCTCTGTAGACACAGAAAAAGATTTCCTCTATACCAAGAAGGAAAGAGCTTTAGTCTGCAGCTGGAGATCTTAGTCATTACTCCTACTTCCTGCCACCAACTAGCCACATAAGTGTGTCACTTGGTCTTCACATGCCTCTCCTTTTCCTCTTTGTTCAAATGAGGGGAATGCTTGTCCTATATCACTGTTATTTTAAAAACCAACACCTGTACAAGTGCTTGCCACAGTTTAAAATTCTGAATACCCTATGGACATTGTTTGGGCTACTAGTCCCCTTCCAGTGTGTAAAGTGCTATACAAGTCCACATTACCTGTTATTGGCCAACTCATAAATGCCAGGACCAGAAGTGCCTTGCCTCTGTTACCCTGGCATGGCCTCCTTCTTAACTGCAACATGACAGAGTCACCTTTTCTGGGTATTGATGCACTGTATAGAGAATGCTTTGCTATGAAATAGAGAAAACCCTACTACTGTACAGCAGACCTCTAAGATCTATAAATCTCTATGAATTCCAATAGACTAAAGTTATTATTGTCCTCTTCCCTATAAGCTGTAGGTGTGTGTACCAGATAGCATTCTCCACAAGCAAAACAAGGTAATCCTTCTCAAACCAAGAGTAGTTTCAGATTATACAAAAGAGTGCACTGAGTAGAAAATTAGCTTTTTTGCACCACTGATAGTGGGAAACTTTGTTCAATTCAGCAAAAAAAAAAAAAAAGTGATTTCTAATCACAGGAAATGCAATGACAGGTATACAACCTTGTGACATGTGATATTTTCCAAAAAGACAACCAAACAATATTATCTATGGAATACTCCTCTTATTGAGTGGAGGGGTCTGTGTGCCCTGTATTTGAAACTTGGCAAGTTCTATGCCTATGTTAGCCAATAGAAAACAGAAACAGTAAAATGACTTTTGAGGCTAGGTGTTAAAATGCTATGTAGCATCCAGTTTGCTCAGTGGGAAAAGACCTGAAAAAAATCATTGGCTGCCATTTGAACAGTCTGATTGCTCTGAAGCCACTGTGCTGCAAGGAAGCCCAAACTAGCCCATGCAGAGTGACCAGATAGAGATCCACCAGCCCCCAGCTGCCCTAGCATCCAGTGGCCCAGTGACCGTCACCATCTGATTGCAGCTTGTGAGAAACCCCAGTTGGAACCATCCAGCTGAGCCCTTCCCAAATCCCTGACTCTCAGAAACCTGGCAGATGATCAAATGATTACTGTTTCAAGAATCTCAGTTTCAGGCTAATTTTTATGCAATAATAAATAACTGAAATATACTAGAAAACGTCAGTATAAACTCTTAAGACTTTTAAAGAGAGTTTCCATCAAAGTAATCACCAAACATTAACAACTTTGAAAGCTTTTCAGCTTTTTGATGGTAATGTGTTATATTCTCATGGCAGGTAGTTTTTAGAAATTAGTCAATTATGCCTATCATGGAAAATCATCTTGTTAGAATTTCTAAGGATGCCTTTTATTAATAACTACCACTGCTAGGTTGAAATTAAGGCAAAGATTGCAAATAAGAATGATAAACAAATGGATGACTTAGAGTCACAGTGTTGTTAGGATGTGGTCAGAATCTCAACCAGAGGCCCATCTGGTTTTAAGAGTCAACATCCCTGTTCTGGATGTGGACTGCACTTGACTGAAATTTGACTGAATTCCTCTCTCAACAACTGTATCTTGAACCTTTTCCCTAATGTCTACTGCACACAGGGTGCTGTGAGGAGCAATTCATGAGAAGCATAACAAAGTCCTATGAAGTCTATGATCAAAACACATAGTCACTAACAATTTCAGAAGGATATGACTTCTGAACAGTGGACAGAGAATTATTCTGGGGATGTGCATACAGCAGGAGGTGCACATCTGGTAGGATGCACAGGTGATGCTTCCTGGAGGTGGGATATATTATAAGCAATAAAGCATTAGGGAGAATAGAGGAACCAAGAGATTGAGTCAGCTTGTTCTTGAACTGAGCTCAGCTGGCCCTTGATGCCAGGATAAGCATCCAGGGATAGAAGCCCACTCTGCTTCCTCAGTCCTGTAAGTATCAGGATTCTATGTTGTGTCACAGATAGTGGGGGAAATGCTCAATTTCCTCCAGAATGAGCTTGCCTAAGCTATTTATTGGGAAAATAACAAAGTTTCTATAGGTCAGATTTAATTCCTATTTATACTTCACATTTTTAAAATATTATTTAAATTTGATATTTTGTTAGAGACCAAAATGTTATCATTATGCTATGAAGCTCTTACTAAAGAAAACTTATGGAAAATTGTGGTGAGACAATAAGTACAACCCCATCTCTACATCACAGTAATAAGGCAACTGCTTTCATTTTAACCTATGTCTTCTAAGGTCTTAACCTTTTATCTGTTTCTGTTCACACGTTGGTGATTATGATGTATACCAGTTCATATTCTACACTTGTGGACTTAATGCAGAATTTTCCTTAGTACTAATGTACTGCTGCATACTATTTCTTCTATGGTACCTATTGCTGAGCCAGTTACCCTTTGTAAGATGTTTAGATTTTTTTTCAGTTTAGTAAAAGTGGGATTTTTTCCCCCCATTTTAAAAATTTTACTATTCTGGTTGAAATTTTCAACTAAAAAAAATACACATACACACATATGGCATTTCAGAAGTCAAGGCATGTCCTCCTCCTCCTCAGCATATGTTCACGTTCTCCATTCAAGCTCCATGTGACAATTATCACCACTTTCAAAAAGGTTATGTTCAGAGGGTGAGATGGCTCACCTCTGACAGTTACATCAGCTCCATGCTGACAACACAACACGATCTTGAGGATGGGAGTTAAACCTAAAAGTACTTTAGACTCACAAAAAGTGCAATGATCAACTCCCTCCTCCTGCCCCTTTGAGGAAAATGTGTAATCCTTGTGCAAGAGAAAATAAATAGCTGTGCAATTTTCTCTCCTGCGTGCAAATTTCCATTCTTCACCCACTTCTTTTCTTTGTGTTATGCATCTGCTCCCAGATGATCAGGCTTGCTGGTCTGCTTCTCCCCAACAGCTTGTCTCATGCCCACTCCCTTGATATGTGGATCAGGGGTCATCCACCACTTTCAATAGAAGAGGTAATGACTCCTCCACCACTGTGGGGTGATCTGGGAGAAAAGGCAACTAGCTTGAGTAAGCTGGTCTGTACCACTGGGTGCGTGCATGGGATACTCTGTTCCTCATAGGTCCTAGGATGAACAGGAATATATTTGTCTTAGAGTACATATTCATATATTCTGTGATTGCATAGCTCAATTATATGCATATATTGTATGTGTACACAACTACGCACACACCTCAGATTTTTAACTAGCGAAATGGATAGTTAGGCTTTTTTAAAATAGGAGCTCTTGGGCTGGGATTGTAGCTCAGTGGTAAAGCGCTTGCCTCGCATGCGTGAGGCCCTGGGTTCGATCCTCAGCACCACATACAAAGCAATAAAATAAAGACATTGTGTCCATCTATAACTAAAAAAAATTTAAAAAAATAAATAAAATAAAATAGGAGCTCTTAACACAAATATGTGTTTTAAAACAGTGATGGTCACTCATTCTTATAACCTGCTGGGCAGGCCCCAATCTGGTAGACAGTGGGTATTGGTTACTTTTCTGTTTTTTGCAGTACTGGGTATTGAGCCCAGGGCCTTGAACATGCTAGGTACATGCTGTACCATGGAGCTACATCCACAGCCCTCAGTGCTATCTTTGTAATGAATTTATCCTTCTTTGGTTGAAATCCATCATGTTTCCTTCAGAAAGAGAAAAGCAGTGGGGGTACAGTCATTGTGCTGGAGGTGAAACGTAACATTACCTACCTTACTTATAACAGTGCTGTAAGTGAGAATGCCATATGTCCTGTGTGTTGCAGTGCATTTGAGAATGCCTGCTTTGATATGGTCAGCAAATAGTAGGAGCTCAGCAGGCACAACCCATTATAAAATACGTTTCCTTCCTTAAAAATCTGCAATAAATCCCACTTGTGTAGAGGATAAAGTCCAGAAATTTCCATGTGGCACACAACCTTCCTTGTCTCATGCCTTGAATTGCTCTCCAGCTGAACCCTACATATATCCCATGCTACAACCATGCCAAACCACACACATTCATGCCTTGCTCTTTAGTACATCATTTTCCCCAGGGGAAGATCTCAACCTGCCTTAACATGCTGGCACTGCCACTCATCCTTCAAGACCTTATCAGTTTTGTCAGCATCTCCTTTTGAAGTTTCCCTGAGCCATCAAATATAATTGATGCTCTTTGCATTTGCCTCTACTAAACATGGCTTACATCTGTGATCATCTCTCTCTCTATTATCCTGAATTTAAACTTCTATCACACCTAAATTACTGCAAAATCCTTGTAGACAGAACCTGTGCTTTATTTGCTTCTAGCTTCTGATAGAATTCATGGTCCAGAGAAAGTCCTTGATGAATGTTTGATGAATTAATGCCTTGGCATCTAAGCTGTTATCTTAAAGCCAATGTCTACTTAGCAGGTAGAAAGAAACCTACATGCATCCTTTCCAAATTACATGGAACATTTTCTTCTCTAAAAGTATGTGCCCGAATTTTATCTTTTCAGAGAGGGTTAAAACTGTCAGGTACACTAAGAGAAGCTCATAAGTCTATCCAAATAACTGTGCTTTTTTAAGAGTCTTATACCTACACTTGCCAATAGAGGCATCCCCATTAGCTTCCTGCCAGGTGCTTGCTGATTTCTCATGCTGCTCTCCTTGCCACCCTCTGTTGTTCTGTGCTCCTTTCTCTTACCTCCCACCCAGCCCAGGCATTCATTCCAATGTATCATGAACCCTGATCTTTGTTCTTGCCTCTGTGAATGGAAAAAAAGCTGGACATTTTCCAGAAAATCATCTTAGTATGATCTGGGCTGAGCTGATCTGGGGCAGGCCATGGGTAAACGTTATGCTGTGAAGCTTCAGTGATCCATAGCACAGCCTTGCACAGCCTTGCTAGTACATGGGAGGTCTTGGTATTGACTCCTAGAGGTCATGCTCTCGAAGCTGGGAACTCTCAGAGAAATAATGCCTGATCAGTCACTTATTTTTCAACCTGGAACATTGTTGGACCTCAGTAATATTTGTCAAATAAATGGATAGATGAATCTATTTATAATAATATTTTCCTTGATGTTGTGAGGAGAAAAAAATGAGGGCCCTGGAGATTCAGTATGGTCAGGGAGAGAATAAAGTTTTACAAAGTGAAGCAAATAGGATTCAAGTAAGTATCCTGTTGTAGTGTTGCTCTGTTTACAAGAGCATACTCACTGAGAAGAGTCCTGTCCTGCCTGTAGAAGCCACCAAGATGGACACCTTCTTCCAGTGAGAAGATCAGGCTCTTCATCTCTATTCTACAATAGCCCCTGCTAGTGTCTCAAACCGTGGGTAGTGGAAAATTCTCTTTACCTTCCACTTTGATCAAAATTTTCTGGGGGATATGGTGTATTGTCTGTCCAGAATCTCATTCTAGAAACAAACAAAAACAGGAAAAATCACCTTTCCCCCATTTAGAGCTATGCTGTGCTCATCAAAGAGAATTATTGACATGTGCTACTATAGCTACAGGCTTTGCCATGCATGCCTAGAAGAGACTTTGATGAAGCAAGAAATGTCTTAGGACGTAGTGAGTGAACATGCTTCCCTATTTGGACTGACTTCCCAAATGCAGGAACATGAAATTTATTGAGGTTTGTGGAAAATATTAGCATTTGTACTCATGTTTTATTGTTAAAAAACATGGGTTAGATTTTACCAATATTCAATATATGTGGTCTAGGACTTGAAAAATAAGTATAAAATATACCTGTGCTAGAGATAGGTTTGCAAGAAGATTTTACTGATGGATACATAATCTAAAAAATGCCCATTGCTGCAGATAATTATAAGATGTATGTGCTCTGAGCCAAGAGGATCTAGACTAGGCAGGACTGCAGGATCCTAATGCATGAATTTGCCATATTCATCTTTCTGCATCTTTAAAAGCCAGGTTCCGTCTCCTACTTGGAATTATGGGAAGGTATCTTTTCACAGATTGCTTTGAACCTGGATGACCCATTCATGTCCATTGTGTTTGACCATTTATGGGCTGACATGTGAGCAACTTTATTGCATTATTCATGAGGAAAAAAAGAAAACAAAGTATCCTGAGCTCCTCAGCACATACTTGTATAAAGAATGGGCTTTGTCTCATATGTGGAATTTGAGATTCTCCACACATTACTAACAGTGTCTTGTTACCATCTCTTATCAGACATCCTGATCTATCAGGAAAATACCATGAATTTTTTAAGAGACCGAACACATATAATGTAATACAGCATATTCTTTCCAAAGGAGTTATTATAAAGCTCTTTATTCCTTGTAAGAAAATCCCTAAATACATATTTATAATATGTATTAGAAGTCTCTAAATGCATATTTAGATGACAAGTTATGTATTTAGCTATCCCAGAGTACTTATTTTAAAATGTTACAAAGAATTAGAGAAACTCCCGGACTCATCAGGGTTTCTACAACTATGAAGCCAGTGAGAGTTATTCTGAGAAGTAGTTGACCTTTTGTACATAGGGGATGGTTTGCCATCATTTTAATTGTGTTTTGCAAAATAAGATTAGAAATGAAGCAAATAGAATGAGTTCAGTGCTCACTGCACAGATACAGAACCTCCCAAAGTGGTTTTATCTTAAAAGCATGTTAATAAACCAGATAATTCCAGCCCAAATAAACTAAAATATCTAACTTATCGACTCCTACTCTCCATTCTGTGTTCAGATAATATAATAAAATTCCTTTCTTTTCATGCATCCATTCAAGACATTTTTTTCACCAAACATTCTCATTATAATTATTCATGTTTATTAATTATACAGGACGCAATTTATTTACTTAATGAATTGACCAAGTGAGTGATGCAGGGGAGAGATTCAAGATGGTAGATTAGAGGAAGGTGCATGCCTAGTTGCTATGTGACTAGAGATTCAAGCAGCAGGAGTACTGCTTCTCTGCAAGGTGAGTGAAAGAGGGATTATACTAAAACTCAATATTGGGTAGTCAGAGTGTCTTATAGACTGAGGAATTTGGATACATTGTACAAAGAAGGAAGAGTACATTGGAAGGAAGGAAGAGTCACAACAGCAGCAGTAGTAGTGGCACTGGTTTACCAAAAAGAGAAGGGGGAACACAGAAACACAATGGATAGATTTGGTACAGAAAAAACCTGAGATCAGAAAAGCAGCCTGAACTTAGCTGATCCAGAGACTTCACTGTGTACTGGTGCTTGAAAAGTGCTGTGTTTTTTCAACTGGCTGAAGAGAGCTGAGGCAGGAGCTACCTTGAGGTGGTCACAATGCAGATGTGGATCTGGGAAATCATTGCAGACATTTCCATACTGGCCCAGCAAATACCTGCAATGCAGTCTAGGTTGTACCTAGTGAAATGTGAAGGAAACAGGCACAGAGAAGATTGTATCCAGGAGGATTCAAGTCAGAAAAGCAAATGGAGCCCCACTCACTTTTCCTTTGAGTCTGACAGCTCATATGCCTAGCTAAAGCAGGTTGAGAATCTGAACAGGTGAGTGTGAATACACTCAGGGACTAAGCATGCCAAGACTGTGTTCATGGGTGGAAGAGTGTGTGAAGGATTGGCACCCCTGCCCCATGAGTAGAATTCTTAGGAGGCTCCTGAGATCCATACTCCTGACTGACATCTGCAACTGCCAGACTGCAGGGGTGTGTTGATCTAAAATCTCCAGAGTGGATACTACTCAACAAAGCCCCTAAGTCCTAATTAGACCTAAATCCAGAACTTTATAGCAGCCCCACCATAGGAAGCCATCAATCTAGTGTATGCAGACAAAACTCCCACTGAGAGTACTTCCCACTCCATCCTAACTTATACTGGTGAGAAGGGAAGCTGAGAGCTATTTCAATCAGCTTCAGTCTTAGGCCACTCTAACTGGCAGCTCATTGAGCAGCACAAAAAGAGGAAGGGATTAACAAGAAGAAATGGAAAGACAGTCAAGCATAGATAATGACCATCCATTCTTGTAGACTATTTTGTCTATCTTAGTGGAGATAGTTCATGATTTATTTTAAGAATCTTTTTCCTTGTGTGTGTGTTCTTACTCTGCTGATTGGTTCATGGCCGTATATACATATACATATTTATTCCTTTTTTTCTTACTTTTATTTTTAGTATTTATAAAGGCAGTAATTTTTTCCTTGCCTTGTCTTTCTTTCCTTTCCTTTCCTTTCTTTCTTTCTTTTTTTTTTTGGTACCAAGGATTGAACCCAGGGGCACTTAACCCCTAAGCTACATCCCCAGCCATTCTTGTTTCATTTTGAGACAGGGTCTGGCTAAGTTGCTTAGGGCTCTGTTATGTTGCTGAGGTTAGGTTTAAACTTGTGACTCTTCTGCCTCACCTTGCTGAGCAGCTGGAATTACAGGCATACCCCACCATGTCTGGCCCTTCCCTTGACTTTAAAGGACAGGGTTTTGTGTTTTATATTTTGGTTTTGTTTTGCTTTCATTCTTCTGTTCTCTTATTTCTCTCTTATCCAAATTCTCTTGTTCTCTCTTTCTCTCTCTCTCTACTTTAGTTCTCCTATTTCTTCTCCTTCTTCTGTATAACCACTTCAGTGTCTTTGGGGTCAATTGCTAATGATTTACCAACTTTAATTATAAAGTTTCTTCTGCATTCTCTCTATTCACTTTTTGAAATTATAAACTCCTTCTACTTCCTATTCCATTTTTCTTTTCTCTTAATTAACTGAACTTATGCCATCTTTTAGAACTAATTGGTTTATATATCTTTTGTCACCACCGTTCATGCCATTGTAATTACTATGGCTGTGTATGTTATATTTGACACCTGTTGTTTACTTTAAGGCTAGATCTGGTTTATGGTTACATATTGTTTTTGCTATTGGCAATTGCTGACTCTTTTTGCTGGTAATGAACATTGTAGATCTCATGATAGGAACCCGGTATTATTTTAATGCTGTATATTGTTTCCATCAGTTCTTGCTGTTGTTTCTTTCTATTCTGTGCAGTGCTGGGAACCTTAAGAGACACTGCAGATTCATAGGGTAGAGACTCTGCTGCTAAACTAAACTAACCAAAACACAGCATGGGAAGGCTGAGGCAGAAGAATTGCGAATTCAAAGCCTGACTCAGCAATGGCAAGGTGCTAAGCAACTCAGTGAGACCCTGTCTCTACATAAAACACAAAATAGGGCTGGAAATGTGGCTCAGTGGTTAAGTGCTCCTGAGTGCAATCCCAGGTATACCCCCCCAAGAAAAAGAGCAAATTTTGCTCCACACACAAATTAACAACATTCAAACTGAAGCCATACTTTAATACAAAGAATAGAAGAGAGAAAAGCCCAAACAAATTACCAGGCCTCAAGTTGAAATGGCTAGGAGTAGCTCTGAGCTCTGTCCACTGCTACAGCAAAAACAGAATTAACACAGGTTGTGCATACCACACTTATATGGGGGTCTCAAACTAGATCACTTTATGACACTTTGGCAAGCGCAAACTGAGCCCTAAAAGGGCCCACATATAAAAGTGGAAGAGAATTCCCTCCTAACAGATGCTTAAAGCTATAGAAATGCAAGAAATATGAAAAAACATGGTAAAGTGAAACACCTCTTAAAGTATATAAATCATCAGCAATTGACCTCAAAGACATTGAAGTGGACAAAATATTGGATGAAGAATTAAAACAATGATTATAAAATCGTTCAATGATTTTCAAGAGAACACAGAAAAACAACTGAATGAATTAAAGAATTCAGTATAGGATATGAATTAACAATTCAATAAGGTGATAAAGATTCTAAAAAGGACCCAAACAGAAGTCTTGAAAATGAAAGATACAATAAATCAAATAAAATGTTCAGATGAAATTCTCTGTAATAGAGTAAAACATGCTGAAAGACAGAATCTCATATCTGGAAGACAAAGTGGTCAGACTTGAACATTCAGATAGTATTAAATAAAAGAGTAACCATGATCTATTGAATATACAAGAAGTCTGGGACAACATAAAGATAATAAATTTAAGAATCATTGGAATTGAGGAGAGTTTTAAGATACATACTAATGGAATGGATAATGTCTTCAGTAAAATAGTAATAGAAATTTTTCCGAACAATAAGAATGAGATGGACATCCAGATACAGGATACATTCCTAACCCCAAGTAGACAAGATCAAAAAGAACCTTTCCATGACAGATTATAATTTAAATGCCTAACATACAGACAAGTATAGAATTTTAAAAACTACAAGAGAAAAATGTCTGATCACATTTAGAGGCAAACCAATCAGAATTAATTCCAATTTCCTAGCACAAATTCTAAAACCCAAAAGGTCTGGGAATAATGTGTTCCAAGTCACAAAAGAAAATAACTGTCAACCAAGATTGCTATATCTAGCAGAGATATTCTTTAAAATAGAAGAAGAAAGAAACTTTTTAAGATAAGCAGAAATTAAAATAATTCATAACTACTAAAATAGACTACAGAATTTATTAAATAAATACTCCATACAGAAAAAAATAAAAAAATCACAGAGCTTACAAATGAACAAAACTTATCAAAAGTGTAGCTAAGAAAAAGAGAAGACAAAATTAAGCATTTAAATAAATCAAAATGGTAGGAATTAATAAATTATAATAACTTTGAATGTAAATGTTATCAACTCTCCAATTAAAAAGACACAGGCTGGCAGAATGAATTTATAAAAAGAAATACAAGTACATGTTGTTTGCAAGAGAAATACCTTACAGTCAAAGACAGTCATGCACTGAAAATGAAAGGATAGAAATTGATATACCTTATGAATGGTGCCTGAAAACAACCAGGAATAGCTGCCCTCATACATGACAAGGCAGACCTCAAACAAAAATTAGTCGAAAGAAAGGAAGTCACTTTGTATTGTATAATGATAAATATTTATGCCCCAACATGGGTGAAATTAATTACAAAAAGAGACACTACTCAAATTGAAACTTCATACCTCATATAATTCTAGGTGATTTTAACACACTTACCTCAATATCATAAAGGATATGTATAAATAACCCAAAACCATCCTCAGTAAATGAGGAAAACCTGACAGCATTTTCCTTAAAATCTGAAACAAGATAAAGACGTCAACTCTCACCTCTCCTATTTAATATAGTGCTTGAAATTCTATCCAGAGCAATTAGGCAAGAGAAAGAAATAAAATGGATAAAAACAGGAAAGGAAAAAGTAAAATTATCACTTTGAAGATGATTGATCTTATATCTGGAAACTCCAAAAAATCTCCACCAAAAGACTGCTAGAGCTAATAAACAAATTTGGCAAAGTAGCAGGTTATAAAATTAACATTCAAAAATCAATAACTTCCTATATACCAACAATGAATCTGTTGAGAAAGAAATCAGAAAACAATTCCATTCACAATAGACTCAAAAAAACAATCTGGGAATTAATATTGATATAGGAATTATTTGATAATATTATTACTAATATTAATTGTATTAATTAGTTAATGGTTGTTAATATTATTAACATTAATTAATGATATATTTATCCAAAGAGGTGAAAGACCTCTACAGTAAAACTATAGCACATTGAAGATTGAGTGAGCCATATAGTAGAGGCCACTGGGGCACAGTTCTCCTCAGTGTAGCTTCCCCTCCTCACCCACTATGCTGGTCCCGACATCAGCTTCCCAATGTCACTGAAGCCTTGGCAGACCCAGGACACCTTATTAGTGTTTACAGATGGTCAGTAATCAAAGCAGGGCACTGTTTTCTTGTAAGCTGCTGCAGAGGAATTGTGAAGGAGATGGGCTTTTTCCTCATGCAGGCTCTTATTAGCCATTTACGTTTGAGATCATTTCTGAGTTTTCTGGGTTTTTCCAATGTCTGGGTAGTTTGCATGTGTCTACTGGCTATCAAAAGTTGATCTTAGAATTCAGCATATCTACCATAATTTAAAAAAAAAAAAAGAGTATGGGACATGGAGTCTTATACTATTCGTCTTAAAGGTATGACCCAATCCAGTCTTTCCTCATTTGAAAGAGGAACATTTAGGGGATACCTAGAGAGGTTTGCAATACTCTCCGCATTATAGCTATAGTCACTGGCAGTGAAGAGGACCCAGGAAACCCTGGAATATCTTGTGTTCTCTCTCCTTTCTGCTGCATTCCTTTGCAACAGACCCAAAGCCCTCCCTTCCCCACAAATGTTCCTTACTTCCTTGGGCAAAGTGGTGGAAAATCTGTACCTCAGGAGGAAAGAACAAAGTGTTAAGAACGAAGCAAAAAATGCTTTGCAACTGAAAGTACTCAGGTAAGGCTAAACAGCAGTGATGCGGGGGCTTTCCTGATTCCTTTCACACAGTATGTGCTATTTCTCCCTGGTCTGTCAAGTACAGGAAAGCATAGAAAAATGTACAGATAGTGGCAAGAATTTTACCTTGAACACCAGAGAAACACTTGAGATTCCACAAATAAATTTCAGGGGTCCTATGAACCAACTAAAATGGAATACACAATTATCTGCTACTAGGAAGAGAACCAACAGCTTTCTCAGAGATTTCTGTGCCCTCTTCCTACCCTAAATCTTAAGAACAGGTTGCATAGAATCTTAACAAGAATGCACAGATAGCTAAGATGGTGGCTGGGGCTGCCACTGCCAGAGTAGTCCACATTGCAGCTTCCCAGGAAAACAGGGCTTTGCAGTGCTATTTTCATCCTATAGATGTAAACGATGGATCCATTTAAGATGAGTGATGAAATGGGGAGTAAGGAACAGAAAATGGCTGTAAGGAAGCACTAAGGATACGTGGTAGAGCAGGTGGTTGTCCCTTTTCACACACCTGACTCATTGTTCCTTCTTTGCTTGATAGTTGTATTTAGACTTATAGTCAGTAATTCCAACATTTGGATTTTTTTAAGACCTCACTTTGTTCTCACCATTTCTTTTACCCTCTTTGCACTTTTCAAATTCTAAGCTCTGCTGCATGTGTGGTTAAGCAGACCAAGAATGGGAGAAAGGATTTATTGCAAAAAAGCTAGAGGGAATTTTGCGGAGTGATAGAAATGCTCTTGGTCTTGATTACAGTGATCATTCAACAGAACATTGGAAAGGGATTTTATTGTATGTGAATTATATACCAGTAGAATTGATTTAGGAAAAAAAATTTAGTCGTTCGTTGTTTACCCCAGGTCCCAACTGATGATATATTTGTGAAGGTCACAGTGCTGAGTGTTGATACCCTTCCTTTTGGTTTTTTGGTACTGGGGGATTGAACCCAGGGATGCTTAATACTGAGTCATCCTTTGCCCCCCCCCCCCTTTTTTTTTTTTTTTGGTACTGGAGATCGAACTCAGGGGTACTCAACTACTGAGCCACGTCCCTAGCCCTATTTTGTGTTTTATGTAGAGACAGAGTCTCACTGAGTTGCTTAGTTCCCACAGTTGCTAAGGTTGGCTTTGAACTCGCGATTCTCCTGTCTCAGCCTCCCTAAGTGCTGGGATTACAAGCATGAGCCACCACGCCCAGCTAGCACTTTTTTTCTTCTTTTGAGACATGGTCTTGCTAAGTTGTGTAGGGCCTTCCTAAGTTGCTGAGATTGGCTTTGAACTTGTGATCCTCCTGCCTCAGCCTCCCAAGCTGCTGGGATTATAGGCATGCACCACCATGCCCAGTGGTACCCTTGCTTTCGCAGGCAAAGACCTCTGTAACTGCTTTTTGTCGTGGCTAGCTCCCAGATGAGCTGCTCAGTTCTTCCAGTCTGAGCTAGGACTTAACTCATCATTCTTCTCTGAGTTCTCCATAGTGGCAAACTCTAAATAATAAGGAACTACTATTCACCAATGTTAATAAAGATGCAACAAATAAAATAGTTTTGTCCAAGAGAAGCCCTCCAAAGTCATTGGGTCACATAGAAAACTGTCCTCACTGCTTTTGCAAGAATTAAAGAAAGGCACATTCCCTGATAAACTGAAAAATGGCTAAAAAATTACCCCAACTTTGACATTAGTATCAGGGTAAGTTATTCAGTCTTTTTACTCTATATCTTTAAATGGAAGAATGTGAAAACACTTGTCTTACATGACTCTTCAGGATATGTACATGGAGATCATAAATTGTAAGGCTATATGCAGTGTCTTTATAGTGTGTAATTAATACCGTATGACTCTCAGGATGTGTACATGGAGATCATAAATTGTAAGGCTATACGCGGTGTTTTTACAGTGTGTAATTAACATCACGTTGGTTACATATCCCTTATCTGAAATGCTTGGACCCAGAAATGTTTCAAATATGAGATTTTTTTCAGTTTTGGAATATTTGTTTGTGTATAATGAATTATCTCAGGTGTGGGACCCAAGTCTAAACCTAAACTTCATTTGTTTCATACACACCTTATACACACAGCCTGAAGTTAATTCTATACAATATTTTAATGCATTTGCTTTTAACTGAGACCTATCACATGAAATCAGGTATGGAATTTTCTAAATGTGGTATCATATCAGTGCTTAAAAGTTTGGAAATTTGGAGAATTTGGGATTTCAGAGAGTTAAAGATACACAACCTGCAAAACATTTCTCCTTTCACAAAAACTATTGAAGGAAAAAAAACACAAAAACTATTCAAGGAAAAAGAACACCATTATGAATCTTAAATAGGAAATGTTTTTTGTTGTTATATTTTATTTTTTCAAAAGTATTTTCCTAAAACTCCTAGAATACTTGTATTATATGATTATGTGATCAAGCACAAAAAAAACATTTTAAGCTACGAATGGTAAATTCTATTTGATATATTTCTTCTTTCAGTCATATTTTACAGATCTTTACTTTGTGTCATTATCATTAACAGGAGTTTTAACTCAACCTATTCAAGAATGGATATTTCAGTTTCTGTTCAGCAATGTATTATGTTTGTAAATGACAAATAATGGTATTTATTAAACAGCAGCATAAACATTTTTCATTTTTAAATGAGTATATTTACAGTTGAAATCATTCCCATGAGTGTTTTTTAATTCGTTTATTTCAGTTGATTTTTTATGATCTCATTACTTTTTATGTTCATCATTACCCTCTCATTTGTAATTTGTTTAAAAAGAAAAACTAAAGCTCATGCCACAGCAGATAAATTTCCAGAAACATTACCACTTCCTGTTTCAAAGCTGAAGTGATTTTTTAAAAAGAAACTTGTGCTTTTTCTACTTTGTTCAAAATCTAAAATAGCATCAGTGTTTGCCAAGCTGGAAAGTAAAATATTGGGAGAAAATTTAATTTCATAGTTTCTGAAAGGTCATGTAGAGGCAAATGAGGAAGATAAATTTGATTAATTTATTTTAAATAAAAATGACTTAAGTGCCCTTTATGCAAAAAATAAAGCAACATCTCAACAAACGTGTTCTAAACGAAAGTGACAATTTCTGTCACTTAAGGAACAGATATGAAAAAACTAAATCAACAACGCTAAGCCCCACATAATAATTCACAGTGAGTCTGCAGAGGTCATGACAACAGTAGCCCGAAAGGTACAAATCAGCTATTAAAATGTCTGAGTTCATTGTGCACAAAAGCCTGGTATCCTACTGAGAGGTAATTGCTGGGAATGGCACTTGGATCTATCTGCACTTCAGGTTCAGGAAAGAGTCCGAATTTTAAGTAACAACAGGTCTGCAAGTTTCAAGTTTTATTATTCTGTGAACTAAAACAAAGAGCCCCAGTCCACAAGGAGGCAAAAAATCAAATATCACTGGCTTGATATATTTCAGAGCATCTTGCTTTATCACAGGAACTACTTCTAACAGTCCTTTTCAAAGAGATGGCACAGAAAGGGGAACAAGAGCTTGTGAAGTTCTCATCCTATGGCCAGCATTTGTGACTTGCCATACAAAAGCTTGACAATGATTGCAGGTGAAGCTACAAGCGGTGTGATCTTCAACAAACATCTTGCCAATAGAGCCTTTCCCACCAGAGACCCACACAACCTGGGTTATTTACCAAGGTCATTCCCTATCGGTGCCCTCTTTATTATGAGAAGTGGACCTCCCAAAGATTGTGGCTGCCATTGCTTCATAGAACTAAAGATGAACAAGCAAAACACTGCTATTGTTTGAGTAATAAGAGTGTTTTAAGTTCTCCAGCTAGTGTTATAAGTAATGCAAAATATGTGGTGGGGTCTGTGGAAACTATATTTAAGCAATACAGTTTATTCATGTACTCAATGAGCATTTATGGAGAGACATACAAACTAGGCTCTGTGCTAGCAAGATCCAAGTATAAATCAAAGGTGATGGTTCCCTGCCTTCTTAGAGTTTCCAATACACCTCAAGAGTTTATGGTCTAGTTTTGGTAACTGAGATCCTGGATATTAGTAGTCTTTAGAGTAAAGCAGCCTTGTTTCCCTGAATGTTGATTAATTTCTAAGGTAATTATTCAACTTGCCATTTTGATAATCCCTGGTTTTATTCCTCTGCTACCAGAATACAATTTCTTTATTCCATAAATGCATACAGAAAACATTTTGCTAAGCATATTTCTGGCACTATAAAAAGATAACTGCCCACGTGTACTGCCTAGTATGATGTGGAGATTATCCAACAGGAAAGCAATGACGTGTCTTGAGATGGGGCCTTGAGGTGGAAGCACATAAATCATTGAGAGATTAGGGATTTCTCACAGGGAGAGTCAACCATCTACATACACACAGACCACTTCATACTCCATTATTTAAGCTTGAGACAGACTGATGTCTATGCCAACCTTTTATTTATATTTCTTTAAGTCCATTAGGCTTTTTGTTGTAGAGGGAGCCCTTGTAAAATTCAGATGTTTTCTAAATGAATCATTCTTGAATGTTATTCCTACTACAGCTGGGTGGTGTGGGGACTAAGTGGTGTTGAGCCTGATATCTGGAGTCAGAGTAGCTAAGTTGGAACCTGGCTCGACAATTCATTGGCTTTATAACACTGGACATGTTGCTTGAATCCTGTGAGCATCAGTTTCCCGTTCTGTGAGGGGAGATTAACAATACCTACATTATGGGATTGGTGAGGACTTCACGATGATACAGCTGAAACGTAACCTGGAGCTGGGCACATGGAAGTGCTCAATAGTGAGGTGTTTGATTCCAAATACATCAGTTGGAACCAAAGAGTAATAGGAATCAGATGCTGGAAGTGGGGTGAGTTATGAGGGTATAACTGTGGGGAGGGATGGCAGGAGTCAGGCGGGCAGCTGGAAGGCATGGAAGAACAACTAAATAGATCACTTCCCCATTCACTTAATTTCCCTCTTTCCACAATCCTAGTTTGAGAAAATATTTGATTCATTAAATAAAATCTTAAAACTTATAGTAAAACCTAGGTTCAGATCTTCTATTTTTCTCCTTTTTTTCTTCATTTTCATTTTTAAAATTTTTTAAACAAAATTTCATTTTTTTTCTTAGAAAACAAATCTACTTATGTATTGTTTTGATACACTTGTAGGGCTTGTGTACTGTATGCTATTATTTTAGCTAGGTGATGGGAACAGAGTGGGGAGTAACAGACAGGACCTCTTTCTCCCATGGATATGTTCTCTATAACTAATACACCTGCTGCTGGTTACATGAGGGGAAATCCTTCCAGGAGTTACACACTCATCCTGGCCCTGAAGTTTGGGGCCGGTTCAAGTAGTAGTTAACCCTCATGTTCTGCACACTTCCACATTTCCACTCACCATTACCTCTACATTAACAAAGAAAAAGAGCTTTCTTCAGCATCATGAAAAACTGATAAGAATTATGAAGATGCACAAAAGAGGAATGACAAATTTGAAGCAGATTTATTACCAAGTTAATGAAGCTTAAGTTTCAGTAATCCTCACTTGTCCAGGTGGCTTCAAGATGCAGGGAGAGACTCTGGTAATGGGCTCATATGGTCAAAAGTTTTCCTAAAATTCACAAAATAAAAATATTTTATTGATTTCCCTTAAGAAAACAACCTCATATTTTATGAGCTTTAGCACCCTAAATGGTTTCCCTAGCCTATGATGATGATAGTGGTGATTAATAGCTAATTTTATTATAGTTATTGTGCACTTACTGGATGCCAAGCACAATGGTAAATGCTTTACCTGTACCCCCATTTGCTCCCATTATTCTTTAGATCCTCATTAACAATGACGATCTAGAACTAGAAGCAAGGAACAAGGTGTTGGAGTCAACAGATTTTGTGAACCATGATTGAATGCCCAAATTGAAGAATTGGGGGAATTTTCTACAATATTATTTCTAATCATGAGGCTAGTGGTTAGATCCAAAGTGGATCTCCATGATGTTCTTGGTCATACAGAGGTCTTTGAACTTGAATAGAAAATATACATCTTCATTTTCACTAATCTTTCATTGAATTTAACATCCTTTCAATTATAAATGCAGGATTCAAATCTCAGTGGAGTTTAGCAGTTCTTGTGATTTTGTCACCAATAGAAATTATAAATATTTTTATATCACATACAGTTATTGCAGACACCTGGAAATATAATGTATGTTCAACACTTTCAAATTTTGGTAATTTTAAAGCTGCTACTAGAACTTTTAACATTTTAATAAAAAGCACTCATATTGCAGTGACATAATTATTTAAAAATATTTTGATAAATTAATTTCAGGAGAATTTATTTCCTTGTTATTCTCTGCTTTCATTATGTGGATTTATTAACAGAATTCTAAAAAGAGTTCATAGAGTGCAACAAATTGTCAGTAGCAGCCACGGTTCAAAATGAAGATCAAAGAGCAGAGCTTACTTCTACTTTTTGCAATGAATAACCAGAGGTCACATTTTTTCACTCATTTTAAACAACTTTAAAAAACAATGGCATGTATCAAACAATATCACTAAGATATTGCGCAATAGGCAGTACAGGACAGCTATACCTGAAGGAAAGGAGACCAGTGAGGTGAGCTCTGTGATTATCTCAGCTAACTTCTCAAGAGTTTCCGCAGGTAGTAATCTCCCTATACTTAGGAAATTGATTTGAGATTCAAGGAGATCAAAGTGGCTAAATCTGCAGGGTAGAATAACAGAGAGGAAAGAGTGGGAGCAAGCTTTTCGGGCATCAAAATCATTTCCTCAAGTCTTCTGCTGAGTGTTTTATCAGCACAAGGATGCAAGGAAACTACCTACATCTTGAGAAAGAACCAATAAAGAAGCAGGAAAAACAATCCCAAAAGATCACCCAGGACAGGGAATAATGTTTGTTCCTTTTAGCCAAAGTGGAAAAACCTCATAATACAAAGAACATTGGGTAAAGTACTCAGAACTGTGTTGCCTTAATAGCAACCAAAAGTTAGCCCTGAAGACTGGTCTTGTCCTCCATAACAAGGCTTATCAAGAAGCTTTGAAAAGCTTACCAAATCATTTATTTGAGTTCCAGAACACAGCTCAAACATGTTTAAAAGAATACAAAAATACCAAATTCAAAGGCTAAGCATCTGATAAAATTAACTCATGCATGCAAAGTGGCAGGAAAATGTGACTACTGTTAGGTTAAAAAAGTCAATGCAAAAATATCAGAAAAGACATAAATAAAAGATTAGCAAACAGTGATATTTAAGGATATTATAAATATATTCCATATGCTCAAGTAATAAAAAGCATGAACATGGTAAGTAAAAATATGAAATGTATTCTAAAAGACCCAATACAAACTTACAAAGATGAATATAATACCCTGAGATTTAAAACTACATAAAATGAGATTATCAGAAAATTAGATACTAGATAACAAAAGATAAGTGAATTTGAAGATAAAGTAATAGAAGTTAAACAAAATTAAACACAGGAAAATTTTATGCAGACTCATGTAATTGGATTTCATATATTATAAAAGGGAAGGAGCATAGGAAAATTATTTGATGAAATAATGGGTGAAAATTTGCAAATCTGATGAATATTTTAAACACAAAATTGCAACATATTCAGTAAGCCCAACACAGAAGAACATAAAGAAAACTGCACCACAACATATTATAACCAAATTGCATAAAACTAGTAATAAAGAGAAAAATTTAAATGTAGCCAAAAAAAATGGATACTGTAAATACAGGGGGCAATAATAGATGAGAGTGACTATAGATTTCTCATTGGGCAGTGCAAACCATAAGACCAAGGAGTAACATCTCTGAAGTACTGAAGACCAGAAGGGTCAACTTTGAATTTATATCTAGCAGAAGTATCTCTCAGAAAAGGAAAGAAGGAAGGAAAAAGGGAGAGGGCAGGGACAGACAAGAGCTGAGATCTACATGTATATGAAGCAGTGAAGAACACTAGGAATAGTATACATGTGGAGGTATGCATATATATATTAATATATATTTTTTTCTTATTTTTAAAATATTTTTTAAAAATATAATCAAAACAGCAATAGTACTGCTGTATTGGCTTTTAATCATATATGTAATACTGAAATATATGACAAAACCTGGTGAAGATTGGAAGAAAATTGGACATATGCTGTTGTAATGATGTTAAACCCTACATGAAGTGGTGTATTACTTAAAATCAGTTGGTAATATTTTAAAGATTCATGCTACAAACACTAAAGCAGTCATTTATTAAAAATCATACCTTATAGCCCAACATAGATATAAGTAGAATAATTTCAAAATATATTCAGTTAATCCATAAGATGACATGGATGTCAGCCCTGATAGGAGGCTTTGCTTGTGGCAAAGGTGGCAGGATGCACTTCCCATCATTTCACTTCATTAGAAATCTCGTTTATATGCAGACTAGAGTCAGATATTCTTCTTGTAGGCTTGAGGAAGTAAATGGACCCCTAGCAGACATTCATGTGGCAAGGACATGTAGACATCCTCTAGGCACTTCTGGTGGCCTCTGTGATCTGAAAGCAGCCTTCCGCCAATAGCCAGTAAAAAGCCAGGCCCCTCAGTCAAAGGAAATAAATTCTGTTGATAACCTGAGAGCTTAGAATTAGATTCTTTCCAGCTGAACCTCTAGATGAGAAGAACACTGCCCAGCAATATCTTAGTTGTAGTGAAGTGGTATATTTTGTAGACTGACTTACAGAAACATTGAATATTGAATGGGAAATGGTTTGAGAGAAAAAAGAGAATCAAGAAAAGACAGCTTTGTTTAGCAATGGGTCTGTGGCAACGTAGCAAATTAGGGAAGATCAGGAAGTGACAGGTGAAGACTGATGAGGATGGGAATCTGCATTGATTATAATAAATTTGATAAGCTATGATACCTGTAAGGGAAATTATTTAAATTTTAAAACAAAATAATCTCAAAATAAACAAATTTGCTCACCTCGTTTTCCTAAAGCCTTCCACTTAAATGAATACTAGAATCTTAAGAATTTCTGGTGGAAATTCTATTAAAATGATTTCATCTGTGCTGTGATAACTAGGGGGAAATGTGAAGTAGTACACAGTGTTTAGCATCTACTGTATTTGGTTTTTCTGCTTCAGTTTCCTAAATAGTACATGAATTTATAAAAACAAAATCCATCCCTAAAAATCAATTTCTCTAACTTCCTCATTGACCTTTTAAACTCTCTAGATCCCCATATTAATCCCCAAGTCAGAGAGTTCTAAATTCTTACACAGAGACTGAGAAAAATGCCTGTTTTCTGGGTTTTGTTGAGACATTGTTAGGTGAGGTTAAAGTCTTCTAATTAGCATCCCACAGCTGTGTCTCCTCATTTACAACCAAATGACACTCAACTAAGAGGAGGAACTCTCCTCTGGTGAATTCTCAGAAATTATTTAGAAATTACTTAGAATCTAATTTTTATACCCAGAGAGCTGAGTAAGGAGGAGTCAGGCTCATTACTGCTTATCAGAAATTGCTTTTCTTCTCAAGTCCTTTCTAGGACCAGTTTTGATAAGAAGTGAAGATCTGAGCCAAGGAGGTGGAGAAAATCATTTCAAGTAGTGATCAATGCAGCTGGTTTAGCCAGGCTCCTTAGGGTTGCCTGAAAAATTTTCCTGCCAATAATCAAATCTCACAAAATAATAAATATTCTAAATACGCTTTGAAATGTTGAAAAAATCATATATGTGTTGTGATTAAAACCACTGCATGTGGCATTAAGAAGAAAGAAGGGAGCCACTGACAATGGGCAGCTTGTTATGTTAATGTGACTGTGACATTTTTTCCTTTGTTTTCCAAGTTTTTGTGCAGATGATAATGCTGAAAGGGTGTGGGTAGTATTGAAACATGATGTAAAAATCCCCTAATTTTTATTTATGCCTAGATAAGATCATCAGACTGTGTAAACAACAGATCCCAGTCTGGGTAAACATTGTATTTTTAGTAAATGTCATAGGTAAGTATTTAAAATATTTGTTACCAACAAGTATCTTAACATAAACAGCACATATAATGACCTAGAAATTAACTCAACTAAATTTGCCTTGATCTTGAGAAATCACTGTTGATGTCTGCCCCAACAGGCATCTTGATCCCTTTTCATGGCCCAGAAAGCCCCAAAAGGTCTGATTCCTGCCTGTTTCTTCTTGCTTTCCTCCAAAATCAGCCTTCTCACTCTGCTCCAGTCTTACTGGCCTGGTCTTCTTGTTGGTCCCTGAACAAGCTCATTTTCATCCATGGGCCTTGTGCTTGTTCTTCTCTCAGCCTGGGCCACACTCCCCTTGGTCTTCAAATCATTGCCTTCATTCATGGTTCTTACTTCACAAGTGACCTTCTCAGAGAAGCCTTGGTGACCACACCCACTAAAATCACTGCACTCCCACCTCCACACCCCCATGGTCGCTCTCCACTCATCACACTGTCATTAGGTTCACACAGCAGAGAGCTCGCAGTCTGAAGTTGCCTTTATTCATTAGACTACTTGTTCATCCTCACAGCCACCCCCACCAGCACACTTTCTCTTGAATGTAAGTTGCAGGGACACACAGACCTTGGACCCAGCACCCTGTGCACTCGCAGCACTGGAAACATCGCCTAATGTAAAGGAGGCATTCTGTGATATTTGCTGGACAAATGTTTAGGTTGGATCTGGAAGACTGAGAATCTGAGATTTGTCTGTCAGATCTGATCATTTAAGAAGGTATTATAGTTGCATGGATCCAGAGTCCAGCTTTAAAATTAGTGATGATAGTGGTAATAATTAATAATGCCCGTTAGAAAAGTCTCACTGTTACAGTGAAGAGTGCAGGATATTTGGAAAAGGCTTCTTTGGGGAAATTGCTTTCAGCCGTAGGATGAGTCACTCTATTTGGAATGGAAAATCTGGTTCTCATATGTTAATATAAGGGGGATGGGCTAAGGCCAATACAAACACACAAACAGCCCCCAAAGAATAAACCCTTACCATTAGAACTTGAACTTGAAGGACACATTGGTAAAACACAGGAAAAATGTATATGTTTCTGTTTGTGTACTCACATTTTTCCTGTGATAGAAGAATACTACAGATGTGCATTTGTTCAAGTCAGTGTATACCAGATTTGATCCTGGTACACGCACAAGACAGACCTTGTGCGTTAACAGATAGTATAGAATATCTCACAAAGGCACCCTTTGGTGATTTGAGATACTAATTTTTCTCTTTTGCATTCATCTGGCATGATTCATCTCAAGTCTTGGTACCGTCATGGAGTTTTTCCAGACCACTCCAATATGATATGCTCTCTCCACTTCTTTGACATCTTGTAGCAATTATCAATAATTAAATGTGTCCTGTCTTTGCTATTTTTGTTGTCTTGAACGCTTATTTAGGATTTGTTGTCTTTTCGCCATTTGGAGCTATTCTTTAAAATTTAGGAAATTATGTCTTAACTTGCCAACCAGATTTTTAAGGCAAAGATGATTCTTTAGACCCTTCTGCTTCTTATAGCTCTCAGCTCTGTGCCTCTTAGCACACAGGTACCACATGGATTACTTGATGAGAGCTTCTAGAGGCAAATGTCACACCCCATGTGCCAAACCTCAATCCCCTCCTCTGTGTTGAAATATATATACATGTTTCAGAGGAACCTCTTTCCTACGGTCCTTGTGAATATCAATCAGGAACAATGCCATTACTGCCCTAGACATAAACATGTTTCTTGCTTCTCTGCCATCAGAGATTAAGTTGTTGACTATAATGAACTAGAATTAAAACGATCAAGTTCTTTTCTTTGCAGATAAAATGAAAAACACATTAGCTGTGGCAGTTTGCTGTTTTTGTTGTTTGTTTGTTTTCATCCTATTTCTATGAGCCATAGCAAATTGTGATTACCCTGTTCATAATGAATAGATAAAAGTCCTTCTCATTCTCATTAAGGTTAGGCAAGAGTACAGGTAATTTTATCTCTTGCAAAGATTATGTAATTCACCTTAAATAGGAGAGGAAAGGGCTGAAGTAAAGTGAAAACCTGTTCTTTTAGAACCCACCTTTCCTGGCCCCTGTGTGCCTGGTTGGGTTTGTGATTCATTAAATCCCTTAGCAAAACAGATGGCATTGAGAGAGGCACGTGGACAGAAAGAAAATGCCTGACCACAAAGAGATGCAGCCACAAAACCAATTCAATAATGAACTTGGATGTGGGAAGAACTTTATTTTTATTTTATTTTTTTAAAGAAAAAAAGATCTGCAGCAAGTAAACAAGAATACCTCAGATTTCAGAAGGGATAATGACACTCCTCAATGTCAACAGCAGAAACAACCAGGATCTAAATTAATTAGTTTTTCATTTTAACACAAGATTTTCGATTGCAAACTGGGTCACACAATTTACTCACCCTGGGACTTTTAATTTTTCCCCTTGAAATATTATTCAAATTTTCAGAGATCCTGTAATGTTTTACCTGGTTCTTTACAAGTATCCAAATACTTGTGTCCATTTCTTCACAATTCAAAACCTACTCTTCCATAAACGTTTTGCTGATCATCTCAGCCCATAACTCCCATCTCAAAACTCCCTTCTCAACTCCTATAGTCCTGACTATATGACAGTCTTATAGCTTACTTAAAGCTTTACATATCCAGTAGCTTTTAACTTTACAAAGGAAAATAGATTGGATCTCCAAAATTCCTCGGACCTCTATGTTTCCAAAGAGAAGTTGGTGGCTATGGAAGCAAAGAGCCAGAGGGCTTCGTGTCCAGCACAAGAGCACATGAAGGTGTCTGGGAGACTCCCAGTGTGACCCAGAGGGAGCAGATTTTAAGGAAGGACGAGCCTAGGTTTAAATCAAGTCTTGTCCTCTTACTAGTGTGGCTGCATTGGTTTCCTCTGGCCGTTGAAACAAATTATCTGAGGCTTGATGGTTTGAAACAGAGATTTATTCTCTCACAGTTTCTAGAGGCCAGAAATTTGATACCAAGGTGTTGGCAGAGCTGTGGTTCCTCAAAAATCTTTAGGGAGAATCTTTCTCTTGCCTCTTCTTGCTTCTGGTGTTTCCAGTCACATCTTGACTCCTGGCTGCAACACTCAGTCTTCACTTGTTGTCACATTGCCACCTCCTCTCTTTTGTGGTTTTTCTTCCATGATGTATCCCTGAACTCCTTTCTCTTCTCTCTTGCAAGAATGTACATGATTGCCTTTAGGGCCCATCCTCTCCTTAACTTAACTGAGTCACATCTTTTGCCAAATTCCACAGATTGTGGGGCTTATGATCTGGCATGAATTTTTGAGGGTCACCATTTAACTCATACAGTGACCTGAAGAAGAGATTTTTTTTCTGAGCTAATAATTCCTTATCAGTAAGATGAAGATAATAAATGCTCATTGTCATGCAATTTAGAAAGATAAAGTAAAATACATTTTCCATGCAAAGCACATTTTTCAGGATCACACAAATGGTAAAAAAGTCTTTTTCCAGATGCTATTGTAATAAATTCAGCCCCTGCAGCACTTCTTGCCTAAAGGTGTCTCATATGTGCTCATTAAGAAATCCATCAGTTACCTTATGAAATCTGCTCCCCTGCCTTCCATCCTGCTTCAGGAACTGTTGGTAATGGCTGTTGTCTCAGCTTCCATCAAGCCACTGCTACCAGTGCCAGGGTCCATGCAAGGGCCTTGCCTCCTGATACTCCCAGACCGTCTAGCATGTCATTCCACAAACCCATCTGCTTTTCCCTGTTCTAAGACTGTTGGTTTGAGGAGCCACTGGTATGTGCCATAGTAGACTATTGCTGTTATCACAGCATTATGGTTGATTTTTTCATGCAGTGAAGGTGCTAAAGTGGGGTCCTGTTCTTTGCCATTCTCTAGAACCATAAACCACTCTACACTCTTGCCAAAATGGAAAGTTCTCCCCCTTTAATTTGAATACCTCTTTAATAGACAAGTATTACCTGATTTTGGATCCATGTAAAGTTAGGTCACAACACGAGCAAAGTAACAGTCCATGGATCCCTCTACCCTGGAGATACAAGAAGTACTATCATGGGCAAAGTGGGATTTTACGATTTAATACTCTTATTAGAAAACTCTGAAGTCCTACAGATAATCAGAAAATTCCATGAGTTTGCCAAGTATGTCTGAATCCCAGTATTAAGTAAAACTGAGCTTTCTCCATTCCTCTCCTCTCCTATACCTCCTTTACCCTCGCCCACCACTCACAACACACAAGTAACTGTGCTTTGCCAGTGCCTAGAATATGTACTCAATAAACACAAGAACTTCTGTCCCGTACTCATTACCAATGAATATCTCAATTTCTATTATATAAGAAAAATGGATATATCTCTAAGAAGATTTAAACTTGACCTCTAGCCTTACCTTCTCACACTGTTAATTGTCTTGTTATTAATAATATACTCTTAAATATAGACCATAGTGCAGCATATATGTGTGTAAATAATTATCCACAGGTCAGATAGCATTCCTTCTGCCTAGACACTTTTTTGCAACATTTCCAGTTGTGTTAAAACTTGTTTATAACTTAAAAGGAGAAAAGCTTCTGGCTTTATATTCTAAACCCAGGAAAGGGGCTGGCCATTTCTATAATAATATTTTGCAGTGTTTTTTCCTATTCTAAAATGTTCATATTTGCAGTTTTTATGGCTAAAATAACATAAAGACAAGAATGAATTTTTATTAATTGCCAAAATTATATATATTTAAGGTATGCAAAATATTGTTTTGATATACACATATTTTGAAATGATTCCTACAACTAAATTAACATACTTATCATCTTAAAGAGTTGCCATTTTAAGTGTTAGAAACACTGAGATCTACTTTTTCATTGTATTTCAGATAATACAATATATTATTAACATGTTAATATGTTGAAGTCCAGAACTGATTCATATGTAACTGAAATTTTGTACCTTTTGACCAAAATCCAAAATCTCCCCATTTCTTCACCCTGGACCCCTGGAAACCACCTTTCTACTCTTTATGAGTTCCACTTCTTTAGATTCTACATGTGCTATATTTGCCTTTCTGTGTCTGACTTCTTTCACTCAGCAAAATGTCCTCAAAGATCACCCTAGTTGTCACAAATGGCAAGGTTTTCTTTTTCTAGGTCTGAATAATATTCTGTTGTAAATATCACCACATTTTCTTTGTCTATTCCTCTGTTGACAGACACACTGTTCCAGTGCCTTGGCTTTTGTGAATAGTACTGCAGTGAATGTAGGAATGAAGATCTCTCTTCCAAGACACTAATTTCAATTCCTTTGGGTATATACCCAGAAGTGTGACTGTTAGGTCCATTTTTAGTTTTTGAGGAACCTCCAAACTGTTTTTGAGTAACAATTTGAAATCCCACCAACAGTGAACAGGTCTCCCTTTTCTTCATATGCATAAGAATTTTCATTTTAGAAAAGAGAATCTTTGAAGATGGAAAATCGTGACTTGCCCACATCCATGGAAAAGCCTTGCTTCCTCCTTGCTGCAAAGCTGAAATCGTTTCAGAAGTCATGTGCCAAGTTTCCAATTCTTTATTATCATTTGTGTTTCATGGACCAGTAATCATTCTCGAACCCTGAAATCAGTGTAGACTGACACACTCCAGGTCTGGTTGGGGCCAAGGGAATTAAAGTAATTATGATGTAAACATGCTGGTATTTATGCTAATGCTACCTACAAAACGTTACCTAGAGAAGGTGAGTTGACATAAGGCCATATGCCCAGTGTGTTCTCATTAAACATTTAAAAGCTGAAAATTCAAGAAGGGTTCACAAATTTATGGGGGAAAGTGATTTGAAAGTGTTAGCTCAATGGTATATTTAGAGGATAGAAAGAAGAAAAGGCTATTGAATTAGGGATGAAGTTGTAAGAGCTGACCCCATAAGTGGGAAATGGGAGTGCCCTGTTTCTCTCCCTGATCGCATCATGACATCTTGCTTAGGATTAGCATGTTGACTGCTTTCTTTCCTTACTGGAATGCTAAGAGAAAATTGGTAGAGTTCTGTATCATTGTGAGGGGGGTGTTTCTGTAAGACCTAAACCAGAAGCTTTAGTGCCACTTAGTAGATGTGCCTGCTGGAGGATAAACTAGAAATAAGACAGGGTTGGACATTTCCACTGCTAGCTCTGTACTCTGGGACGTTTCCTTGCAGAAGCAAGCTTAGTGTTGTTCCTCGTCTGTGGTGTTGAAATAGTGCCGACAGGGTTGTTATGAGGTTCAGATGAGACAGTTAATGTAATAGTGCTTGGTGAAGCGTAGGCTGGTACACATGTTATGTAAATAACAGGCTTGTGCCACTGTTTGTCACTTGCTGCACTAGATCCCACAGCCGTGTTGAAAATACAGTACAGTCAACAAAATCAGTTTTGTCCTCCTTTTGAATTTAAATCCTATGTGATACTGTGTGTGTAGTCACATCTCTTTCTTCATTATTGAAAAGGTAGTTGCAGCTGAAAGTGATTTCCATCACTGTTTCTGTGATACCGACTTTGTCCTGAGTTAACAGATGAATGAAAACCATCCTCCTAAGCATTTCAACCATTGCAAACAAACAAGGAATAAGATGGTCTGGAGCCACAATGGCTTAAACCCCAAGCACTAGCTCATCAAAGAGGCAAACAAGAAGAAGCAAGAACTCATAGACTTGTTTTAAGTGAATGGTGTGGGGACCTGAGAAAAGAGACAGGTCAGTAAGGCCCACAGCCAGCCAAAATGCTAAGCCTGGAAGAGGTAACACTAGACATGAAGTTAAGGAAATAAAAGGGAGGGATCAGGAGCAGTGTGCAGGACTTCCCCATAAGACCACCTACTGATCACAATCATTTGTCCCCCTTGCTGTTGATAGGCTATACAAGTATCGAAGCAGCATTTCTCTTTGGTTATCTTCTATAGCAAAGATGTCAGGAAAGCACAGATCAGTTACCAGTATCTAGTGTTCAGGTTTGAATAACCCAGGTGAAATTGCCCCAACTGGTGGACACCAGCCAGAGGAAGGAGTCTTTCCCCTTGACCACACTTACATACCTTCACTACCACACTGGGAGCCTTTCAAGATGATAACTAAGCCTGTCTTCCACTCCTCCCTGTCCAGAACTCCTTGGGAGTTTCCATGTAGAAAATTCCTAGATCTTCCTTTCCATCAACCCATGAACTCTTAGGGCGTCTGAGTACAGAAAGTCTGTCACCTCAAATTCTGAATCAGTGTAATTTCTTACATGGTTTAGAGATATATCCCACTTTTTAAAAACCCAGTGTTGTACCAAATAGTGGACAGTGGGAGCCATCTGCTCGCTAGAGAGGGGTGTTTGCCACTGAAACAATTGAGAATTGTCAGTATGTGATGGTAATAAAAAGCAGATCAGCCTTTAGTTGGGTTTAGAGTTCTCTACAGGCAGGATATCCTCTTATTGCCTGTTCTTCAGGCAGATCCCCCACCTTGGAATACCATGTCTGAACCCAGACTTTTGAAACAATTGCTTTAAGATCTTTTCAAGGTTAGAGTGGGAACTTCAAAATGGTCCTCAAGGTTTTTTTGTTTGTTTGTAATTTTCTTAAATCAGAATGATTAAACCTGTTCAGTTTATATTCATCAAGTATTCAGAGTACTGCTAGATTAAAGGCCTGTGCTAGGTAATAGAACTGCAGTGATCCATATACTGCTTCATGCCTGCTAGCAGCTCAAACATCTAAACAGCCAGATTCTCCTGAAGCTGTTTATTTGTTCATTTATTTTAAAAAATTTACTAAGTACTTAGCATATGCCATTTTCTAAACTACATATATAAAGCTAATAAAGAAGTACAGAATGTAGCTTCCAATCTCCCATCTATGCTCTGACCTCTCTTATTTATATAACTCATGTTCCCCAAATTCAGTCACTTATTATTCCCTTTATGATATTTCCTACATTGGTATATCAAAAGTACATTATTAACATTTTTGTCAATTTAATCATTTTTAAATTTAGAATCTTTTAAAAAGCAAATACTTTATCTGCGCTATATGTAGATAAGTGGAAACTCCTAAGATATGGATTAAACACAAGACATGTAAATATAAATGTAATGGAAACAAAATCCTATTACTAAAAATAGGATTACTATTACTAAAATCTAGTGAGTCTTGATCTACTAAATTTTACTATTACTAAAATCAAAATCCTATTACTAAATTCTAGATGAGTCTTGTTATCTGTTGTGTCTAAGTTTGTTAAAAGAGAGATCAACAAAGGTTATAGACACACTTTGACCACAATAGGACTTTTTCCATGAACTAATCAGAATCACTTGCAAGGAAATGGTATTGTTACTGTGCACCTTGGTGTGTCTCTATTCCACTCCTTGTTCCACCTGTCAGTCTTGTGTGCCCGAAGTGAGCATGCCTCATGCTCTGTCAGGGCCTGTACAAGGCTGTTGGCTTATATACTGGCTTTGTTTGGAGAAATATTTTTGGTTGAAGGCCTGGAATTGCTTAAATAAAATGGAATTATGAACCTAATTTTAATTTATTTTCTCCTCCACTAATAATATACAGATAACACATTTTCTATCTTTGTCATCTTTATTTTTTCCCCATTTACTGCAGAATGCAGAGTCCTGGATTTTTTGGTCACAGATTGGCAGGCTGGAACCCTGGAGAAGCCCCAGACTCCTAACAGTAAGGCATGGATTTTGGGGGGGGGGGGTATTTCTTTTGTATGGAATAATATCAGTATTTGATTTAAGTTTGAACTTGTAAAATTCTTTCTTCTTGAGAAGTTATTTAATCTAATCTGGATTTTTGTTTCAGAATGGTGTTATATGTGCTTAACTGTTTAATGTTTCAGATTGGATTATGTTTTAAATTTTTTATTTGTTCTTGTAAGTTATACATTACAGTAGAATGTAATTTAACATGTCAAACACACATGGAGTATGACTGCCCATTTTGTGGTTGTACAAGATGTGGGGTTTCACTGGTGGTGTATTCATATATGAACATAGGAAAGTTAGATCTAATTCATTCTATCGTCTTTCTTATTCCCATCCACTTCCCTTCCTTTATTCCCTTTTGTCTAATCCAATGAACTTTGGATTGGATTCTTGATTTAATGTAGATCAAAATTCAAGTTTTATTATTATTTTTAAAACCCTCTCTGTCAACTTAGAAAAATAGAATAGGAGAAAAATAAATAATAAAAGCACTGCTTAAAACATACAGTTCGAATAAAAATCTAGGTCAGTTTGTTGTATGCTGTACAATGAAAAGCTTTCACAAGGTGTTTCCAAATTCCGTTCAATATAAAATGTATTTTTTCATTTTTTAAAAAATTTGTTCTAATTAGTAAGGTGTATTCTTTCAATAACCAAATATATTGCCAGGTGCGGTGGCGCATGCCTGTAATCCCAGCACTTTAGGATGCTGAGACAGGAGAATCAAGAGTTCAAAGCCAACCTTAGCAACAGTGAGGCACTAAGCAACTAAGTGAGACCCTGTCTCTACATAAAACACAAAATAGAGCCGGGGATGTGGCTCAGTGGTCAAGTACCCCTGAGTTCAATCCCCATACCAAAAGAAAAAAACCTACACACAAAAATATATCTATTATAACGTCCTTGTCTAGTGGACAGTCCAAACAGCAAGGCAAGTTGTGCGGTGCCTAGAGAGGGAAATACTACAGATATTTGATAGACAAGTGACAGGAAAGCAACCAAGTGCCGAAGAGAGGATGTCAATTGACTAGCATAAGTGACTGTTTTGCATTGTGAGTGTTAGAGGGACAGGGTCAGGGAAACACACAGTCCCACGCAAATAGAGGCATGCTGTAGCATGCATGGACTTCACAGTGACTGTGAATGCCCATGCAGATCCTGTAAGACACAGAGCCTGTTACAGTCTCTGTCTTGAAAGCATTGCTTAACCTGTGGAGTCTGTTATTCCATAAAAATGTAGCTCCAAGATTCTAGTTTTAACTAATCCCTTTCTCCCACAAAAGATGGGATTTTCTAATTCAGGACTCATTTTTGGATTAAGTTACTTTCATTTGTTGCTTTTTGAAATCAAGTTCTGATATATAATACCTTGCTTAAACTTACTTAAACTTATTCAGTGATTCTCCTGGTATTTTCATCCTCCATGTGATAACCAATCTATGAGAAAGACTGATGCTTTGGTAATATTTGTCGACTTCTATGAGGGGCTGCACAACTGAAAGGTTAATGCTCAGAAAAAGGTTGACTCACCATGAGATGGCAGTAGAGAGCGGGCTTGGCAGGAGCCAGAGTAGGGGCTGGTCCTGGTGGGAGGAGGTAGACTGCTCATTGGATTTGCTTCTTCATTTTTATCAGGTGTTCTTCTAGAAACAGAACTGGACATGACAAAGTCCATGGAGTAACACCCAAGGTTAACAAAAGTGCATCAGGAGAAAGGAGGACAGTTCCTGAAATATGCCATCCGCAGCAGGACAGTTTTGCCTGGCTATACACACATATCACACAACATGAGGACTCAGAGACACAGAGAGAGAGGATCCTTGGAGAGGGAGAGGCCTGCAGAATTAACAGGAGAAAGAAAGGGAGCAGAGAGCAAGGAGAGAAGAAAAAGAAAGTGTAGTCAAAGAAGGAGGGCACAAATTTTTATCACTAGAAAGCAAAGCTAAGTGAGATCATCAAGCAGACAGAATGCAATTGTGACTGATGAGGAGCCACTTAAGACAGCTGAACTTTGAGACCACATTACCTTGACTTTGCCTTGTACACCCTTAAAAGGATTAAAGTGCCACTGAACAGACACTGGGATAAGTTCTACCATCCTATCCCTTTTGAGAGTCCATAGTGTATGGAGAAAGCAGAATGTGTTAAAGAGGGACAACATTTTTTTAAAATGCCACCCAGGAAATGGCATATTTTGCTCAAGGTCACATGGCTAACTATTGGCAGCATTAGGATTAGAAACAAGTTCATTTATCCTAATTATCAGTTAGACCATCCTTTCTAAACCCCAAGAGTGGGGGCAATTCAATATTTTCTTCCAAACAGAAAAGATATTAAAAGAATCTGAAACTTAGCCATTCTCATATTTCTTAATTAATATTTTGACCTAGGAGACAAAATTGGGGCCACAGGGGAGTATAGGGTATCATCTCTGATTGCCTAGTAAGTTAATATGGTAATCATGGCAATTAACAGAAGATCGTTGAGTAATTTTATCCTTAGAAGATACCTTGGCAGTTATGTATTGCTCTCTTTGCTCTTATTTTTTTCCTAAGTAGGAAGTCTGAAATAGGATGCCAAATGGCATAGCATACTGTGTTCCAACTTTTCTTATCTTAAAGGAAAATCTTTTATGGAAATCAAATATGTAAAAAAAACCCATAAAGCAAATCTGAAATAGTGAGGATGCTAGAGTCTTACTCTTTCCTAACCATGTATTATCCTCCACCATCCAAAATGGCCCCAGGGTTATATTGGAGGAATGTGAGTGCCTTGATATTGTAGAAAGAACTGGGCCTTTGTAGCCAAAGACACCTGGAGTCAATCTTGCTTCCATCTTTTGTAATCTATATGACATTGATCTTGTGATCTGTTTCTTGCTTTCTTATTAGCTTCAAATTCCTCACCTAGAAAATATCGATGGCATTAATATAATAAAATGGAATTGAGAATTAAATGAGACACACATATATAAGGGAGAGCTAGATAAAGAAAGGATCTTAAAATTGTTAAAGTGGAAAATGTCAATTTGATGATTGTGTAAGGTAGGTGTGTCTGCAGTGTAAGGTAGGAGATCGAATCACTTTTATAGTTTGAATGTGCTTTTGTTCTGTCAAGGACTATTTATCTGGTTGCTTAGTTCTATAGACAAAGAGTAAATGAAGATACATTTTTCTAGAGAGAGAGGACAAGTAATTTTTGCCTTGTCTAACCTTTCAAATGCTAACTTAGCATTTGAAACTGCAAGTGAATAAAGTTCAACAATACCCTGTTCCTGTAAGAGTCATGGTGTTTGTAGGAAGAGAGAAATTTGGGCTCTCCCTGGGATCAACCTGAGGCAAAATAATAATAATAATAATAATAATCCTTTGCTAATGCTGTTGGCAGCCTTGGGGATGGGGACAAGCATGAGAAGAAGAGGAAGGCAGTCCTCCATGGGAAGGAACAGTAGCCTCACAATCACAGCTTGCTGTACCTGCTACTACTCGCTGGGCCCTTTCCCTTGGCTGCTGTAGAGGGAACTTTGGTTGGGGTCCAAAACCAGTGATGGATAAGACCTGGGATTTGTGGATCCCAGTAAACCCTTGGGAATACCAGGCCAAATCAGAGAGTCGGCACTATTGTGAGAGTCTGACTGAGCCAGGAAGGTCCCAGTGCCAAGTAACACCAAGGCCAATCTTGGAAAGATCCACATCGCAGGTTGAATCCAGTCATTACACTCAAGTCCCTTGGTGCCCATTAAACAGTCTGAAGGAAAGAGCATCTCCAGCTGCTTTCTCATCCTTCCCCAGGATATCTATATGTAAAACAGAGATTTGGTATGAACATTATGCCTCTTCATAAAGTATCAACTTGAATTTTTCATGCATTAGAGAATTGGGGTTAATGCTCAAAAAGACAGCTTCTTATAAAGGAAAGCTAATGAAATGTGGCTCTGAATGGATTTCATAAACATGTCTGCAGCCTGCCTGGGGTCCTCTGAAAGGAAAAGGTGTGTTCTGATTGCCAGAAAACTATGAAAAATTATGACTATACTGCTAGAAACTTGACTTTTTATTTTTTCTTTCTTTAACCAAGAAACCCTTCCTTTCCCTGTTGGTCTCTTAAGCTATCTATTAGTGACCATTTTGTAATGGTAGCTTTGTGATTTTTCTATTCTGGCTTGTGCATAGAAAGAAAAATCTTGCTGGCAAACTTGTGAATCTGGAGAGGCCATGCCTTCCCCAGCTGGCCAGGAAAGCCGGAAGCCTGGGAAGGCTGTCCACAGGCTGTCTGGCAAGGGCAAAGGAAGAGACAAAGAGAAGGAGGCTTAATTCCTAGCTGGCTGGACCTAGGAAGGTGGCCTCCTTTCTCTTGGCTCATGAGGCAGAAGAGAAGGCCAACAATTCTGGCTTCATTCCTGTCAGCTTGTCGCCTTGCTTTTAGGCCCATGAGGTGAACTGAGTCCGGAAGAAGCTGAGGGTTGCCTGAGGCAGACTTATGGCTGAGCTGTGAGGAAAACAAACCTTCCTTGCTGCCACTGGGGTCAGAAGGACTTAGCCAGGAGCCTCTCTCCTTTTCATTTAGAGAAGTTGATTGAAGAGTAAATAGCCTAATTAATTGTAGAATGTCTGCCCAATACTTGAGAGCTTTTTTCTTTGTTCCCATAGAATTACTATAAACAAACCACCAACATTTTTATTTCTAAATAATGCAAACTTTATTGCACAAGAGCCATGTGACATTAAGTGTTCAACTTAGGAGTATATTTTCTTTTGCAGCAAATGGTGGCTCGACTCAAAAATGTCATCTTAAAATGTAACTCTTCTCAAAAGAGTCTTGTGTGACCTCAATGAAATGCTCATTTGTGTAGCATCACTCTAGTAGGTATTGGCTTAATTAAAGCCATTTAATACCTATGCCAGTTGCTACATGCAAAGAGGTACTTGGTTGTAATCATTTTTGTTTTCCCAAAATAGAGTATTTAGGCAAAGACAGTAATAATCAGCAGATGATCCCCTTGTCCACCTGTATTCCTAGGCCTTTTTGCAATTAGACAGAATGCTATAATGAATTCTGGACAATGCTCTGTGAAAAAAGTGATCTGTGTGCTATTTGCAGGGAGTGAAAGCCCAGATGCAGGTTTTCATTACTTTATGGTATGAAATAGCATGGTTTCATGGCAGTCTTCAGGCATTTGTTCTAGATGGTGTAGCTGCAGGATGAAGGAGTCTCTCTGTCATCTGGGATCATGAGTGACTGTGGAGCAGAATCTCTGTTGACCCTTTGTTGGACCTGAAACATGAGCAAAATTACAAGCTTTTGTGGTATGAAGTTGATGAGATGTGGGGTCAGTTTGTGACTTGTGTAATGGAGCCTAACTTGACTAATACAAATGTCAAGTCAGTAGTATACATTCAGTTAGTTTGTCAAATAATAGGAAGGCTATTTTTTACATGAGTTAAAAAATGCCTGATTCATAATCATAATCATAGCCAATATATTTGAACTCAGTATGTGTGCAGGGCATTGCACTAAGTTATTTACATGCATAATCTTATTTATGTTGCATAACCTCCCTATGAACTATTATCCCCATTTTTCAGATGAGGAAAATAAATCTAGAGCATCTAAGACCTATCACACAGAGTATTTTAAAGACTCTGTTCCAACTAGAGCACTCTGACTGCAGGATCCTTGGCAGGATATTTGTTTTTCATTTTTGTATGTCTTACATCCTTAATCACTTCTTTTGCTGGCAGGTCATATGTATGTATAGGCAACCTAAACCCTAGCTGAAAAGCCACTATACACACAGTCCTTATTCCTAAATTCACAAGTGCTCATAATTTAAACCACTATGAGGAACCATGCGGTTCCAGGTAAGGAGGATAGCAGGTCAGACAATTCAGTAGAGGGGTGGAGGGTGAGCGACAGGAAAACTGAGAACATCCCAGATTACTCTAAGTCAGATCATCATATAATTTAATTATTTTGCTTGAAATTAGCTCTGAAACCATTTTGTTAAATCATTTTCTATCTATAATTTTTTTGCAAAGATTTCTACTTCCAAAGCTTGGGATTATGTATTTGGTTACCCTTGCTTCAGTTCCTTCCCTTTTGAACAATCTAGCAATGCTTCTATATTATTTTATTCACTTCTTTTTTAATAAACAGCCCTGGATGGGAACTAAGAGAGGACACAGCAATGCTTCTCTTAAGTCATGTGTGACAATGATGCTGAATGGAGGGCCTAAAGTAGAGGTTTTGTACAGAATGCAGGGAGAACAAAGAGTATAGAGAAAATCTGTATCACAGGGGACATTTATTCTGGATCTTGAAGGGGATTTAGGCATGTTTCAGAGGTAATAACTAAAGTACGCTAAGCAGAGGCAGAGAGATGAAGATAACTCTATAGTTGAGGTGTTGGCACTTCATTCATTCATTCATTCACTTAGCTCTATTTAATTCTAGTGATTAGTTGAAGAATGAATTTCATAGGAAGATTTGCAGAGAAATGAACTGGAAAAGTTAGGATCTACTTAGAAAGAGTTTTCTCTTGCTCACTTAAAGGTTTTGTTTAAGGAGGTTTCTAAATCACTTTTATGTTCTTAAAGTGTAAAGTTTGATTTGATGAAAAGAGATGGACTTTATTATATTAGATAAAGAACTTGATATACATTGTTCTCAGGTTCAATGAAACACAAATCAGTGCTAGAGCTAAGAAAAGCTTAGAATTCTGTACTATTTATCCCACTTCTCTATGCCCAGTTTACAGCCTTCCTTGTGCTCCTGTAAACCTGAAGTCACTTTAGACCATATTGGAAACAGGAGTGAGGCAGGCATGAATGTAGACTGGAGCTAACATACCCCAGGCATACTGTCTAATTTGTTTTTTCCTTCCATGAGCTCATCCCATTTACCCCAGTTCAAAAGTACTTTTCTTCTGTTTCCCAGAGTTTTCTTCCAACTGATCCACTCACACTCTTGACACATCCTTACTTCCTTTCTTTGTCTGAGAGACCTTGGGCAGGTCATATCTTTATTTACAAATCTATCTTTTATGTAAAAAAAGTGTTTTTATTTGAAGAAGCAAGAGTCAATAACACTTTGTAGTCCTGTAGAAAGATCATATTGCATGATTAAAGATTAATGGTGTGTGAATAATATTGATGAATCAGAAACTGACATTTCATAAAATGGAATATGTTTTATTTTCACCAAAATATGACTTTATTTAACCAAAACTTATTGGTTAGATTCACAAACTAGATAGTTACAAAATTTTATGAAAGTATATCCTTTTTCTGGAATTCATTACACATTACTTGGTTTGGAGGGTTGGTTTGTTTGTTTCCTCTGAAAAGATGGATTTTCAAATACTATATGAACTTGTACCAGAAGCTGCATGTGAATTATGCTGCCAATCCTGTGCTAATAACTTGGGTAGATTAGCAATGAACCTGGGGTCATTGACTCCACCTTGTTGGGTTGACTTGGACGGATCCATTCATTTCAGACACATTAAAATGCCCTTCCATAGCTAGAGAACTCAACTCTGCCCAGCTACCTCTCGAGTGTTGCCTTTAGTCCACATCAGGGAAAGGTCAAGAATGATCTGGAGTAACTTATTTCACCACAAGAAAAACACTCAAGTCACAAACCCCAGTCATAAGGGATTAAAATCATCATTTTATATTTAGAGAACAGCATATTGTAATCATTAGAAATAAATTTACTGTATTTAATGTTGGAATCATCTAAACTGCCAACAGCCACAGAATTGGACTTCTTTGCCCATATATATTACATATTTATTATTTGGTTGAATGACATTCTGAGAGCAGCTAACTACTCATTCTTCATATAATTCATTTTCTTGGGCTTGCAAATTACTTCATTGGTAAAGCTGCCCAAAAAACAATACCAGATAAACTGGTATCAGATATGGGGACATAATCTAGAAAACTGTGGCAGGGAGAATATTGACTTAGTCTCCTCATACTTCAGCTTTTTCCATGTAAATGCCCAATAAGTGCTCATAAAAACTGAAATTATGACCTTCATTTTCTGTGACTTGAAGTTAGAGCCGAAGTGTTCCATCAATAAAATCTTCAATGGTTTTTCGATCGTCATAATATCACCCAGCAATTCTCTCCTTGAGTTGAGATAATAGCAGCAATTAGGCAGCTTTTATTTCTCAACCCCTTTTAACTTTTGCTGTCTTATAAATGAACCCATAGCATATATATGTAACCACTATGAAGGAACCACTGGTCAGTGTCAGAAGCAGGGGAAAACAATTACCCCATTCATGAATTATCTTTTACTTTTCACTTTAACCCCAAAGGTTAAATGCCCATGTGTGTGTTTGCCTCCCTTTCTATTTTGAACACATGGGAAGGCTTTGGAGGAGTTCTGCAGATGGGTAGAGAAAGTAAGGTTTATAAAAATCAAGCACACTTGCATTTATTAGCGGTCACTAATGGCATGTAATTAAAGTAATTACAGGAAGGCAAACAGACAATTAACTTGTTGGAAGTGTCAACAAAGGGCAATAACAGAGTATAAAGTTCTTGTCCATATGCTTCATCTTTAGGTCCCACAAATACCATAAAGAAAGGGTGATTCTGACCAGAATGGTAGGGCTAATATTAGACTTTATGAAACAACCATAGGGTGTGTAAAACAAAAGCAAAGAGCCAAGAGCAATGTGTTGGGGTAGTATGGGATAGAAGCAAGAGATGAAACCATAATCAGCCTTCAGGACCCATGATGGCTTAGTCAGAGATCTGACAAGGATTGACTATAGCAGATGGTAAAGAGAAGGATGAATACATAAGCCTTTCATCTCTCGTTCTACATATTTCAAAGTGTGAATCATATTTTTAAGCCTTGGTTGGTCTTGGTCAATAGTCAGTTCATGCATATATCAGTTTTATAGTACAAAATGGATTCTAGGCTTCTGAGGTACAAGAGTCACATTTTGGAAATCTTCCATGTCTTCAGCCATGCTCAGTGTAGAGCAGAAAATCAGTTGGTGGATAGAATCTTCCTTAATAGTCCATCCAGAATCCCTGTTCCCCAGCCTGTTGCTGTATACCAAGTTCAATGAGAGGCACACATGATGCTCAATGCTAAGAATCTTGTTTTAGTTACTGAGATGAACTTTTTATGGATCTTTACTCAGTGATACAGAAAAACTCCTCAAATGATACTAATTATATTAGTCCATTTTATGTTGCCATAACAAAAACTCAAGACTGGGTACTTTACAAAGAAAAGGGGTTTATTTAGTTCACGGTTCTGGAAGTTCAAGATCTTGGAGCCAGCATCCTGGTGAGGGCCCCTCTAGCTGTGTCACATAATGGTGGAGAAGCAGAAAGGGAACTGGCCACATGCATAAGAAGATAAATGCATAGGGTGGTCTCAGCTTACAACAGCCACTCTTCTGAGAACTAACTAGCATCAATCTATTCTGAGGGTATAGTGTTCCCATGACCTAATCAACTTCTACTAGGAATCACCTCTTAAAGGTTACATCACCTTGACATTACCACACTGTGGGCCAAGCTCCCAGCACATGAACTTTTGGAGGACGTACTCAGACCATATACAAAATTCAGTACCAATAATGTATAAGCACCCAATTATGTTGATACATTATATATTTTATTCTATCATCAGGACAACTCTATGAGTTTGAATCTCAGAGGGTGGAGGGAGTCTGGTTTTTGTTAAGTTGTTGTAAAAGAAGTTGAAGGCTTGGAGTAGTGACTTGGAAACCAACTTTAGAGATGAACAAGGTAAGAGCTCTTTTCTTGTTAACTGGGTAACTATACAATATACTAGGTCTAGGGGCCATTTGCAGTCAGAGGTGTGTAAGAATAAAAAGAAAGGCCTCCACCTGAAATGAAAACAATCTGAAGACTAATGTAAGCTGTTTGCAATTCTGTTGCTTTTGCCCTGTGACATTTCTTACATTCTTTTCCTTAGTGCACTATTGTGTGCTTTCTCATTTCTCACCTAGATGCAAGCAATACCTTCCAAAACGACATCCCCAATACCATCTCTTCCTAGTTTCAATGTATTTGATATGCTTTCTCTCTCATGGGCATCTCCTATATGATGGGTAACTGATCATTTTACTGTCTCACTGAAAAACAAATGTTTCTGCATTATCCGCATTGCAAAGTCCAGTCACTTTCTCTTGACAAATCAAGATTACCTACGAGCTGGGCCCAACTGGTCTTTTGAAACCGATCCCCTGTTATTCTCTGGGTGACATCCTATATTTCAATTTCAATGTCACTTTTCATATTTCCTGTATATTCCTTAAACCTTCCCATCTCCATTCCCTGGCTTATGCTACCCCAATATTTTTCACATCAAACTTCTGCCTTTATTTCACAATGTACTTAATATATCACACTAATTGACACATTTTACCTAATTTCTACTCTGCCTCTTGCTTCTGAACTCCTAAAGTTTTTATCTGAATCATTTTTACGTGTATTAATTTATTCTTAGATACATCTTATCTCATCAGTAATATTGTAATCTTCTGAAGGGGGTGAGTCCTGTCTGTCTTCTCTTTGTAATTTCATAATAAAAGCATAGTCACATAAACACATTTCTCCTGATCCTGCTATCTTCTTTCACCTAGTGAACTCCTACTTAAATGGGAAAACTCAGTTTGAATATCATGTTTTTGAGGTGATTTTCTCTTCTTAAATCCCTCATGCTGAGTTAAATGCACCTTTGTGTTTTCTCATTGTCCTTTTTCATACTTTATCTCAGATCTATGTTATTGAAATGAAATTGTCTAATCATAGGGCTGTCTATACTATTAGACTCAAAATTCCCTGAGCCTTGAATCACGGCTGTCATATTGTAGGTGCTCGGTACATTTTGAGTGATTCTTTAAGGGCTCAGGTCCATAATGGCTTTCCTGGTCTGGATGGAAAGAGTGTCTCCAGTAGATGAGGGCAGTTTAGATAAAATTTAGAGAGCCCCCTTTGAGGTGAGCAGCCACAAAACACTTCCAGCTTTTGGATCCTAAAATTATGGTCAGCCTGGGCTTTGTCATCTTGAACTCCACAGCTGCCCCCATTTACAGCTACAGAGTGGTTCAGTGCTTAAGTGCATGAAGAGGATAAGTACCTTTGGCAGATCTGAAAAGAGTTTGGATGGATTTGAGAAAGTAGCACACATTTTAAACTCTCAAGCTTTTTTGGACACCTGAGCTCCAATTATATGCTGAGAGATATTTCCCATGATTCTTCTCGAACCAGCCTTGACTGAGTGTTTCCAAGAATTCGAGATTGATGGATACAAGCCTGTTTTAACTCACAGACATTGCAGTTTCCAGACACCTGGCCCTGAAATCAGACCACTGCCAATCCCCGGTCACTTCCAGTTCACAAATCCATACAGTGCCATTGCTAAGTATGTCTGTAGTGCTCTGAACAGAAGGGGAAGGCACTGCTGGCTCAGTCTGTGATCCACATGGACTCTCCCCCTCTATATGCTATACCTTGACCTTACTGCTGGGAAGGAACACAGATACATGTTATATATAACTCAGCCCTGTTTATGATGCAACTCTATATTTGTACACAAAATTGTGTAAAAATAAAAAGGCTGAACATAGGAGCAATGCAGTGGAGGTGTGATCTGTCAAATCTGGTTTAATCTTAGAAAGTTTCTTCACTTTTCAGAGAGATAAAGGAAGTGTTTGGCAAGGAGAAGGAAGACAGTCATTTCAAGTGGAGCATGCAGCATGTAAGGAGACATAGACAGAGTTGAGCAAAGCATGCAAAAGAACAGGCAGATCTTTTGGCTAGAGCAGAGATTTTGGGGAAGGAAAACATTAATGATTAAATCTCTGAGAATGTGGGGTTCAGCAATTTGTCAATCAAGAATGTGGATTAAAGATATGTCTTGACTTGATAATAGTGAGTCATTATGAATTATTGAATAAGGGGAGTGGAATATGATAAAAATATTTTTGAGAAAGACTTATAAAACTTTCAAATTAAATATATTGAAGAGAGAGCTAAAACCTGGGCACCAGGAAGAAGTTGGCTATTTTAATGTATGAGCCAGTGAAGGGTCAGACTAGGGATAACATGACATCATTACCTCTTCCATGGCAGGCATCACCATTTAAATACAGAATGCTCTCAGAATTACACCAGAACCCTCCTTAATGCAGTTCCTCAGTCACATCTACTAATCAATTTGAATTGGCTAGCTAGACGATGCCTAAATGCTATCTTTCATATGGACTCTGTTGTAACACGTGGAAATGATATAACAGGAACCATTATGTAGGGCTCATTTGTAGACTATGCTAACAGAATAGGGGATGTAGAAAGTGATGAAATAACTGAAAACATAGAAATAACTGAAAACATAGAAACCTCAGAACTACAGAGTTGTTTCAAGCAGTAATTCTTGCTTTGATGAAAAAAATCTAAGTAATTTATTAATCTATTAGGTTTAGGTCAATGGAGATCTACTTAGCTAGATAGAAATGGCTTAAAGAGAGGATGAAATATTGGGGTTTATAACTATTCATTCAACACTATCAATGAATATATATAGCAAGAAGTTATTGTGTAATTTGTTGGGTGCTTCAGATATATATATACACACACACACACACACATTTGTCCTTGTGTGGGCATAAATTCTAACAATGAGAGAAACAGACAACCAACAACAGATATGATAAATAATCACATAGTTTATTAGAAGAAAAGGCAATAAAATAAAGAAAAATGTACAGCAAAATGAATGATCAGGAATTCAGGGGACATGGGAAGCATTTGGAGTTATCCATTTATAAATCCTCACCATTTCACCTATTGTCAGAATATTTGCTAAGATAACTCTGTTCAGCTTATGAAATACCAATTACTAATTTCCTTACTTCTGATCGTTATGAGACTCATCAACCATAGACCCTTCAGGTAATGAAGGTATACACTGTGTTTTTTTATTTTTTTTTGTGGTGCTACGGATTGAACCCAGGGTCTTGTGCATGTGAGGCAAGCACTCTCCAACTGTATGATCAGGTTTTACAGAGATCAGAGATTGACCATCTTGAATATTATACAGATCTTATCACCATTAAGAAAGGAAAAAATAGTCCAAGCATCCTCCAGAGTTTGAATAGTACAGAATATTTGGCCCACTATATTCTGTATGTTTCTTTCATAGAAGAATTTTATATTCCAACGGGTGGATAGAGCACTTTGCCTGATTTGTCCACTCAGGATACCAGAGTCTTAACAGTCAAGTATACAGACCATTAAATTTCTGTCAGTACTTGGAGGCAATTTATAAATAAGAACTAAGTTTAAAACTCAGAACTGAATTTAAAGACCACAAAAGGATTTGAGAGATTAAACTTACTTTCAATAATGAGAGAATTACAGCATGTGGATTTTATTATTCATTTACCAAGGAGCTATGTTCACTACAGAATGACCATAAATATCACTCAGTGCCGTTTGGTTTTTTGTCTTAATGCCCTTCTCAGTAAGGATTTGTAAAATCTCTTAACTCTGATGTGTCTTTGCTGGATTGTTCTCAGCTTTTCTGATTTTTTTTATCATCTTATTTCGTGGAGCTTCTTTGGTTTACAGAAAATGACCTTTGTATCAGGATGTGGGTTTCTGATTTCAGGGCCCTCACTGATACATTCTTGGGCTTCCTATGTAGAAGAGCTGAAAGACCACTTCACATTGAACAATCACAGCAATTTTTGTTTTGCTTATCAAACTACTGGCTGCCTGTTTTACTAGTAAACCTCAGAAATGGCCTGGCCCTGTAACTCTCACACAGGAGGGCTCTCTCCTCTCTCCATTCTTTTTGGCACAATCAGCGTTTTCTCTGCATTTTGTAGCGTTCTAAGCATACTCTGGCAGCAGGAAGAACATTTCCAGTCTCTTTTTGGCAGTAAGAGTTATCTTCTGCCTGGCACCAAGCAGAAAATATTCCCCATTGTGCAGTACTTTGACATTATCTCAGCAGTAACAGTGCAGAGGTACTTCCTGTGTAGCACCGTTAAATATCCCTGCTCCATCAACAGCCATTCAGGGACACTTCCTGTGTAGCATTATTAAAATTCCTGCATCAGCAGTAACAATGCAAGGGTACTTCTGTGGTATTTTAGGAACACTTCCCATCTAACATCAGAGATTCTTGCACTAAGAGGAGTAGGGATACTTTTGTTTTTGAGTAAATATTTTGTTGCCAAGGCTGCATGGCAACTTAGGATGTTTATTAATTATTTCATTTCCAATATTGCTGGAGTTCTTCACAAGCATATAAAATACTATTACCAATGAGTTGATGAATTTAATGTTTTATTCCTTTGTCAGGGTCACTTGAACTGCAGAAACCTGGGTGTGGGAATGGTGGAATCCAATTAGGTTTAAAGCTCCCCAGTAATCTGCATTCAAGAAGGAAGAAAACCTATACTATGTATATTCTGTTCTGCATTCCTTAACAATAAACAATAAATGATAATGCAGTCTAAACTCTATCACTGTCATAAGAATAGTCAATTCAATGAACACTGTGTGATTTCCTGTGGGATAAATCCCAATTCTACTTGATTGATTTACAAGGTTATTAAGCATTTTCCATGTATTATTCAGAAACTATACAAGCATAGTGATAATATATCAGATTGGACAAATAGTTCTTAGAATAATACAGTGACTTAAATACTTATGAGCATTCATTTTTGAGAAAACCTCAAATTGAAATTTATATGACTGTTGCTTTTGCACTACAGGAGATGTAGATTCACCAGATGCCATCTCTGAATCATCAGGACTAAATTCAATATGATCACCTGTGTGGTCAAACTCTGAGCCATTGTGACCTGTAAGGCAGACACAAGAGAGATCAGTATGTCTAGGTCTACTTAAAAGTAATAGGTCACATTTAAGGAAACGAACTAACATACTTTTAGTCAAGTTCATGTTTCTCAGTGTTTCTAGACATGGTCTACTTTTGGAAAGGGGTTAATATTTTGGAAGAAGGAATAAACACAAAGTTACCATAATTGAATAGAAACATTAAGTACACCCTCATAAAATGAAAGTCACCAGGGATAAGTACATGATAAAACATTTTTTAGCAAGTGGAATATTCTGGTTTAATTGCAATTAAATCTACACCAAAAAGAGTCATGCAAAACAACCCAAAGAGAATTATGTCTGGTTCAATTATGTTGTATATCCAGCTTTCCAGAATAACATCATTAAATTGGACTAACTTGACCACTGCCCAGGACCAATGGCACACTGAGAGAACCAAAGCAGAAAACCCGAGCAAGCTAATCTAACTCTTTCATGAGAGTGGCAGATAGACTGAGCCACAGTGCCATTGCAGTAGATGTTATATTTCATAAAGCCAAGCAATGTGGCATGGCTCTCTACAATGTGCCCAACTTTGTTAGCTCTTTCTTCAGCCACAGTTAACATAATAGAAGAAGACAAGATTATTTTCTAAAAAGAGCCAAGAATATTCAGTCCACAGGGCCAATATGATTCCTCATTGCAAGTCTGTGTTATTGGACTATGTTTGTGTAGATAATGAAAGAACAATATTACAAAAACAAAAACAAAACAAAAAACCTCTTTGAAGTGAAATGATTTAGGATATCAGGACCAAGTAGGAAGATGTGGTTAGAAGAAATGTCCAAAGTATCTAATAAAACTAGTCTGCTGATTTCCAGAATCTTGGCTACTGGGAAAATGGGCTTGTTTATACTTCGTGACCATGAAAACTCATTTTTAGTTAAAGCATGAAAAAAAGTACATAAGGCAGAGTTTCAAACAATATCAGACTATGAAAAGGACAGCTGCAGTCAATGTTCCCACTAATATTTTCCATCCGTGTACTGAGTGAATTTGTAATGTGCAACTAATGTCAAGAAAATAAACAGATGTGCACCACCAGCAGGAAGAACAATGAAAGAACTCACATAGATTTTATGAAGACTGAACTTTTGATGTTGATTCTGCTGGTGAGAGCGTATTGTAGGTAAAGTCTTATATTTATAAAATTTTCTTCTATTGAGGAAGACGAAGATGTTGATACTCCCCAATAGCATGCTATGAGCTCTGTTTAGTGGATCTGTGCCAACTCTGAAACACCCTCTCACCCATTCTCATTATGAGCTCAAGTGCAAGACAGCTGGATGTGCATGAAAATGAAGAAAACAGGCCTACCAAAGAATCACATCTGTTATCTTGGCTTCATATGCACCCTGATGAAATCAGATTCTCTACCTGGCCAAAGACAGGGGAGAGTGCAACTCTATTTTAATTAATTTTCTGGCCTTGGAAAACTCTTTATAACTGAGGGTGTTCATTTTTATAAGAGAGAATAATTTTTGAATGTATGACACAGATGTTAAATCTATACTATCATTAACATCAAATGTATTGTGTATCTTAAAAAGTCCTCCGTAATTTCTCCCTTACATGCTCATCCCTTTTGTTAGCCCTGTCATTCCCTAAAAATCCTCCAGTCGAGGCATATGCATGACTTGACATTTCCTTAAATGCACTAGTATTTTTAAGTATTTACTGAGCAACTAACTCTACCCAGCAGGCATGGACCCTACTTTTACAGTGGCTGTTTCCCTCAAATCTGGTGGAACAAAGCAATATTAAACATACAAATACTTAAGTCAAAGAAAGTCAGTTTTTTTGCAAGTAATCTATTAATATATTATTTTTGTAAAGACAAACAATATACAAATACAGAGTCCAAAGGACAGTACCTAGATTGGCCAAGACTTTCAGTTGCAGGTGACAGAACTGAAATCAAATTAAGGAAAGTGAATTTATTGGTTCATATAACCAGGAAATCCAAAGATAGGGCTGGCCTTAAAGCATGACTAGTCAATACATGACAGATGTAAAGAATCAAATGGTTGTTCTCTCTCCTTTCTTCCTTTACCTATCCTCTCTTTCCCTCCTTTCCTTTTTCCTTTCTCACCACCCCCATTTCCTCCTGTTGCTAAAAGGTAGGGATTGGTAATGTCCGTAGAAAGATAAGAATGCTTTTCTCTCCCAGTGTCCACATATAAAACCTCAGGGAAGGACACTGACTGGGCCTTCTTAGGTCATATCCTCACCAACTCCTCTCCAAGGAAGGATGTATTATACTGGCATCCCTATTAGAACCTGGAGAATGGGTGAAGAATGGTTGCCTTAAAAAAAAAATGGGAGAATTGGTTGCTAATCAGGGCAATTTTCTAGATGCTCTTCCCTTCATTTCCACTCCTTCCAAGAAAGCTACCACCATATAAATTAGTTTTTGTTTTCCCAGTCCTTATCTACATTCTTATAATACATATCTGTACAAATCTGTGCATATGCATGCATATGTATGTATGTATATGTCTGAGCACATGTACTTAACATATGTGGATGCGGATGGCTTCCTCATTTAAATTCATAAATTGGATTATATTATATTATTATTTTATAATTTTCTTGCCATATCTTAAAAACTTTCTCATATCACTAAATATGAATCTACTTCATTTTTTGGTTGCCAGATAATATGCCACAGTTAAGATGTATGACCCTATACCTAATCCTTCCTTATAGATATTTACTTTCCTTCTGATTTTAGGTTATAATTCTTCACTGAAAATCCTTATGCATGCTTCTTCATGAACACATGAGAGCATATTCTGGCGTAATTATCCAACAGTGCTTATCTAGCCTACTTGCTTATGAAGGCTATTTCAATCTCAATATTAAAATATAAGGGCTGGGATTGTGGCTCAGTGGAAGAGCACTTGTCTCGCATGTGGGAGGCACTGGGTTTGATCCTCAGCACTGCATATAAATAAATGAATAAATAAAGGTCAATCAACAACTAAAAAAACAAAATTAAAAAATAAATAAATAAAATATATTACCTTATATATTCTTCTGTATTTTTCATAAATTTTCTCTTTATATTTAGTTTCTTTCCTTCTTCTGGGTTTGAGAGAGTAGTTTTAAGCAGAACCTATTGTCTGCTTTTTCCCTAGCTCCACCATCAATTTGCCAGTTGCTTGTCTAAACACAGTTTAGTAAAGAGTTGTCCTTTCCTGGCTGTTTGAGAGTCACCTCCATCAAGTACTAAATTTCTCATGCACATGCACCTGTTTCTGGCCTTTCTGTTCTGTTCCATTGCTCTGTTCATTCCTAAATCATGCATACTGTTTTGCTTTAGTTTCTGTCATTACTATTTTTGTTACACAAGCAGTACACAATACTTTCTTTGCACATGGTTGAAAGAGCACAGAAATATCCAGAGGAACCATGAAAGACCCTTTCTTCCCCTCATTACTCCCCCTGTCCTTCTCACAGTTGGGAGATATTATTACAATTTCCTTTTTATGAGTTTCTAAATATATATGGAGCTTTAGAACATGTGTGGTTTGGGTCTTTTTATTAATATAAATGGAGTCTTGCTATACATATGATTTCCAACCAGTTTTTGTCAACACTCTTGAAGGTTGTTTTATATTGATTTATATAGTCAGACACACATTATTAAAAAAAAAACTGTAAAGACTTCCACAGTATGTGTATCCTGTAAGATATTTACCAACTCTTTTGATATTTATCAAATAGTAGGAGGTCACGTAAGGATTTAAGCATGGAAGTGATATTCTGATTTGAATTATAGCCCCCCAAAAAGATACCTCTATGTTCTAACACTGAGTACTTATAAATGTAACCTTATTGGAGAAAAGGTCTTTGCAGATGCACTGAAGTAAAGAATCCTGAGGTGAGATCATCCTGGATTAGCTGGGTAGAGAGTCTAAATTCAATGAAATTTTCTTAGAATCAAAGAGAAACATAGGAGAGGAGGCCATTGGAAGAGGAGGTACAGAGGGGAAATATGCATCCACTTACCCAGCAACACCTAGAGCCATCAGAAGCAAGGAGATATGAGCAAGGATTCTCTTCTGAGTCTTCAAGGGAAATGAGCCCTAGTGACACCTTGATTTCAGACTTCTGGTCATCAGAACTGCAAGAGAGTACATTGTTATTTTAAGCCACCAAGTTTGTGGTACTTTTTTATAGCCGACCTAGGAAACTAATACACAGTCCTTTCTTTTCCTTTGTATTCATTTGCTCAGATACTTGACAAATGTCTATGGCAGTATTCACTAAGTGTCAGAACTGTTCAAAGTCCCGGGGATACAGCAGTGACTAAGACACACCAAAGAAGTTCCTGTAAGCTGATGCTTTTTGCCAGGGCATGGCTTAACAGTGAGACACTGGGTCTGCCTCTTGAATGTCTCCCTTTTTTAATTAATTAATTAATTTATTTATTTATTAATTTATTCTATTTAGATTTACATGATAGCAGAGTGCAATTTGATTCATTGTACACTGATGGAGGATAACGTTTCATTTCTCTGGTTGTATGTGATGTAGAATCACAACATACATACAGTAATACATAAAGTTAGGGCTCTGATGCCGATCATATTCCACCACCTTTACTGTCCCCATGCCCCCTACCCCCTTACACCCCTGTGAACAGAGTTCCTCCATTGTTCCCATGTCCTCACCCCTATTATGGATCAGCATCCACTTATCAATGAGTACATTCGGCATTTGGTTTTCTGAGATTGGCTTACTTCACTTAGCATGATATTCTCCAACTCCATCCATTTACCTGCAAATGCTATAATCTTATTCTCTCTTATTGATGAGTAATATTCCACTGTATATATATACCACAGTTTCTTTATCCATTTATCTGTTGAAGTGCTTCTAGGTTGGTTCCACATGAATTGAGCTGCTATAAACATTGAAGTGGCTGGGTCACTGTAGTATGCTGTTTTTAAGTCCTTTGGGTATAGACCGAGGAGTGGGATAGCTGGGTCAAATGGTGGTTCTATTCCAAGTTTTCTAAGGAATCTCCATACTGCTTTCCAGATTGGTTGCACCAATTTGCAGTCCCATCAGCAATGTATGAGTGTGCCTTTTCCCCCCACAACCTTGCCAACACTTATTGTTGTTTATATTCTTGATAATTGCCATTCTGACTGGTATAAGATGAAATCTTCTTCACTATTAATGAAGTTTTGATTTTACTTTCACACGTTCTCTGTATGGCTTCTTACATCACTGGGCCTTCACATATGCAGATAGTTTTTTTATTTTTACTTTCATTTAAAATTTTTTTTCTTAGTTGTAGATAAACACAATATCTTTATTTATTTATTTTTATGTGGTGCTGAGGATCAAACTCAGGGCCTCACATGTAGCACTGAGCTCCAACTCCAGCCCCCAGAGATAGCTTCTTTAAATTGTCAAGTAGTAGTTTAAATGTTTCATCTACTGCTATGAAGCTTCCCTAATTGTTCTTTTTTTTTTTTTTCTGATAAACAGGTGTTTAATGATACATTGCTCTTCACAGGGATGACTATAGAGACTTTTTTAAACTAATTTAGGAATTTATAACCATGCATCACAGATCTGAAATAAACTAGTTTCTTACCACAGCTACCTTGTAAACACTGCAACCTTTCTTCTCTCCAAAATGACCCTAACATCACGAGGAAACAGTTAATGAGGGAACCAGAAACCTAGATTTATGAACAAAACTATAAACAAAAGGAAAAATAGCAATTCAGTGGTTTGGTAAAAGCAGGGAATTCAGTGCACTTCACTGTGCTGCTTTGCTCTTCTTACTCTTGCTCTTTTTGTCTCTCTTCTTCAGCCCATCCATGTTGGCTCTCAATAGGTTTGAATAAGCCATCTGAAACTTATTCACTTCTTTGGAGCTCACCACTGTGCTGATCTTCTTTTTCCCATCCGTTGCTCTCAATAGACACTTATCTGAGGGCTCAATGCCCTCCACAGAACCCTTCCTCGGTGCAGGCTTAGTTCGACCATCATACTTCTTCAAGGTGATGTACACGCTGCCCGACAGCAACTGCTCGCTCTCCAGGAGCACCATCATAACGTTACGAGACCCTCCGCGTCAGCACCCCTAATTGTTCTTAATAAGTTTTTCCTGGTTCTATTGGCAAACATCATGCTATTTTACAATCATTTACCTGTCTGTCCTCCTTAGACTTTGAGGACAGACGATTTTCATTTTCATTCTTACATTTTCAGGGCCTGGCTTGGCCTGTGCACATAGTGAGTACTCACTATATATTCAGCCGATGTGATTTATAAAATTATAATACCACGAAAGAACTGATTGATAAATCAGACTTTATTAAATTAAAATTTTCTGCTCTATAAGACACCTTTTTAAAAATGAAAAGACAAGCCACACACTGGAGATTGGTGAAATATATAGTTGACAGAGGATTATTATTCAGAATTTATAAAATACTTTATAAAGCAAATAAAGAAAACAAATGAAAATAAATGGATTTAAAGACTCAATAGGTATTTTAAAGAAAATTAAATACATTTGGTCAAAAAACTCTTGAAAATATGAACCATTTAATCTGTATTTGAAACAGTATTTATATCTATTTCTTTCAGCTAGAAAAAGTATCTGACAAGTGGGACCAAATCAAGCACCTGAGAAGGTGCAGTTCAGTGAGGTCTCTGTGAAATTGCTAGTGGAAATGTAGCAAATGAAGCAAGTACTTTTGGAAATAATTTGACTTTACCTCATAGAGTTGAGCATCCGCATGCCCTATGGCCTAGTAATTGTACAGACATAGAGGACAAACTTTGAACACGTGGATCATCAGGAGGCACATATGATAATTTTTAGGAGTGAAATAATGAAATCTCTAAACCTTCTACCCATTTCACACCCCCCAAATAATCCTACAAAAAGAAGCAACCAAGATGTCTTTCAATGAGAGACTTTGACAGGAAATTGGAGAAATCACGTGTGACAGACACATTCTCACAATGGAATATATTGGAGCATGATAACATAGAAACGAGTGTTAGAGACCACACAGGGGACTCAGAAATGGGACGTGGGGGCTGGGGTTGTGGCGCAGTGGTAGCGTGCTCGCCTAGCATGCGTGAGGCACTGGGTTCGATCCTCAGCACCACGTAAAAATAAAATGAAGATATTCTGTCTGCCTACAACTAAAAAAATAAATAAATATTAAAAAAGAAAAAGAAATGGGATGTGGAATGAAACAGGCAAATGCCAAAGGACTGCATAAAGGATGATGCCTTTATCGCAAAGTTCAAAAATAGACAAATCTAAGCAATGTGTTATTTGTGTACACATATGTGATTTCAAAATTGCTAATTTTTTTAAGATGTAGGGAAATTTGTACATGCAAAATTAAAAGTACTGCTTACTTCCTAGGGGAAAGCAATGAATGCCAAGTTACTCATTAATAGATAAAAGTGAATGGTAATGTTTCTAGTTCTTGGATTGATGGTGAGTTTTTATATTTTTTTAATTTAAATAAGATAAATAAGAACCATGCATAGACCAGTAACATCTTATTAATGGAGACTAAATTTCTCTCAGTCTGTCCACCTGAGGTTATATGTATATGGAGAACATACACACGTATATATGAGCTTAGTTACTAACTTCTGCCAAAGAAATCTCATTCTGTGTAATTCATCGTCTCTTTCGTCAGTGTTCTAATTATTTCTTATTTGCATAACTGGTTTGTCCCTTTCTGGAGCAGACAGCAATTAAAAAAGTAAATCTGCTAGTTTAGTTAATTCGTAAACTCATGTATTTAGCTTCTCCTCTTTTTAAAAATACATTTAGCTATTAGCTTTATAAAATGATGGGTCACAATCTCAAGTACTGGGTGTGAGGCTTCAGAGTCTTAGATCCTGAAATATTAAGAACGTGAAATTTTAAGAACGTGAAATTTTAAGAACCTGATAGCTTCTTGTTTGGTGTTCACAATTACAGTAAAGGCAAGTGATCTAAGGTAAGAATCAAGGAAACACATGAGTAACCTTGGCCATGGAAAGGCAGGAAGATCCTCACTGAAAATGTCCACTTCAAATACATTTATATGAAGTTAATCATAGTGAAAAAGAATATTCCAAATTATACTGAAAACCAGATAAATCTAAATTGGACTGAAATTAGGACAGAGGGAAAAAAAGAGATATTTTGTGTAAGATACTACAGAGCCACATTATTGAAATATATAATTCTCTCTCCAATTCCTGGCAAAGAGAGTAAAAATAAAAACATGATTAATACTTTAAAAGTTCTCTCCCACTTCCAGTCCATGGGGAAAGGAAGTGCACATTTCTGAGGCAAATATACAAATTGCTTGTCCCAACTCTCTGAACATTTGATCTTTAGCCAGAACCTTAAAATGTATGCATTTATTACATAGCCCTGCCTGCATTTTTAAACCTATCCAACCAATATATAAAGATGTTTTGAAAAACAGCTTGAGACCCTGAATGTGGCTTTGTTTCTTTTAAGCATCTTTAAAACTCTGGAAATAATTAAAGTGCATTTTAAAGATGTGTTCAGATGATGCAATTTGGAGTGCCACACTCTATATCCACCTGCATTTTCATAGGCAGCTTGGCTACTAGGTTTTATTGTGGCAGCATCACCATAAATATAACTGGTGCCCCTGAAATGGAAGCTTTGGCTTAGATGTTGCAAAGTATGACTCTTTTGAAGAGTCCTTGGATATTAAATCCCTCTACATCTCTTACTATAGTCATCTGAGCAAAGGAAACTAGAAAAGAAACTAGAAATTTATTCCTACATCCAACCTTTCAGGCTGAGCTGGGACAAAACACACATAGATTTCAAATAAAAAAGGACTGGCTGCAGAACAGGAATTGAGCTGAGTTAAGAATCAGCCATCATAGTCAGATTCTCCAAATGTCCAGCAAAGCCCAGTTTCCCATAGGAGGCTCCTATCTCTCAAACCTGGCATTCTGTAAAGGGGGAATATTCCATAGAAGGCACAAGGGAACAATGGCCCATTCTCAGAATTTGGTACTTACAATGGGAAAACTATAAAATTCATTGCCACACTGTTGGTAATGAAGGGTAGTTTGCAAAACTTCAACTTGAATAAAGTCTGCTGCAGTGGAAAAATCAAGTCCTCAACTTATGCAACATGAAAACTTCAATAAGTCAAAGAAAGCCAGCCAGGATGATATTTCCTATATTCCTATAACATATTTTTCAAAGTCAGTTCCATTTCAAAAAGCAAAGAAGCTGCCCACTTGGAAGTGTGTTGAGTACCCAAGTGCTTGCTGGTTCAGACCTATCTACAGTCAATAGCACACAGTACCAGTTATTACAGTGGCCTAGCCGTTATCTTGGCATCTTCCTCTCTATTATTCACAAATGTCTGTCAAACAGTAAATAGAGGAATTACTATAAACAGTGATGGTGCAGTTTTGATAGCTATCGCTTTCCATATTCTAGAAATATAATCTTATACTGTACCTTAAAATTGGATATAGCACATGAACTTCTTCAACCATGCAGAAAGTGAAAATGTATATTATAGAAATCACTGCTGTCTGTAAAACAGCTGCTGAAGAATCACAAAAGGAGTTTTAAATCTACTAAAAATTTTTCTAAGCAGCATTGAAGTTTCAAAGAAGAAACATTTTGAAAGTTCTGGTGTTATTTAAAATCAAGCTTTGAAAGTTTCCCTGTTAATATTTATGTGCCTTAGACATACTTTATTAATATATAATTGGAGGAATTGTGAATATACACGACCAATAAATAGTTATTATAATTTATTTAGCATATTGCTGCTGAAGGATTTGGCACTATTGTAATACGAAATACTTGGGTTCTTTTATTTTTTATCTTCTCTATGGTACTTTCTAAAAATCTGAAAAAATATATCATACACATAACATATGCACACAGGTTAATTCAGGAATAATGTACATATGATAGCAAGCCATTGTTTTGATTTCTAACATTTATATTTGCATTTAATCTCAAACAGTTTGTTGGAAAAGTGGTGCAGCTGCTTCTGAAAGAAGCATTTGGCTTTGGGGTTTTGTAATAATGTTTGACTATTCCCACGCTTTGATTACCATACTAGTATCTCAGGGGAAGAAAATACAGTGGACAGTCAATAAAAATACTGAATTTTAAAAAGGTCACATACATAAGAGACCAAGTTCCTGATATCTTACCATTTTCGTTTAAAAAATCTGCTCCAAATGGAAAAAGTAAAAATTGGAAGTCACTCTTAACGGCTGTGCATGACCAAAGGAATTGAAACTCTTCTTCAACTGTTCATTCAGGGAAAGAGTTTAGATTTCCTCAGCACAAATTAATTTTTTGGTAAAGGAGAAAAAATTCTCTGTTTTTCTATTTATTGATGAGTTCTATTTTCCTGTAAAGCCTGTTATGTCTCAGTGCTAAATCAAGACTTGTGGAGTTGATTCAACTTTGCACTGAGCCCTTTTCAAAATTTTATTTTGGGACAGAGTTTTGCTAGGTTGCCCAGACTAGCTCTGGAGTAGCTGCATCAGCCTCTGGAGTAGCTGGGATTACAGGCAGGAGTCAGCATGTCTGGCTTGAGCAAATTTTAATCCTTTCCTCTACTTGCTCCATTACTATCTATGTTAGGATTCTTGTTATGAGATCTCATTTATAAATTCATGAACCACAAGTAAGTTGCTATAGAATTTGAAAAAGGTTAAAAAAAAAAGGGAAAAATAAAATAAGGAAGGTTTTAGTACTACTTAGTCTGAATGTGTGGGCGTATATTTGTGGAAGAATGGATTTTAAACCTTTCTGTAGTCTATTGGACTCTCCTAGCCTGGTTTGGTATATCATTTTCTTTAAATATTTTTACAAATAAAATAATTATCTATTTTTTAATAATTTTATGAGACATTTTAAGTTGCTTAGACTTTTGGGGGAAGGGTACCAGTGATTGAACTCAGGGGTACTCGACCACTGAGCCACATCCCCAGCCTTATTTTGTATTTTTATTTAGAGACAGGGTCTCACTGAGTTGCTTATCACCTTGCTTTTGCTGAGGCTGGCTTTGAACTCACACTACTCCTGACACAGCCTCCTGAGCCACTGGGATTATAGGCATGCACCATCCTGCCTGGATCAGAATTATTTTTAATAATTTTGAAAAATATAAAGTAAGTGACGTACAGGAATAAAGACACATTGCTTAAAACTCTGAATGCTAACTTTTAGTCTTCTAAGTACCTAATTCTCAAATATTTATTATTTGAGAATTATTTAAAAGGAGCCTTTCATTGAACATGCAAGTGTCATTCAGCTTCGTATAGCTTAAGGTTCTACCTAATACTCTTAAAAGGTTAATCAAATTTAATGAGATTGTTAAACTAATCAATATTTCTTTTATAGACATTTTTCACTTGGTCTCCTAAAGGAAATTCTCCAAGGGAGACAGAAACAATGTTCACTAGGAAATAGAGTATAATGAAAACACTAGGGACTCACCTCCATTTTTCCATTAAACTTTTTTTTAGATTTCTGATTACCGATGCTAATGTATCCTAATGGAACATTTGAGCTAATTTATTATACTTTCAGATTCAATATTTTCTCTAGCTGGTCAAAGACTAAGCACTACAGTGATTTTCCATGATTTCCATTAGCAGTTCCTGAACCATGTTTTGTTGTCTCTGAAAGTGCTGGTGCTGTCTAAACAACGGCCTTCCACCCACTGATTCACTCAATGGGAGTTATACTTCGGGCATGTTTGCCCTTTGTGTGTCTGCAACGTCTTCTCCATCTTATTGAAGACTCATCAGCACTTTCCTGTGTCCTCAGTGACTTTAGAACACAATACCTGGTTACTCTGTCCCTTGTGAAATGCTTGAGGAAGGCTTGAGAGATGAGCAATACTGTCTCCTCTCTTGGATCAGCACAGCTGTGTCGTAATCTCTCAATGTGCCAGTGGTAGGCAACAGCCAAAATCTCAACAGAGATTCTCAGTACCCTGTGGTTTCACAGTACCAGTCTCGTTCCTCATACTCACACAGATCCCCTCATGTCTGACATAGTCCCCTTAATTTTCTATCCTGTGCTTCATTTACCATCTCTTTCTTTCTGTCTGTGGGGAAGAAGGATTGCTGTCATTTGCCAAAATTCATCCTTTTTTCCCTCAGTTTGATTCTCTTGTGTCTGTTAATCCTTTACCCCATAAACCATTTCTTATTTTGGCATTTTAATTTTCAATATAATTTTTATACTGTCTCCTGTGCAAGCACACATACCATACTTTGTTCAAGCTGTCACTTCTTAGGCTGCTTCCTTATGTCTTCCCTCCTTCCCTTCAGTTTCAAGCAAAATCAACAACCCTGAGATCCTTTAGTCATTTTTTTTCAGTGATCATTCACTTTGACCTTGTCAGTTTGACATTACTTAGTGCCTCCCTGTCATTGTTGTTTTCTGATTCTCTTCCTTGACTGCCCTTATTCCATAAATATCTCTCCATAGATTAATCCTTTCTCTCAGTGGCAACTATCTCCCTAGTAGATGACTCAAGTACTTATATATAGCCTCAACCCCCTTACACAGCTCCAGATTTCCAGCCCCATGCACCTTGAACAATTCACTCTTTGACAGCCTTCTCAGCACATCCACCAAGTGCAAATCAAAGCTTTCTTCCACATAACAACTATCTTTAATTGTGTTAATTGTAACAATACTCTCAGTCAACTACTGTTGAAGCCTTGAAATCTTCCATCTCTCTTTCTCGTACTTTCCTCTTTGACCCTTTGTAGCTTCCAGTCAGTGTCCAGTAGGTTCTTCTTCTGCAGAGGCTACTTTCATCCTTCTGATACAAGCCATCAGGACCTCAAGATGTTCCATAAGAACCATTAGAGAATGAAGCTCTTTGATTTTTCTTTTTAATCTTCTTTACACTGTGATCAGACTATTGTCTTAAAGCAAAACTCCAATACCACTAAAACCATCGTTGATTTCTTACTGCCTTCAAACTAAATCCAAACTCTAAAACGTGGCAATCATGGTCTTTATACTAAAAGCCTCACAGTAGATAGTCCAGGTGGATTTGTAGTCAAGTTGCTCCTGGCATTTTCAACTATTTACACCCTGTGCCATATTTTATAATAGCAAACTTCATTTATTTAATGATGGTCAATGATTCTTTCAAGTAGAAGCGGAGACCAGCTATATTCATAATTATGTAAGTTCTCATTGTTGCCACTTTTGATATACTTGCTGTCTACTTTGTTCATCATTTTCTTTGTATCATTTTAAAATTTAGGCCCTAAAGTAACTTTATGAGATTTCATGTATTACAACTTTCAAATGAAAAGACTAAAAGTCATAAAGATTAAGAAATTTGGCCAAAGTTGAACAACTAGTAAATGGCAGGCTTGAGAACATGGCAGCATCTAAGACCCCAAACCATTCGCTCTAGTGTTCTCATCTGTCCCCAGATATGGTCTTTCTATCCCAGCTTCTGTCCCCTTACCAGGCTCATTCACATAGACCACCCCTTTCCCAGACTGCGCATGGCTTCTACCACTTACTTTCAGACCCAAGTAAGACCAGCACAAGATGAAACATTTATGTCATTTATCTCAAAAATTAATTAATGGTAATGATATTATAGCTATGTTCTCTAAAGGTTTGTATTTGTTAGTGATACATACCAAAGTATTTACAGGTCAAATAACATATCTAGGATTTGCCTCAAAATAAGGCAAGGAAAGATTTAGGTGAGAATATATATGAAAGATGATTGGTCATAAGTTGCACACTGTTAAAGGTGAATGGATATGTTATGGTCATTACCCTGTTCCTTCAATTTTTGTCAGTGTTCTCAATTCTCTGCAATAAAAACTTTAAATGTAAAAATTAATAGGAAATTTCTTAATTTATAATTGTATCAAATTAAAATTCATAGCAAACATTTGTGTAGGACTATTAATATCATGATATTTTGTATTTAAATGTCTGGCTTCATCAGATATGATGAACAGATCATGCTTTCCAGATTGATTTAGTATAACTTTAATACTTTCAGTTACATGATTTCGAGTTACATATTATTTCTCAGAATTATATTCCTTATGAAACTTGGGGTTTGATTGTGTCTGTAAATTACTTATGGTTTCTTTGATGGAAACAAAGTCTGCTTATGAAAAGATAAAGCTATGTCCAGAAGATTTGCAATTGCAGTTCTAAAGCTTGTGCAGGTAAATCCTATGTTTAAAGCCAATTAGTTTTCCTCTATAGAGCACCAGGCTCACATTTGGTGGTATGAGTGAGTGTCCCAGTAGCTAAGCTGGGGTTTTTGTTTGTTTATTTGTTTTTGTTGTTATTTTTCTCTTCACTCTCCAGTAAATAAATACAGTACCAATATTCCTGCCTGCAGAGTCTCTTGACATCATCAGAGCTGTTTGAAGAGTAGTGACCCATTAATGATAATCCCAAATCTGTCCTCCTCACCAAAATTCCTTCCTGGGCTACAATACTAACTGGATTCTCTGGCTATTGAGAACTTATTTTCATAGCCAGTTTCATGGCCAATCAGATGGGACACTAGAAAAATGACCTTTCTGATGAGAAGAGGCCTTTTCTGGTTAGAAACCACTCTTTCTGCCTTAGAAAATCTCTCCCTGCTTACTAAACAGGTACTTGGTGGGTTACACAGAGCCTGATTGCCGTCACATGCTGCACTTTCATTCTGTAGCTATTCAACAAACACCACCAAATGTTACTGGGCAGCTAAATTATAAATGGAGGAAATAAAAAGATAACAACATCTGCTGACAATTCCTAAATTGCAGATTCTTGTGCCCAATAATTGCAACTTTATTACATGTACTTATATACTTTAAAGTAATTTAGACTGTGCATTAATCAGCGCATATGAATTTATTCCATACTTACATATCAAATGATAAAATTGAAACAATATTATACAATTTTAATAAAACAGACATTCTAATTTCTTTCTCCACTGCTTTTAAAACCCCACTATTCAGAATTCCATTTCAGTAGTTTAGTAGTCATAAGAATTGCTTGAATAATATTGGTAAATGCCAGTGCTCAGGTTTCACTCACAGGTTCCAACTTAATCATGAGACCCAGGCATAGGTATATACACACCATGGTAACTCGTCACTTCTGCTCTTCTCAATCTGTTTCAAAGCTTTCCCTTTGCCAATTCTAACAGATAAAAATAATTTCTCTCATATCTTCATTTTCCTGAACCGGTTGGTTCAGATTTAGATTCAGAAAGGTAAATTTGCCTCCATTTACATATAGATATTCTACAGAGATAATAGCTTCTTGAACTATTGCTAAATTTTCTTTTCAACCCACTTTGTGAAAGTAAAAACTTATGCCTCAGTTTCTACACCTGTGAAACAAGTATGCTATTTTGTATAAATAATTCTAATTCACTCCTGTTGTATAATTACTTCTAAGCCATACAGGTAAAAATTGAAACAATATTGTACCATATTGAACTGAGTAACTCAAGAAAAGGCAATGCAGAGAATTGAAGTTATGGCCACACCTGGGAAAATGGAAAATCCCAGGAAAAATATTTTATCTTCATCAGATCAGACAATTTCAACAGTTCTTCAATTTGCATTGGAAATTTATTTTTCAGGGTTCCAGGCTTGAGATTAAACAGGGTCCTAAGTGCTAGGAGATATCACTCACTTGAATTATGTTCAGAGATAGAATTTTCCCTCCCTATTAAGTTCCTTGCTATATTCTTACTTCCCTTCATTGTTCTATTTGTTATTTCTTTCTCTACTTCTTTAAAAAAAAAAACCAAGAAATTATACATAGGAGAATACAGTAGGACTGACTATCACTTTGCTATATAGCAAAAACTTGCAGTGGGTTTAGGGAAAGGACCTTAGTTGAGACCAAAGATAGATGTCCTACAATATCTTGCAAATGAGACATCCTTCTGTCTTCTAACTTTACAAGTTTAGGTTTAAGTTTTAGATGTAGGGTCTAGCTCAGAAAATAGGACTCTGTCTGCACCTGATTAATGCATGCAATCAAGCTTCTCCCTTCCTCTGTGTTAGGAAGATAGGGGAAGTCAGCAGAGGGTGCCTGGAAATTGTTAGCAGCATTAACAAATGAGCTGGTCATCCAGGGCCAAAGAACTAAATATCAGTTACTTAATAAACCACTATGTGATGTAGTAAAAGAAATTAAATTACATCACTTACATTAATTGACAAAGCAATTAGCAAGCTGTCCATAAAGCACAACGTAGCCAAACATTATAAATTTTGGCACCACCTACTGGCTGGAGGTGTTTTTTGTTTTTGTTTTACTGTAAGCTTCATTTACATCATTATTTCTCCAAGGGCAGTGAGGCATCTGGCCTGCAGACCTTTCCATTATTGTATTGCCTTCTTGGTTATCAATTATTCTGGTTCAGAGACCAGAAGGTAATTTTGGCTTTAGCTAGCTGAACTCAGAGAGGAATCAAGAAAACATCTCTCCATGTTTCCTCAGTATTTAACAGCCACACTAAAAACAATTTCAATATTTACCCAGAGACAGATGAAATAATGAGCCTAGCAAATCTGTGCCATGCACATATTTCAGCAGTGACCGTAAAAAGACATCACACTTATCATATTCGGCTCTGTTCCCAAAATACATTTTTTGACAGAAGACAAATTAGATCGTCACATTGCATGGTGATGGGACCCATCTCTCTACAAGGGTTTGATTAAATGCCTTTGACCCATGTCATTGACCACAGAAAGGAGAGAGAGAACATAAATAAATTCTGTGATTTAAAAGTACACTACAGCAAGTGAGGTTCTCTGGGAATCCAGCATTTAGCTGCATGGTCTGTGCTCCTTAGTTTTGGCCTCCCTCCCCCAGAATAAAAGGGCTTCCTGGAATAAGGCCACATGCAAAGAAAGATGCTACTCTCCCACCTCTGGCTTGGGTGAGAATGGAAAAAGGGGGGGGGGGCACAAAAACATTAAAGGCTATACAGTAATTGGTAAAATCTATGAACCATACCATGTGAATATGACAGAGGTGTGTCACATCATCTTTGAAAAACAGTTCTCTTATACCCCAATGAACGAAACATCATTTGTAACAAATTTTCAAACTCTTCCAGACCATAAAAATGTTCACTGGGACATGAAATGTCTCTTGACACTACCTCCAGGAAATAATACCGTTCCCACATTCCTGAGTCATATGACCCAAACTCTTAGGCTCAAGATAAGAAACATGTCCCTGATTATGAAGAATACTTTCTCTGACCATGTTCTCACTATGATTTCCCCATAAAAACTAAGCCAAATAAAAATGTAAAAGGTGAGTAATGACCCTCCCACATCCAATCCTATTTTTTGAAGGCTTGATGCAAAATATCAGTGAATATTAGTAATTATATTAGTATCATATTATCTTTGTTTTAATATACCTTAAGAGCCAATACAGTTTTTCTGCCTTGAGTAGTGTCTATTTCATGACTGTATACTATTTTATGCTTGCTTTGTTCAAGTAATATAATACAAAAATCTGCACTAACTAAATTTTAAACTCAAATTTATGTTAGATGTCCTGGGAAGCTTGACCTTTAGTGATATATTGTAACAAATTCTCAGATTATATTAAAATATTCCTCTGCTGTTACATCTATTTAGGGGAAAAATCTTTTCTCTAAGTTGATTTTCTTTGAATTAATATATACCTGAGTTGCCATTCATCATGTTGAACCTTCATTGCAAATGTAAACTCTTCTTTGCCAGAAAGAGAAACTAAATCAGTGGGACCACACTTAACGAATCCCTCTGCCATCTGTTGTTCATAGAAAGTGTGAGGTTATCTGTGGTGTACTCAAGAGAGGAAGGGCTTTGGAGAATTCCAGTTGATCTGTTACTCACCAGTTAGATGACCATGGGCCTATGTAATTCCCATATCTTTGAAATGGACATTATAATAATGCAGAATTTCTATGAAGATAAAATAAACCAGCTTTGTTCAGTGTCGTCCACTTACTAAATGCTTAGTGAATGTGGTAAATGTTTAACAAATGACAGAGTGCAAACCTTGCTTAAGGAAGAGTTGGCTGTCTCTATAGCCAGGCTAGAGTGCCATAAATGATCCTAAGAGTGTAGATCCTCAGTGTTCCACCCCAACTTAGACTAGTTCCAAATATGTGTACATCCCATGTATGGGAAGCAGATGATATTGGTCCAGATATGGGAAGTATGAACTTTTTCAAGCTTTTACTTCAGAAACACATCTATCTATCTCTTTATCTAAGTATCCACAGATTAGAACTGGAAGGACAGTCCCCTTACAGAGCAGCAGTCCTAAAGGAGAAGCTGCTGGAACATTTGTAATTGTCGACTCAGTGTCTTTATATTGAGTTGTGTTATTGAAAGGGCATGGCTACACTATTATCTCCGTTTTTCTTTACCACACTTCTCGAATTTGGTAGAACAGGCATTTGGAGGTGAGCAAAAACCCAGAGAAGTGAGGCAAATTGCTCACAGCCATAGGACTAGTAAATAAAGGAACTGGACTAGAGCCTGTTTTCTCCTCTCTCAGTGTCTTGGTTTCTCTACACATGACCTGGATGTTCTCCAGACCATGGCTGCTATTGCTGTCACACAGCTGAGCCTACCAAATAGACAGTAATCTTCCTGAAGAACATAAATATTGATCAGCCTTCATGTAAGTGTTATGGTCACCAAGGAGAAAGAAGCTTACACACTTGTATCTACCAAAGGGCAGATGCCATTTGAAATATTTCATTTCACCTAATTGGCAAGCTGAGGTCTGTACACTAATAGCTGCATTGTTCAGTTGAGTAAAATAAGTTCTAAAGAGTTTAACTTGTTCATTTTTAAGAGATGAAACCAAAAACTTCAAACACATCTATTTTTTATTCTAATTAGGTTTATATGATAGCAGAATGCATTTTGATTCATTGTACACAAATGGAGCACTACTTTTCACTTCTCTGGTTGTACACAATATAGAGTTACACCATATGTGCAGTCACACATGAACCTAGGGCATTGTTGTCCATCACATTTCACCATCTTTCCTGCCCCCATATCCTATCCTTCCCTTCCCTCTCCTTTGACCAAAGCTCTTCTCTTCTTCCCATGCCCCTTTCCACATTATAGATCAGCATCCACTTATCAGAGAGAACATTCCACCTTTGGTTTTGGGGGATTGGCTTCACTTAGCATGATGTTCTCCAATTCCATCCATTTACCTGCAAATGCCATAATTTTATTCTCTTTTAATGCTGAGTAATATTCCATTGTGTATCTATACCACAATCTCTTTACCCATTCATCTATTGAAGGGCATCTAGGTTTGTTCCACAATTTAGCTATTGTGAATTGAGCTGCTATAAACATTGAAGTGGCTGTGTCACTGTAGTATGCTGTTTTTAAGTCCTTTCGGTATAGACCAAGGAGTGGGATGGCTGGGTCAAATGGTGGTTCCATTCCAAGTTTTCTAAGGAATCTCCATACTGCTTTCTAAATTGGTTGCACCAATTTCCAGTCCCACCAGCAATGTATGGGTGTGCCTTTTCCTCCACATCCTCACCAACACTTATTATTGTTTGTATTCTTGATAACTTCCATCCTGACTGGTGAAAACACATATTATTTTATGTATTAATTCACTCTTTTTTATTCAAAGCCAAGGGCTCACTTTTTGTGCATTGTAAGGAGCACTTAAAGAGTTCCCAAGACAAGGACAACAAAGGTTTTGAAAAATCCTGAGAAAAAGACCTGCATGACCCAAGAAGGCCACTCCAGAAGTCTGGTGGCAGTTGAGGGAGGAAGAGCAAGCCAGTGTGAGGACGAGAGCCAATAGAGTCCTCTCACTGGCCTGCATGCCTGTCCATTGAGGGCACTGGTTAAGGCCTGGTTGTGCTCTTGAATGTGCTGTGGCCAAATAACTTGGGCTTCAGGGCTAACATCAGATCAGAAGATTGTGGGTATCATTGTAGGATGTTGGATAAGTGCTATCCTCTACTTTCTTTACATGGTCGGTAGAAATCAGATCCCTTTCATTCTCACTCTGAAGTCTGGATTTGATGCATACTTATTTTATTCTCCTACATCCCTGCTAACTGCCTCTAGAATAGGGGAACCCTGGGGTCTCTAGAGAACTCAAGACAACCAACTTGGAGTGTCACAAGGAGAAACAATAAGCAAAATGACAGTGGCACAAGAAATTGAAACTAGCATTAAAATTTGGCATTAGCTTGTTTTGAGCTTTTTGTGAATGTTTACACACACACACACAAACACACTCACACAAATGAGCATATATTTGGTCTGTGATCTGAGAAACCTGTGTATGGCCTTTGCTTTTCCTAAATATAAACTGAAACCCCCCTTTACCTAATGATATCAACCCTGGGGGAAGTCCCACAATTCTGAAGTAATGCCACTGGGCAGCAAGAGTGTATTAATTTAGTCTCAATTCTTTAGTGTAGTAGTCCCTGATGTTGACATAATAGCCTGTGCTTCCTTCATAGTTTATCGTGTATGCAAGTATGAGAGAAATACAGGGTTTGGTTCATTCTTTTTAATTCAGAATATTTGGTGGACAGTGGAAGAGGGTATTCTTTAGATTTGCAAGGCTTTGGAACAATGCTTGTCAAATATTCATGTATCTAGTTGTTTTTTTACAATATATTTTGAAATATTCCTATGCTCACGAAAGAAGTTCTCTAACTGTGGACTAATGTAGATACTATGTAAAGTGAGGAATTTTTATTGGAAAACTTTTCCAAGTTATTAGAACTTCAAAATCCTCCAATGAAGACTTCCTAAGACTATCCCTGTCCTTGGAATCCCCACCCCACACACATCTGCACACAAAGCAATGGAAGATGCTCACTGATCCATTGAGAGTCTAATCCAGCCGCCTTCCTTCTGTGGATGATGAACTAACTGAAAAACCAATAAGGATTTTTTCCAGCATGGCAATTTGTTGATAAGGAGCTAGCCCAGTGCTAATCAAAACTGTATAAAATTCTCATTATCACTAGGAATTAAGCTACATGCTTTACCACATTCAACCATTTTCCAACAACAACCCAAGATAGTCATTATTATTATCTCCACATTATAGGAAAGGAAAATGAGATTCGAGGAACTTAAGTCACTTGCCCAGTCACCAAATTAATAAGTGACACAACTGTGTCTAAAACCTTGGGCTATTAATCCATATCCTATTCTTTCACACTCAGACAAGGTCATACATGTCTGACCTTCTTATTAAACACTTTAAGTTGTGTCCTGCATTGTGATAGGTCCCATAATAACAGAGTCTCAAGTTGTGATGAGAGGTCAAGCCATATATTTGCACCAATGATTTCAGTTAGTACCAGGAAAGCAGACCAAGGGACTTGGGCTGTTTTGTTGTTGTTGTTGTTGTTGTAGTACACTCTGGGTAGAAAGGCAGACCTTTGTGTTTGGTGGTAGGAGGTGATGGTACTTGCCAAACAATTCAAGTATTGTTGGCCACATAGAGATGGCATGAACATTAACTTCTCTCTCCCTTGAAAAGCACAACATCTTTGCTTGTGTTACGTGTGTACACACCACACCCACACACTCTTAACACATATAGCCCTAAATGTGACAGCTCAGGGCCAAGGAAGTTTTGCCTCTGTTATTGGGTAAGGTTTCTTTTCTTCCATTTCTTTCCATTCTCAGAAAGGAACCAAAAATCACTCAGAAGAATTTAGAGTCTTAGTGATATAAGCAAAAGGCTAAGAGACCCCAATCCTTATATTTACTGCCACTTAACCTTTGTGCCATACCCTTCACCTCCAACTAACAACAGACCATTTTTCTTTGTATCTGAGAGAATGGCTTTGCTCTAGAAAGGACAACTTCAGTTACCTTCTGGTAAAGGAATCTGAGTGTGTCCAGAGACCCTGATAGGGAGCCTGGGCTCAGTTTCCATAGCAAGCATATCAGCCCTTGGCATCTGGGCATAAAGTCCTCTACTCTCCTTCTGAAGTCCTGTAGCCTCTCACTTAGAGATGAGGGACAGTGTACATCCCAGCAGCATTAACCAGTTCTGCCCTTTCTCCAAAGAGTCTAAAATGGGGGCTTTCCCCATTCATTTTCATCTCTGCACCTGCTTACCAGAATCTCTCCTCTCACCTTCTGAATTCTTCATGGAGTCTTCGAGCAGACCAGCTGGCCAGGACTCAGCTATGCTGGCTGGCTGCCTCTGTCCTTACCGCCCCCACCCTGCCTGAGCAGTTCTGAGTTGTCCCCATTATCCCATGGCCTAGGCAACCCTTTCTCTGAACATTCAGAGCCAGCAGAGAGCTCATTCCACCCCAAGCAAGGGAGGTAGGAAACCTACATTGCTCTGTTTTGGTTAGGGCTCTAATAGAAGAGTGAGGGATTCAGAAAGCCAATAAATAAGACCTTTTGCCCTTGTGAGATTGAAAACAACAGGGAATTGCAGGCACCAGATAGATAAACATCAAAATAGCAGCCTTATTTTTGATAAAGCTAATTAGAGAATGTCATGTGGCTTTGATGTGCCACCAAACAAGTGTTTTAATGTGCCCTCTAAGTTGAACTTATCCCCCTAACTGCACCCACCACACACACACACACACACACACACACACACACAGGAGTGATGTGAGCCTGCATATATGTATCCTTAGACAGGCAGCTTGGAACAAAAGAGAAAAGGCTACCTTCGGCATGCTCAGATTTGTCCTCTAATTTTATCAGCCATTTTGCAGGAGAATGTCCATGGGATCTGCCCCCATGGTTTTTCTCTTTGTGGTGGGAATGAAAATTACTTCCCTCTATGGGAATAGATGAATGAGGAGTAAAGGCTTGCCTCCAGTACGAGAATATGGCTCATTCCTATCATCTGCCACCAGGCAAATACATGGATGGAAGACTGAATTACAGTGGCTTAGGGTGGCTATAAGCCAGGAGTACAAAAGGGGAATCTTGCTCTGCAATAGGTATATTTATGGTTGTGGGAGACCTAAGATGAAGGGAAAAAAAGGACCAGCTCCTCTATCTGGTCCCAGAGTGGGTATCAGGAGAAAGTTGCTGCCTCCACCTATCCCTGCTAGCAGTAAGCCTCTCCTGAAGAACACCCAGCATCTTTGGCCTATCTGTGAAACAAAGATGAGATCTTAAGCCACAACCATATCTCATCAAGTGTGAAACCATTAATAAAGTAGTAAAAGTGACCACACAACAAAATTTAAACCAAGGGGTATATTTTGCAAAACAGCTGACCTAGATCTTCCAGAGAATTCAATGTTCTGCATAAAAGACTGATGCAGAATATTATGGGACAGTGTGAACATGGATGGTGTAGTTGCTAGTAATCTAGCATCATTGTTTCCCAAGTTGAGATGATGGTTGCCATGGTTATCTGGGCAACATCCTTGTTCCTAGGACATACATGCAAAATCACAAGGAAAGAGTCAGGATGTCTAACTACTCACGTCATTCAACAATGAAAAGCAAATACATGACATAGATCATAAACATACATACATATATAAAAAGAAAAGGAAAACTAAAGTGGATGTAGCAAGATGCTAATAACCAGCTGGAGGAAAAGGTTACATACATGATCATTATTCCTCATATTATTCTTGCAGTTCTTCCATAGATTGGAAATTTTTTTCAAAATAAAAACTCATGGAGAGTGAGGGAAAAGTACTAGAGGGGTTGAGAAGCCAATCGGGGGACAAGGCTGACATGTGGGGTTTTATTGCAAGGGCAATAAAACTTTTAACTTCAGCCTCCAAGTATGTAGAATTTCAGGGGCATTGACAGCATGCTAGGGGATTTGGATTTGTTGGTGACAATGCCAGAGAGAAGAGGTCAAGATCAGAGACAAATGGGAATCAAAAGTGAGCTAGAAAACATGAGCAACAAATCTTGCCCTTGTTCTTATTGCTTCCCAGGGGTCAGGTCTCTCTTAGAATGTAGCTCTGAATTGCTGCACTGTGTACTCCGGGCCTCCAGAGAGGAAATTTCCCATATCAGAATTTCAGTATGTAAGCAATGGCCTATTTTATCCTTTTGCCTCAAAATTTCTTAGCATCCAAGGCCAGAGAGGCACCATCAGGCTTGGTTTGCCTTTTTCTAGATCCATCAAGAAACGTGCCTTCATGTTAGATTCTAGAATCATTTTGTGACTGTGGTGGCACCAGCAAAAACCTTTGCTAAATTTAGCCTGGTTGCTAATTAGGAACAGAGGACATGTTAAGCTCGAGGCTTAAATACAGAACTTGGCAGGATACCAAAATATGGAATCGAGTCGTCATTGTGACTGGGGAAAAATCCAAGGCTGTATTACCTCGGTGGCTTACCTAGTATATTGTCATCTTCATCTTCCAGGCCTCCTAAATTGTGTGGGAATTTACTCATCCATCCATGCCATAATTCACTGTCCTGCTCATCCTCTGAATTCCCCACTGCCTCCTTTGGTAAATGAAAAGGCAGTAAGGCAGGGTGAGAGAAAGAGTGTCTATGTCGACTTTCTCCTGGAAGCTATTATTGTATGGAGTACAGTGTATAATGACATGCCATACCCATTGAGAAGAGCCTTTGACCACATTCTTAGTTACATTACTGCAAGAGTTACATTATTCCTGTTGCCATATTTACATCACTTTAGATCCAGACAGTGACTGTGACCACAATAGCTGCACTCATCCTCTAATCCGCACATAAAGTAGGTCTTTCAAGTCAGGCTTTCGGCATCCACACAGCTGTATCTAATGCTACAGTGCTGCTAGTATTTAAAGAAAAAAGAGAGCAGTGCCTGAGATATTTGTCACTCTAAGGTCCCTATCATTTCACCAAAATAACTTGAAAAGGTTGTTGTTCTCCTCTCTGGGAGCCATGTGCACCTCCCCTCAGGGCGTTAGGGGGCTCATGGAGCTGTCAGTCTGTACCCTTCATTCCTCCCTTCCACTGATACACCATATTTGTCGTGAGGATGGAAAAACTCATCAGGGGAATAAGATGGAATGGAGATGAAAAGAGTGGAAAGAAGAGTTGCAGTTACTGCAACCTTCCTTGTTCCGCCTTGGGCTCCCAAGGCCACAGCCTCTCTAGGCTCTCAAGTGGGGCACTCTTTATATTCCGTGGCAGAGACCAGATGCTGCCAGGGCCCAAGACTGGCTCCTGGCCGCAACTGCAGAATTGCCATTCCAACTGGGTTTCTAAGGGACAGAGCCAGAGCAAGAAAAAGACAGTGCGTTGAAACCAGGCTGCCGCTCAAGTGCTGTTCCCGGGCATACCTACAGAGGAGTATTTATCATAAAGGAAGAAAACAGTAATAGCCCAGAACTGTCTGTTTGTTCAACTCCAACTTGAATGATACCAAAGATTAAATCTTGGTTTCCAATTGTTTCATGCCAAGGCTGTTATATTTAAGGTCCAAATATGTGCACCATATGTCATACCGTAGCTTGACAATTACCTCAACCGGCAGTGTCAGACAGATGGTAAACATTACTACCAGGCATACGTACATTTAGAATTAGACATTTAAATAAATTCAGGCCCGTCTCAAGCTTATTAAAAGGATTTTGGTCTGTAAAGCCATTTCAGGCATCTGCATATGCTAAAGTGTCTTTTGTATCCCAAACAGATTCGGTTTGATTCAAGTACCTTCCGGCTACAGATGGCAAGTGACATGCATTCTCTTTGAGCCCTGTACCTGCAATTAGGCCAAATGTAGACAGATTTAAACTTCAGTTCCTAATATCCCAATCATACATTCCTGCCCATGAAATGACAGAAAATCCTCTTCAGGGAACATCACCAACCTCTCTTAAAAGCCCCCAAACTTCTGAGAAAGAGATTAGAAAGCTACAAAGGTACCTGCCTCAGGACCAAGTCAGAATCTCTCTGGTTTAAACCTCGGGCTACAGCAAGCTTTTGACATGAATCTCACAACTGCAAATAAAGGTTAGCATTCCATAGGAGAATTGAAAGTAGGCTTCAGATGAATGTATTTTAAGATTTTTTTCCCCCAAACTATATAAAAGCCCTCTTTACACTATCTTTCTCCAGTGGGGTTTGAATCTTATTTGGCATTGCAAAAAGGTTCAGTATGGTTTGTGATAGGAAACTAAATGAGGCTGGGGATGAGGCCCCAGAATTTTATTAAGTTGCAAGTGTAGCAAATGCTGTACTTCAAGAGGGTGGCCCCATGGAGTGGTTTGATCTTTCTGAAGACCTTATGTACTGCCCACATATACAATTCGCTGCTAGAATTATTTCCCTGCTTAGAACAGTTTCTTTTCTCAACTTTTAAAAAGCAGTTTCAAACTATTTGCACAGAGCTTGACATATCATAGATGCTCAATAATTTGGAAGAGAAGAAGAAAGGGGAAAAGGGAGGACAGCAGGGAAGAAAGTATCTACAAATCAAAACTTTATTTTTCAAATGTATGTGTAACCTTGGGATCCTTGTCTGGCAGAGAGTACAAAACAAATGTAATGTTGATTTGTGACCTCTCTGCATTCTAACCTTGGCTCCACCTTTTACTAGCTGAGTGGCTTTGTTAACATTCCTTGACTTCTCTGTGCCTTGGTTTTTTCATCTGTAAAATAGAAATGATAATCATTCCTTTAAGAGAATTCAATAATATATTGCTTGGGACTATATGACTGCTGTTATTTTTATTTTGGAAGTCAGAGTTGAAACTCAAAAAAATTTTTTTTATTCAAATAGTGCCCACTTAGGGGGTTTGATACCAGATACCTCCTCTTCAACTCAGTTCCTGACTTGAGCTGAAAGAGCCCTATCAGCACATGCACTTTGGTAATGTTTCCACACTCACACATTTAGCACTGGGCTATATCTAAACTTCACAGCTAAATATTCCTTCAAGTGGGTGTGTAAGAAGGCATGTGCTAAAAGCTGGTGTACCTGTGTGTTTATGTGTGTGTGAGAGAATAATAATAGGATCCTCAGGCTGAGCACAGGGGCCTTTGTCCTGCCTACTCAGATGAACTCCAGGAACATATGGAGTGACTTTTGGAAGAACACATGTCTCAGTTCTATTTCAGTTTCTCCTTAATAAAGACAGCTTGGTCTAGTGGCTTAATTATCAAGCCCTCTGGTCTGTTCTGCCATCCCCTCCTGTTGTCAGCCTCTTCTTCAAATCCATCTGCAACATTCCCTGTTTTCTCTGTAGCCTAATAAGTCCCCCAGGTTCCCTTGCATGACATTGAAGGTCTCTGAAATAATGCCTCTGAATTCTGGCAAGAGGGCTGCTTTATATCCGCAAGCATCGTGGGTGCTTCCATCTTGCCGCCTTTACTCATACTGTGTACATGTCAGTGCCTTCCCCACTCCTTTAAATAAGAAGTTAAAAATAATTGCTTGCTGAGAGGCTGTTTATTTTCAGGCCTATTTGTTCCTTAGCCCAGTGATCCTCAAAGTATTAACCCTGAACTAGTGGCAGCAACATCACCTAAAAACTAGTAAGAAATGAAAATGTTTAAGTATATTAAAGTCAATAAGAAATTTTGGAGGTGGGTCCCTGAGAGATATGCCTTCAAGGTGAATCCAATGGATACTAAAGTTGGGGAACCATTACCTTAGCCTATCACTTGAAATATAGAGACCTCCTCTTTGGTTACAAAGTATTATATTCTTTATTTGTACCACAGTGATATTGTAATCATTTTATCTTTATTAAAGCTTCTTGTTAAAAGTATTTTTTAGTTGTAGTTGGACACAATACCTTTATTCTATTTATTTTTTTATTTTTAATATGGTGCTGAGGATAGAACCCAGTGCCTCCCATGTGGTAGGCAAGCGCTCTACCACTGAGTCACAACCCCAGTCCCATTTCTTTATTAAAGCTTTTAAGAGGAAAATTCTATAATCCATTTTTATATCTTCCAACCTGGTCTGTAGTGAATTCTCAAAAATCTGTGAAATGAATTTCATTCAGTATGTTTGTTGAACACTAAATATGTGCCAGCCTCCAGGGCCAGGCCTTTGCACAGATAAAAGAGAAGTACATCGTGGCATCTTAGTTTGATGGAGTTTTCAATCTAGAGGGAATGTTGGGACTTTCATTCAGGAGATAATCAGCCAAGGTACAGAGGATGTGGCATGGCATAGGTGTCATGGGAAATCGGGAAGGGGAAGTGCTGTGCACAGCTTTTGCAGGGGCTGCCCATGGAGAGATGGGGCCTGAGCCAAGCCTGAAGGGCAGTGGACGTTAGTGGGCCCAGAAGGATGAAGATGCATATCTTTGAATGGGAGCAGGGAGACTCATTCACAAACCTCACAAATCCTCCTCTACCAGCTGCCACATGGCACTCGGTTCTTAGAGGGCTGAATAAGTTCCATAAATATTTTATTTTTATGACTCAGATTAATGTGGTATTAATATCTTGCTAGAATTAACCAAGTACATTATAATCTAATTTATGAAAGGAAAATCTTGGTGTATAACAGGTATTCAAAAGTACCACCTTTTATATGAATGCTAATGTGTAAAGCTTCCAATTTCCTTAAGCTTGAAATGGTGCCCATGAAACTCACCTTTTAAATCATACTGGCTCTTAACTTGAGTTCCTGCTTTGTAATTCTGCATTCCCTTTACTTCAGAGCTGCTTTGGGGAGAATCCTGGAGGAGGTGGAGATGGTTTGGGGCATTCTTTACTCTTATTGGGGATTCCTTTATCATCTGTTCACTCAGGGTACTTGCGCTGCCCAAAGATTACCATGGTGGCATTCCACACAAAAAAAATACTTCTGCTTTCAGATCCAGAGTTTGCGATTTTAGTGTGGAAAAGTGCCTAACCTCATTCCCTCATGCTTACAGTTGAAAGAAGAGTCGCAGCTTGACTTGACCAACACTGCAAGTTCTTTCGTGGTCTAACTCTATTGGAGCCCACCTCTCCTGCCTCACAGTTTCCATTACCCTACTGTGCTGAGTGTATTAGGTGTCCCCTATATCTTAACATTTTGTTCTCTTCCTTCCTTCCTCCACAGATCTAGCCTGTATTATTGCTGTTTTGTGTTAAGGTGAATAGCTAATAGGCCAAGATTCAAAAAAATATATATTTTGGAAGGGGTAGAAGGGAAAGTGAGGAGGTCAAAGAGGGCTTCAATTGAATAAGTCCTAGAACCTGATTTCAATGATGAGGAGTCTAGGATCTGTGATGGTGGGAGAAGGAGATGATTGAAAGCAAGAATGACTTTTGGCACAACTCAGGCCACACATGCTATGAGGGCCACTGCAGTCTGAAATATGTACTGTATCATTTAGGATTAATCCATCTGTCCTAGGATAGCAGTTTGCCTGGTCTCATACTTCAGTTAGGAAAAAAATTTTTTTTTAAATTGACTTATAATAACTGTACATATTTTTGGGTACAATGTGATATTTGGATGCATGTATATAATGCATAGTAATGAAATCAAGGTAATTAGCATAGCCATCGTCTCAAAGATACATACTATTTTGTATTGGGAACATTCAAATTCCTTTCTTCTAGCTATTTTAGAAGATACAATAACTTATTGTTAACTATAGTCAGGAAAAGTTTTATTCTTATTGTCTGTTAAATTATTTAAGTTTATCCATGCCTGAGGTAGGCATACTGCCTCACTTTTTCCCTTTGAATCTGATCCTGTTTTTAGGCATATAATTAAATTATATGCCAATAATCACTTAACTAGCTAAATCTGCAGTCCTGTGGTTGTATTGTCAGGACATCAGGAAGTGAGCACCTGGGTTGTTGCATAGCACAATTGCAGGGGTGCCATTCACTTTATGATATGCTGTGCCTTTCCCATGTTGCATATGGCACCTTCTTTCTCTTGCATGTGTAGAGCAAATATCCATGTATCACAGTATCCACACAGTTAAGCCATCAACAACAGGTTGGTTCAGCAGACAATGAGTATGACCCTCCATGGGTCAGATACCAGTTATCTGTGCTGTTCTAACAGGCGGGTGGAGCACAGAAATGTAGGATCATGACACAGACAGATGTGTGGATGGGCCACATTAGGAGACACTGGTGACTTCAGGATTCAGGGAACAGATTCACATCATGTAGCAGAGGCCTGAGAAAAACAGACAGGGACTATTCCTTGAAGACCTGGTGGACTGGGCCAGTGTCCAAGTTGAGGACTTGGATACAAAGGAACAAGACAATGATAATGCTACCAGAACTAGGGTGCTAGGTGGGAAGCTGATCTCAGGAGCAAGACAGAAGCTCATTTATAGAACTGGGTCATGTATTCTAACAGAACTGGTGACTACAGTGATTTGCTTCTGAGTCACCTAAAGGTTGAAGGAGACCTCTTTAAATCCTTGTGATTAAAGACAGGATTGGACCTTGAGCCTGGGGGAGGGCTTTGTCTATAGGCAGAAGGATTTTGTCCCCTGCAGTGGGGCAAGGCAGGCTTGGAGAGAAGAAACCAAGGCAGGCCTTGACAGATACCTCTTCCATTGTCACTTTCCAGTGATGCATAAAATGTTCTGTCATTACCCCCAGGAGGTGGTCCATTCTAAAATGTCAATAGCTTCAGAAAAGGTATAGATAAATTCATGGATGAGAGACTCCGAGCAAACTATTAATAGAAAAGAGAAAGTTATGAGGCGCATACTTAACCTTTGGTTGGATATTATGGATTGGCAGTCTTCAATTCCCCTCCTCCAAAAAAGGACTCCACCTTGTATCTGTGGTATGTGTGTATTATGCATTATGCTAATAGTCTAATTCTACATATAAAGTGTATATTCTCTTTCATAAACACACACACACACACACACACATCCACACCCTGGCTCATTTATCACAGTCTTATATTACTAATCTCTTATTTTTTAATTTTTTAAATTTTTTTAGCTGTAGATGAACACAATACCTTTATTTATTTTATGTGGTGCTGAGAATCAAACCCAGTGCCTCACATTTGCAAGTCAAGTGTTCAACCGCTGAGCCACAACCCCAGTCCCACTAATCTCTTTTATACCACAATTTTCTTAAGGAGACAACCAACCATCTATAGTCCTAAATAAGCAGGAGGCCTACAGAACTGCCCTTCCTGCATCTTGGGAACTGTAACTGGCCTTAGGCATGAGTAGAACTGAGGCCCATATGTATTTCAGGAAATCAGACCAACGTGGAATCCCATTAGCAAGGTAGCAGGTAGAGAAAAGAAGGATGGCAAAGGGCTACATCTGCAACAGAGGCTTGGGTAGATGGGCAGATAAGAGGTAGATCCAAATAGACTTCCAGGGTCAGTAGAGAGGGGATGTGTCAGGTTCATTTTCTTAAGGAACACCAAGCCTGGCTCAGTTGTTCAGTGTTACTAAAAAACAGAATAGGTAAGAACCATAAAGGATTCTCTGTACTTTCTGTATGGTTTGGGCCAGTCCTTATACATTGCAATGTTTATTGTTTTGAAATGAATAAATGTTTGTGCTCCTGTCTTAAATAGGTATTTGTTCTGGACCTGTTTCAACAAACTATATAAAGACTCTAAGTTGTTGACTGTTTATGTGGTAACTCATGCTGCTGGATGAAGTCCCACCACAGAAAACACGTTTCAGAGAGTAGGAAAGTACATCTTTGCATCCGTTCTGCATCTGTCCACAAGTCATTGCTAAAGGCCTAGTGGCATTGTTAGCTGCATGATTGAGATGTGGTATGGGAGAAGAGATTCCAAACACTCAACCCACAGGCACTGCTGCATCAAAACTTGAGAAAGAATTATCTTCTCAGGCTTTCTCACCGTTGTTTCCTTCAGAGACTCCCTAGTAGGACTCCAGGAGATATACCTGTTGGAGTGCTGCGGGGCTGTTACCGGTCTATTCTTTTCTATCTACATTCACTTTCTGGGTGACCTCATCCACTTTCATGGCTCAGGTCAGGCACTCTCACATCCATATCTCCAGTCCAGCTCTCTCCAATAAGTGCTAGACTCTGCCAAATGTGTCGCATCCTAATACATGATCCACTGGAGCATTCCCCATGTCAGGTGATGGTCACTCATTTTCTGGTTTCTCAGGTCAAATCAGTCAGTGTTGTTTTGATTCCTCTTTTTCTATCATAAACAACTTCTCATGAAAGAAATTATGATGGCTCGACCATCAAAGTAAGTCCAAACTCTGCTTCCACTGATACTTCCTAGATCAAAGTTTATATCACCTTTTGCTCATATCATAACAGTCTCTTATCTGGTTTATTTCCCCTCTTTACCCCCATCCCAGACTATTCTCAACACTCAAAGCCTTACTTTATTTAGAGTAAACATTCTCTACAATGGTCAGAAATCCTACTACTCAAAGTAGAACATGTTATAAATGCAGAAACTCACCCTAGACCAAGTGGATATGGCTTTCCATTTTCACAAGATCCCAGTAACTGATATGCACTTGAAAGTTTAAGAAATACTGATAATATTCTGTATTCCTATTCTTCTTGGATCTCAGCCTTCTCCATATTCACCCTGCTGCAGCCACCCTGACAAGGTTCACATTGGCCTCAGATTTTCCCAGTACAGTAGACATACTCTTGCCTTACAGCTTTTTCTCTGACTCTTCCATCTGCCTAAATGATTGTCCTCTGGACATCAATAGCACTTCCTCCTTCATCTCTTTTAAGTCTATGATTGACTATCACTTTCTTAAAGAGGTCTACCCAGATCACTCCATACTCATTGTTAACTGTGCCCCTTCTCTGGCTTCTGTCTTGTTTTCCTTGTCTTTACCATCCACTAACCTAATATAAACTTTAGTCATTATGTCTGTTTTTATCTTGTTTTCCTGCTACCCCTTACTATGAATGTCAACTTCCACAAGGACATTCACTGATGTATCTCAACTGTCTAAAATCACCTCTGACATGTAATAGGCTATCAGTAAATAGTTGCTGTACGTACTGTAGAGATATACTGCCACGACAGAACATTGTGGTAGAGATACACTGCCACTTGGTACTTTGGGGATGGATATAAATTTCTGCAGTGATTCCTTTCCTTCCAGACAGAGGACAAAGATCTAAAAGAATTAGATGGGACCCCTTCCTGGAGGTAACCCCCAGTGGACAGGAAACTTGTAGTTTTCCTTTCCCCTTTAAGAATCTCTGAGATGTTGAAACACAGTCAGCATCTCTGTAGCAGATGATCTGTGACTGGGCATTTGGGAGCATATGTCTTTAGCAAGTGACAGGCATGAACCATGCACAGGTCAACTTTTCAATGAAGCTGCCTTATGTCATTTTGATATATTTTGACTCTGTGGGCCACACTGGGAGCAGAACCAACAAACAGGGCAATTACCTTTCAAAAAAATACCTTTTCCACTATGTAGTCATTCTTCCAACCCTTTTTCACAGCCAAAACTATAATTTGGGGTGGGTCTGAAAAGGAATACAAAGATAGAAAGCTACTTTTGGCAACCAGAAAACCACACTTCAAATTATAGTTGGCTGAAGAACTGAGCCTGAGACCTGGAAGCTACTGACTTCTACTTGAACAGTGTCCTCACTGAGCCATACACAATGGATGGTTTTCATTATGGGGGCATTATGATGTTATATCAGGTCTAGAGACCCTGATTTCTGGAATTCCAGATTAATTTCCTCTCTGTGGAAAATTATATTGCCCCCAAGTTATTCCATGTAAATTAAGCTCATTACCATGCATCTGGTACTTCAGTTCAGTTCCACCATATGAGTGGCCAGACCTTACAAGTGACTTAAATGCAATGATAAAAGATTCTTCTGGAATGAAATGATATGTAGTATCTACTTGCTTTCAGATCATCATAGCATCCACTGGTGTCAGAGTGACAGAGTCAACTGACTTTTCAGTGCTATTGATAAGCTGAATTTAACAATTATTGTCAAGTTGAGTTAACTAAAGAAAAGCCTAATTTACTATCTCATCAATTTGTTGTACCTTCCCAGGAAATAGGAGGAAGCCTAGAGTACTAACTACTCAGAGACCCTCCCTTCTGTTGCTCTAAGAATATACAGCTAAGGGACAGTAAAGTCCCAGATACCTTGTAGGAAAACTGTGAATTAGTATGTATCATAGAAGTATGCCCTTGGCTATAAGCTAACAAGTGAGGTGCTTTACATCTTAAAATAAGTTAGTTAGAAGAGGACATAATTAAAGTGATAAGTATTGATGATTCATAAGGCTTAAGACATGCTCATGCAAAATAATTACCAAGTGCCAAAATATTCTCCCAGTGTCCAAACCCTAGTGTCCAGTGTGTTAAGAAATCCACACTTGGAAGTAGCTATTTGAATTTATTTTATTTATTCATCTGCTTCTTTGTGAAAAAGAAAAATCAATTAAAAATTAAACTTTAACAGCCCAAGAATTAAGGCTTGCCGAGGATTGTGCTGGACGAAAGCAATTTCCTTGGGTACAGAGCAGTGCTTTTGAGAAAAGCACCATCTTTGGGAGCTAGTGCTGCTCTCTAATTTGGTAGCTTTGAGCTGCACTTCTAGGAAAGGAAATACCTTGGACAGTAAATTTTTCAGGTATGTTGCTGTACAATAAATGAAGAATGAACCGCCATGTATTATCCTTAGCTATTTAGGGGAAAGACACTTTCCTGGGAGGCAGTTGTGTGCCTGCCTAAGTTCTGCCTAGTTTTCCATTGTGATCACGTTGTCAGTTATTGCTTACCAGGAGTTTTCAAAGTGGGTGTGTTGGAAATTAGATCATAGACTCTCAGATTGGAAGGCAGATGTCTTGGAGGTCAGACAGCCCCAACTCTGAAATCTGCCTATTCCCAGGACTCTGGTGGGACGGCTGAGTGTGTGTGTGTGTGTGCGCACACGCACGCATGCATGTTTAAATAGGAAATATTTATTTGTTCTCTTCCATGCATTCATTACACACCTATATATCATGGTCCAGGGAGCGCAGTGCATCCTATTTTGAACATTTCTTTTTCTTTTTTAGATGTACCTCAGGAAACTGAAACTAGGAGCAAAATATACCCTAAACACACACACACACATATACACAGTGAAAGAGTTTGTTTTCATTGTTCTTGTTGCTTTTTCATTTCCTCATCCTTCCTCCCCACGCTACATACTTTTACCTGGAAGGGGACTTCTCTCCTGACCTTGGGATAACTCCTCCCTATTGTATTTTCTTCATGTTACTTTTTTACTTTTATTTTGGTACCGGGGATTGAACTCAGAAGTACTCACCACTGAGCCACATCCCCAACCCTATTTTGTGTTGTGTGTAGAGACAGGGTCTCACTGAGTTGCTTAGCACCTCGCCATTGCAGAGGCTGGCTTTGAACTCGCGATTCTCCTGTCTCAGCCTCCCAAGGTGCTGGGATTACAGGCATGGGCCACTGCGCCCAGCTACTTTTTTACTTTTTAAAGGATAGCAGCTTACATTTAGTGCCTCTAGGTCCTCACCTGCATCTTCCATACACACTGACTTCTACCCCTAGCAACAAATAAAACTGCTTTCTCCAGCGTGGACACGGTTGAGGAGTTGTTCTCTCTCAGTCTTCTGGACATGCCTTGAAGCCATCTCCTCTGCAGGAAAGGCTTCTCGCCCCCACAGGGAATCACTTAGCCCACCCTGGTCCACTGTCGCTGTTTTTTTCCTAAACTGGGCCACACCAACTTATTTCAAAAAGCAGATTGCTCTAAGGGCAGGGACTGTGGCTTGCTTCTGCTTTCTTTGACCAGTGCTGTGTCCTGAACATCACAGGAACCCATTAAATGTTGGAAATGGCAGTGAGAAGAAGATGGTCACAGCTGCCAGGAATAAGGCTTTTCTTTTTTTTTTTTTTTTAACTTTTAAACTGAAATTGCTAGTGCATTTGTGGCCTATGATTTAGAGCATGGAATAGGAGTTTAATTTTTAATAATAAAGAGAAAAAGAAGACTTATGGGAACATGAGCGAGTGAGAAACCCCAGTAGAGAAGGAGAATTTTAGTCAAGAGAAAATCTGGAAGAAATCTAAGTGGTTAAAGGAAAAGGAAGGCTTTGCCATATTTACTTTTAAATGATAATGTATAAGGATGAGAAGCTCTTTGTTACATTCTTTTTTTTTTTTAATATCTTTATTTTATTTATTTTCATGTGGTGCTGAGGATCGAACCCAGTGCCTCACGCATGTGAGGCAAGCGCTCTACCACTGAGCCACAATCCCAGCCCTGTTACATTCATTTTTAGACCAAAAAACAAAAACAAGGAACCAGATCTCCAATGGTAATCAGGGAGTGATAATGTTTATACAGATGATTATCAGAGGGCTAAGGGGAAATCTAGTAATCACTAGTTTTTGGAAACCCAGTTTTATTTGGTAAACAGCATCAGGACAGCAAAAGTTATTCATGAAATATGAAGCCAGACAGCCTTAATCCATGATAAATGGTTCTCCAAAGTGCACCAACTTGCCCAGAGGTCTCCAAGAGGTGTAGCTTCTGGCATGAGACTGGACTGAGTCTCCTCCCTGACTTTCACTGTAGGTGGCAACGAACAATTTATAAGCCTCCAGTTGAATATGGTGGCTCATTCTGCTGCTGCCATTTATATCATATTAGTGCCTGCCCTCTTCCTTCCTCATAGGAAGTGGCTAAAATGATTGATGGGAGGCCTGTGAAACTCGTTAAGCTTCTTGAGAGAAATGCATGATGATGTCATCATCATCATCACACAACGTTTGAAATGTTCTCACGTTGTGCTTTGTGATAGGATTTTCAGCACTGTGGTCTCAGTCTGTGTTAATCTTATCTCATGCTGCTGACCTTCTGAGCTCTTCCCTAAAAGAGCTTGGGGAAGAGGGAGAGGAGTTTGCTCATTAAGCAAGACATTTAATGAACAGAATCCTCATGTCTTCACAGGCCTGTCCATGTTCACTTCTGTCTCCAGTGTATGTGAGCTATTCTCACCCATCAGGGTAACAGAGACACCAGTAGGTGATACACAATCAATTTCTCTTTGGTTTTAAAATATAGTTTAAAATTTACTTTAAAGAATTATGTCCTGGGAAATTATTTCACACTCACCAAGTCATAATAGGAAAAGAGTGCTATAAGGAAATTGATATCCAAGGTAGCCGAGTCCTCGACCCCTGGCCAATAGCAGAGCAAGGGAAAAGTAGCAGGTCTCCTGTGACACAAACTAGTGCTCATTTTCCTCTCATTATATCACACTTTCTCAACATGAGAGGACATAAGATGGACATAAAATGATTTAATACCTTTTTACTCACATCTTAGACAAGACAATAATATAATTGAGCCATCAGAAGGCTAAATCTAAAACTTTTACCTTCAATTCTACCTGTCAGAATACAGTGCAGAAACAAAAAGTTTAGAGAGATTGCATTGTACATTGGTCTTTAGAAAATTCTGGAAGCTAGTTACTTCTGAGAGATAGCCCATGAACACTTTTAATCCAGCCAAAAAGAGAAGGGCCTTGAGGGAATGGTGTTAGATGGAAGAGTTGATGTTGAGGTGTTTATAGTCAAAAAATGGGAGATGACAGTAAGGAATCTAATATCAAATACTGGCACAGATGCTGGAGAACCCAAGCAAAGGGGGTAAGGAGTCCAAGAAGGAAGCCAGGCTGTCATCTAGCAAAGGCAGTATGCCAGCTTGAGGGTCCCTGTACTGGCCATATTTTTGAGGCAGTAGAAAGTCTCTAAGAACTAAAGAGAAAGCCTGGATGTTGTGTTTCTTGGGCTATAATTGCTCTGCTTCAGCAGGATTAGTGGGATCAGAAAAGGGATTGGAGCCAGGCGTAGTGGCACACCCCTATAATCACAGCACTTTGGGAGGCTGAGACACGAGAATCACGAGTTCAAAGCCAGCCTCAGCAATGGTGAGGCGCTAAGCAACTCAGTGAGACCCTGTCTCTACGTAAAACACAAAATAGGGCTGGGGCTGTGGCTCAGTGGTCAAGTACCCCTGAGTTCAATCCCCAGTACCAAAAAAGAAAAAGAAAAAGAAAAGGGGTTGGAAAGAAGTGGAAAGTTACTTTGTGTGTGTGTATGTGTGTGTGTGCACGCTCATGTGCTACCATAACCAGTGTAGAACCACCTCCTCTAATGGGTTTTGGCTCAGAGGGCCCTGCTGATAAGAACAAAGTTTTATGTTCTATAGGAAAGCCACAGGGAGCCTTTAGAATGAGTGAGTGGGCTCCAGGAAGCAAAAGCACCCCCACCACAGGGAGGGAGTGGTGTGACAGTGACAATGCCTTTGTGTGATCTCCTTTGTTCCCTGCATCCCTACCATATGATGGCAGATGGGCAGAATTAGGGAAGGAAAGCACATCAGTTGGGGTCCCAGCAGGAAACATATGACAACTCTCAAACCATGTAATTGGAGAGAATTTAATGAGTGGCTCTTTAAAAGCTATGAGCAGGTTCAGGAAAATACCTAGGGATAATGAGGCCACCTGTGCCAGCACCAGAGGGAGTCATTACTGCCCTTAGGACTCTATGGAGGAGCATCATTACTGCCCTAAGGGCTCTACGGAAGGAGAGGCTTTGTGGAGCCACAGAGCTGGAGGAGAAGACTGTCAAAAGAAACATGACTTTCTAGTAGCAAGTCAGAGACAACTCACCAAGGAGGCAGTGGTGTGAGGTGCTGGTAAACACAGGACATCACTCTCCTGCTATTTCCATCCTGTGAGCATGCCCTTTCTTGACTGAGTTCACCTGAAAGCCAGAGGGCACAGGTACCTGGAAGCCTTCTTGAGAGGTCAGCCTGCTAGGGCACAAAACAAGTTGCAGAAGAGTGAAGAGTAGGTCCCCGAGAGCCAATGGAACATTCAGAAGAGGACCAGACCAGAACAAGGTCTGCTGGACAGAGCTTGTAAATGTCTGCCTGGGCTTGAAGAGGAAACCCAAATATCAAACTCCAACAATAGCGTAAAGCCCATAATTTGGATTTCTTCTTTCAGTATTTTGTTGTTAATTAATATTAATTAATACTAATTAATATTAATTAAGCATCTCTTCTGTGCCAGGCATTGGGAAACCTCTTGAGATAGAAGAAGGAGAGAAGGGAGGGAGGGAGGAAGGAAGGAAAAAAGAAGGGAAATAAGGAAACATGGTGCCTATCTTCAGGGAGCCCAGAGTCATGTGGAGAGTCTGTGCTTTAAAAGGAGGCAGGTGATGGGATTGCTGAAAAAGCAGAGAGAGAGGAATCCCTCAAAATCTGCATTTCCCAGTGGAGGCCATGTTTAAGCTGTGACTTCAGGGCTGGAAAGAAGTCAGGGTGGGGCAGGGGAAGAATGGTTGAGAAGGCTCTAGTGCTCTAAGCAGAGACAAGGGAAGGTGCAATGACAAGAAATAAAGGAGCATCGTCCTTTTGTGCAACTGTTGAGGTCATGGCCAGACTTCAAGAGGAAGGCTGCAGGATTCTCAACATCAGCTCCCAATTTGCTCTTAGAAGATAGATAAAGAAGGTTTGATGGGTTCACCATCCATTTAGAAAGACCTGGCTTTTTGTGAACATTCCTTTTTGTGTATCAGCCTGAATACTCCCAGACCCCCATTCCGTGATGATTGTCATCTCCTCAATGTGTAAAAGGAGCCAGAATTTCTGCCTATTATTTTCAGATTGCTTCCTCTGCAGGAAATTGTGTCAATTCATTTGGACGTTTGTGGCTTTGCCGTACTCCCCAAGCCATTACATCATTATGTGGTAACTCAGAACTCCAGTGGCACATTATCAGAGCTGACTATTTCTGGAAGCTAGGAGATAACAAACAAAGCAGCTTCATTTGGCCTATAAGCATGTTAAACACCCTGGGCAGGGGACAGCAGAATACAAATATGCCTTCCTCCTGACTTTTATCAAGGAGAGGCGAGGGACGTGGGATAGATATAAATTATGTGCCCTGCTTCAGCACAGGATCTATCATAAAATCTATTGCCACTGATACAAACTGACTTCAGTGTATAATTTAGTGACAGTTTTGTGTATTATGTCTCCTCGCTGACAAGATTGCTGCATGGTGAATTTTGCTGCATCTAGGTATGGATAGAGCAGCCTCAAGGTTTAAGCCATTTTATTCCATCCTGAATTAACATGCTCCACCTAATCCTCATCTCCCTGGGAGACTGCGAATTGTGCAGGAGGATGAGCAGAAGGCTTTTTGAGCAGGTGGCTGGGGCCTGTGTTTCCACTTGCCTGCATACCATTCCCCCTTGTGAGACTGCTGATTGAAACTTACTCTAAGATTACCTTGGTAATAATTTGAGCCTTATCAGGGAAAATAAAAAAAAAACCACACAACAAATTAATGAGGTTTCTACCGATAAAAGAAATATAAAGGGCTTACTTTCCTAAAGATGCCTGATACCATGGATAAGTCATAGACAAATAGAAAGCTTGCTGTGGTTTATGCCTAATTATAAATGACTTAATACTAAGTCAGACCCAAAAGATTCAGGGGTGTGATCATTAGGAAACCCAATTAGTTAGGGGGAGACATATCAAGATTTTCATTAATGCGAAGAAGTCTCTGCTTCTCCACTCATATTTCGTACTATCTTTGTGGCAAATAAGGAAATTTACCTTCCCAGGTAGATGAATTGGGTTGAGGCAGTGAAATATATTGCTTAATAATTGCTTTCTTTGACTATTCTAAGGCACTAACTGTTAGGACTTTTCCTGAGACCAGTAATCACAGAAGGTATTAATGTCTTGTTACCCAGTGAACCAAGCAGGCCATGAGCATATTAATGAGAAGGCAAAAGATTTGCTCACAAAAATGTTAACGGGACAAATTTAGTAAGATCCATGGCCACCCGTGCATCTCTTCAGGCTGCTCCCTTCCTCAAGAGGGGCTGGCTGTGTAGCTGCAGTGTGTCTCCTCCTTTGCCCACTTCAGGGTCTTCACCCACCATCTTTCCATATGACTTTGCTTCTCCACCCACCAATTCTCTCTCTCTTCCCTTCCCCATTTGTGTCATAGGTAATCTGAATCAATGAGAACAGATGATTTAAAGAGCTAGAGAAGATGAAAATGATTTCCTTAAGGGTAGCAGAAATAGATTTGCAGTTGTCTAAGGATTGCTTAAAATCACCTTGGGCCTTTATGTAAAAGCTATGATACTCACCTTTTGGCTAATTAATATAATTTTTATACACACACACACACACACACACACAATCTTAGAAGGTGTCCCAGAGTTTTTAGTCAAGCCAGGGTGGGACCTCTACTGTAGTTGGTTACATGAAGAAAGCATTCAGGGCTTCTTCTTGTGGCCCTCAAAATCTCCTTCCACCTGAATAAGTTGCCATCCTTTTTCCTTTTTCCTTCCCCTCCTCTTTCTCCGTCTCTTCATGCTCTCCCCTTTCTCTTTATCAAATTCTGTTTTTCCAGGTGGATTTTAAAAACCCATCCAAAAAGGGATGGAAGTTGGAAACAAGTTTTATCATTTTAACAGGGGACCTCACTTGTATAATTATTGCTAGATAATTCCTTGTCTGTTTAGAGAAAGCCTCTGAATCATCTGTAACCTGGTTGAAAATGCTCTGACCCCACTGTAAAGTCCAATAATTCTAATTGTGAAATTTTAGCTTCCAGCAAGGGTAGCAGCAGCAAGGGAGCCTTGCAGGGTGTCAAACAGATACAGCTTCCTGTGAATCTCATGTGGCAATTTAAAATAGTAATAAAAAAGCCAGCACCCAGATGAAAAGCAAGCCCAGCTTGGAGGACTTGGAGAGGTAGGGAGGGGGAAGGCCACCTACCATAAAATTTTTCTACGATTACCAGAGGGAAGCCTCTCAGATAAAACATCTGCCTCCTCTTGGGTAAGTTGGGGAATTTTAGCAAGCAGTGCAGGAAGATAGAGAAATTCTGTGCTCTTGAACTAGGATTTGGGCTCTTTGCCAACAAAGTCCTTGGCTTCTTACCTCTAATATGTGTGCCTTCATTCTTCATTTCCATTCTAGTTGCTTCCTGCCTGGTACCCTGTTCCTGCAAGACCTTCTTCTCAATCAGTTGCCACACATATTTTCCTCTAAACTACTCAGGTCTATGACCATCTTTCTTAGAATTATCTGCCTTTTACTAAGGAATTTGATCTGTAAGTTCTCAGGTACTATAATTGAGAGAAGGAAAGCTGGAGAAAGAGAAGTATTTTGAGGGCTGAGGACTGAGAGCAGTGTTATATAATTGAAACCTGGAACATCTCTGAAGGCCCACATGGTAAAGGATTGGTCCCCAGGACGCACTACAAGGAGGTGATAAAAATTGTAAAAAGGGTTGCCTTAGTGGGAGGTTTTAGGCCATTGGAGCTGAAACCTCAAAGAGAACTCTGGGATTCTGGCCCCTTTGTCTTCTTCTCTTTTACTGCCTAACCAAAAGGTGAGTGGTTTTGCTCCTCCACAGGCTGCCCACCATTATATGCTGCCACAGGCCCAAAAGCAATGGGGCCAACCTACCATAGACTAAAACCTCCAAAACTGTGAGCCAAAATAAGCCTTTTCATTTAATAAATTGATTATCTCAGGTATTTGTAACAGTAACAAAAAGCTGATTAACACAAGCAGCATCTCTAAAATTCTTCCCCAAATTTTATTGTTAAGAGGCTGGTTTTAAGGTAAGCCATGACTTGGGAGTACTTCCAAATTTACCAAGAATCCTCCCAAAGCCAACTTATCAGACTCAAGTGTTTAGGCAGTGCCTAGGGACATGGTCAATATTCATTCAAAAACATCAAATCTGTAATCAGTAGATCAGCATCATCATCATGGTGGGACAGCCAGCTCTCCCGGCTGCCGGGAATGCTTTCCATGTGTTCTTGGTTGTGGTTGTGGTTTTTGGCTTTGTTATTATCATTTGTCTCCAAAATGGAACCAGCAGTTCTTGTACTGGATAGTGCTTTGTTTACTTATTGTCTCAGAACAACAACTGACTCCTGACCAGAAATAAAAACCCGAAGAGAGGAATGTTTGACACTGTCCTGTCAGTTAGTGGGTACAAAATTATTCTGAACCAGGATAATTGTGTGGGAAGAAGCAGACAAAATGGTCCTCTCAAAAAGTATGCTCTGATTTTCACACTGGTAGTGACACATTCAATATGTACATTCGCTAAGAAGTAGTTTCAGGGAAAAAAAAGTCTTTTTTTTATATTGCACAAATGTTCAAAAAATGTAAATAACTTCAATGTCTATTTTGGCAATAGGATATATTGACCAAAAATGGTGTGCAAATGTTAAAAAGAAAAAAGTCTAGATTGTTCTAGAATTTGTTACAGATCTAATTCCAAAAACGATCAAGAAAACCACCCTCTTAAAGATTTTCTGTGAAAGTAATTGATAAAAAGGTGTTCCTGCAGGTATGTGTGTTTCTGTGGTTGGGTTTCTTTTCCTACCGAAAATAAAGTGTTTGAGTTCACAGCACAAAATAAGGAAGGCAATTTTGTATGCCAATCTTATAAAACTCATAGCCTCTTACTTTATTTTCCCACTACATTTGTTCCCTTCAGGGCATTTTGAGCAATAGGGGGAAAAGGAAACTAAATTTACATTCTTTCTTAGATAACTCCTGAAGAAAAGGAGAAATAAATAAATGTGAGAAAACGCATGTGAATTTTTTTCATGAAAATTTTTTCTAAACTAATCCACTATTGAAACTGCTAACAGCTGTTTTTCCACACTCTATAACCCCCAGCAGGTAGAAAAATCCCCTGCAGATTTCAAGATATTGCATGTCAGTGTAGTGAAGCACAATTCTTTGCTATTATTTTAAGGCCAGGTTTCCAGTATTACTTCAACAAGAAAAGTTCCTGTGCTATATGAGTAACCATTGCCTAGCTGGCAAAAGGTAGTATTATATTATTGCCAGCCAGACACAAGGTAGGTGGGTTGCCACTTCAGCTCCTCATGCTTGACTGCACCCAGAACCAAACCTAGGAAATTTGTAAGGCACCTGGATGATGTCATCCTGAGTTCCTGTTTTAAACTTTAATGTGGACATTGCATCCATTTTCATCTGAATAAAGCCAATGATACAGCTCCCCCAGCACTTATTCACTATATCAGTGTTCAGAGATGTACCCAATGCTTATGCACGTTTAATTTTGTTTTTACATAGACAATAAGCAAACAGAGACCTCCCAAGAGGAAAGCCCCAGGCAGATTGTTCTCATTGCTCTAGGCCTTTTAAGGGAAGAGTATCCAATCATTGTTTCAAGAAAATTAAAAGTGTGGTCCTCAAATTTCAGTGGAAGGTGTTCAATTTGGAGAAGTTGGAAAACAGGCAAATTGGTCTTTTGGGCTCTAACTTGAGTCTTAACTTTATCATTTCATTCCTTTTCATTTCTCTCAGTTGGTGAGTATTTAGGAGAGTGGATTTTAATTTCCATCCAGAATTGTGGGATGGACAAATATTTTTATCTATAGGGTGTTGCCTTATTTGCACATTTGAAGAAGACCCACCACCATGGATGGAGGAAGGAAAAGTCCCTCCATTCAGTGTTCTGCATAGAAACTTGGCATGTTGTTCCCTCTCACTTCCCCTTGTCCAAAACTAAGCCACATCGAGCTGCAAAAGAGGCTGGGGGATATACTCTTTTTTCCTACCTATTTGTCCACACTTTCTGGTCAGGATAAGTATTCAATAATTTTTATTACCATTGGTCTAATAACTATTTTTACACTAGAAATTAAAAATGAGAAAAAAATGAATCAAGACAGTCTATCCAACTTGCCTTTATTCAACTAAAACAAAATCTAAGTCAGAATAAAATTGGTTAAAAAATGTATACTATTAATGTGTTTGAAATTTTTTCTACCAAATTAGACTCTAGCAAAGAAACTATATATTATCAATTTTCTATAAAAACACATACAGAAAATAGACACTTTAAAATCACATGTGCAAATTATCAGAGGGGCATTAAGATTGTGATTTGAAGTGCAAAGAAAACTGTGATTCAAACAGGAAATATTCATAATAACCTCACTTCTGCCCTTTCACCTCTACATACATGGATAAATTATGTTGGTTTTTCATTACAGGACCACACACACTGGATTCTGTAACATCATTTTGATCAACATTGTCAGGTATCAGAAAGTAGCTGCACATTTGGCAGATGCTATTTTAAGTAACTCTTTATATCATGTCATATGTTTTCAGGCAAAAGTACTGTACACATGTAGAATATGCATTTGTGATCATCTTTTTGACAAAAGAACCTGACAGTTTTGCCAGCACTTCCCCTGGCTTCTAGTTGTTCATTAGAAAAGGGATTGGCAAAGAGCCTCCCGTCTCTCCTGAGACTCATCCTCTTTATGGGGTCAGTGTCAGGACAGATGGAGTGTTGGGAACCAGTGAGAGACCACTGTTACAGCCTGCCTCGCCTTCCTGCAGCGTGCACCTCCCTCATTATTCATTCATTTTCCTAATGATCTACCAATTGGAGGTCCAGTTGCAAAAATGCACTATTCTTTGTGTGTGTGTCAAGAGAGGTTTTTGTTCTAAAACACCCAGTGGCCCATCATATAGGATGTTCCTTGTGCTAGTATGGCACCTGTATTTTTCTCTCCATACTGTATGCACCAGCATTTAATCATCTCTACCTCTCTGTTTTTGGTAGCCTAAAACTTTGACCATGACAGGATCCTGGAGAACTTTCTTAGGCATTAATATAAAATCAAATCTCCATCCAGAAAATTTTCCTGTAAAAAGCATGAATATTTTAATCCTCCAAAGATTAGCTTGTCTCAATTGAGTATTGTTGAGTTGGAAGCAGCAGTGCGCATTTGTTGTCCTAGTTACTTGGGAGGCTGAGACAAGAGGATCACTTGAGTCCATGAATTCAAGACTAGCCTGGGCAGCATAGCAAAACTCAAGACTCACTCTCAAAAATAAAAAAAAGAAGAATGAATTAATGATTAATGAAGGAGAAAGGAAAGAAACTTAATTATTACCTTTGCCAAGTTTAGTTTTGAAGAACAACCCCCCCCCCATCACCAGCATTATTAAAAAAAGAATAAAGACATCAATTAAAGGACTACAGTTGGGCTAGGGTTGTAGTTCAGTGGTAGAACCCTTTCCTACAAGGCACTGGGTTCCATCCTCAGCACCACATAACAATAAATAAATAAAATAAAGGTATTGTGTCCATCTACAACTAAAAAGTTTTTTAAAAAAGACTATAGTAAAATTTCATACAATTTAATTTCATGAAGTACATCTTATTTTGCTGGATGCTCTTTCTCTTCCCCTCTCCTTCTAGGGTCACATTGTCGCTCACCTCTGCTGTTCAGTTGCTTGGTTCTTTTTGCGGCATACTGGCTTGCCTTCAAGAGTGTCAATTCCAGCTCCCCGTCACTTTTACATGCATGGAGCTCTGAGGTGTTATGGCACTGATTCTCATCCCAAGTCTTCATCAAAAACCAAAGTCAGACTCCAGCTTGTCATTCGAAGACTCTTGGTTCAGATCTTTAAAGAGCGTATTTAATTAGTGGCTGGCCAGTGTTTGACTGATTCTTGCTCAATCAGCAGTGGCTAATAGAGATCCTGTGTAGATACATGCTTTAAGGCCATCTTTAAGGATCTTCTCAGTGGCATATAAAACAAGAAGAAAAAGTTGGATTTGTCCAAAAATTGACTAAATATCTCAGTGTCATTGAAATATTTTATTAAGTTAAACATTTCAAATTTTGATACTTCTGGATACCAGAATATTCACTATATATGCACTTTAATGTTCTCATTGTCTGTTTTAGTTGGCATAATACAAATAGAAAGGTATATCACTCAGCAAAATGGCATTCTAATTCTAATTTCCTCATTTGGTAAAAATTGCTTGATGTTATTGATGATGATGATATTGATAAGACTGATGAACCTGAAGAAACAGTCCATTTTAGCTATCACATTCACAAGGAAAATAGAAAAAAAGTCCTCCAGACATTATTAATATTTTAAGTGCTACCACTGATAACCCATATAATGGCTATAATAAAATTTAGAAGCCCTTGGTATTTTACACTTTTATCCCTGAGATAATGTTATATTTTCTTTTCCTACCTCCCTAATGGATCCGTAGATAATAAGAAATTAAAATGATCAGTTACCTGAAAATACTCAAAGAGAAAACTTGAATCTATTTCAAGCTGTAGATTTAGCCTAATACACATAGCAAAAATTAGCATTGGTATGACAAAGAAGCAGATTAAACTGTCTTCTGGAGATGTTAAAAAATAAGCCATCAAAAGCCTTCAGCACAGGCATGATGATAATGAATTATGAATATAGCATTTATCTGTAAAACATGTCATGGAGATCATTCAATAGCTATTCATGGCTATTTTATCTTTCGAAATATTGTAGAGAACGTAATAGTCAGCAGAAAGTGTTTTTACCCCATCATTTTCTTCAAAGTTCAAAATACAGTCTGTAGGTTCACCCTCTATCGAGTGTTCAAAACAAAGAAAAGAAAGAACAACAAAGATGGCAAGTGGAGGAGTGAAGACACAGAGAAGTGACAGTCACCGAGCTAGGGTGGCACTAAGAGGTGGATGGCTGTCTGAGGGGGTGAAAACACTGCACCCTTCAACTTTGCCCATACCAGACCATTATAGTCTATTTGGGGGAGGACAGGGAGTCAATTGAATAAGAATACAGAGAGAAGCTTTTGGGCTTCTTAAATGAATGAGGCATGGATGGAACTAGTTTACTGAATTTAACATAGAAGCCAAAACTGGCATGTCACACAGGCTTGTGCTGCTCAGACAGAATGTGCTTTGACTGTTCCAACGGGTTAAAGAACTCAAAATTCAAAATGGCAGAATTTTGTCCTATTTGCAAGTAATGTATGGACTTCTAAAGTTTTCAATGGAAAAAGTCACTTTTATGTTAACTTTAAGTACAAAGACATAGATAACATGTATGTAATATTCAGTCATCGCATAGGAAATAAGTCCAGAATTGCAGAGTGCCCATGGGATAAGTTTCTCGGGTGTCTTACCTGGAAGATGGAAGAGCGATGAGGAGAAAGTGGGGATTTATTATGTGTGTGTCCACTGGTACAGAGATTCATCTGAGTCAAAAATGACTATTTAGTCTTCAAAGCTAAATTCTGAAGTGCCTGATGATACAGTTTTCATTAAAACAAATAGAATAATTACCAGCATTAATACAATTATGTTAAATACATGCTAATGTGTTGATTTTCCTAAATAAATACTCACATAAATGACTTATTTCAGTTGGCAATATTCCACTGTTTATAAGGGGATTTTTTTGCTTTGCTTTTTTTGTTTTTTGATGCTGAGGATTGAGTCCAGGACCTTTCACATGCTAGGCAACTATTCTACCACTGAGCCCAGCCCCTAATATCATGTTGTTGAAGAGACAGTGTAATACTTTTGGATATTTGTGGTTGTCAGAGAAATTTCCCTTGTGAAAGGATTAGTTTTTCACCCAGAAAAATTTTTGTCCTGATTCATTCTCTTACCTATGCACACACATGCCTGTGTGGATGCGCACACACACATACACACACGCGCACGCGTGCCTACACACAAATCCCTCTTACGGTACTGTCTCTGCCACAGTATTACTTCTCCCATGTGGCCTTGATGATTTGCATGTAAGAGTTCTGCCGCTTTGTTCTATGCCTATGCATAGTAAATATAAATGTAGCTATTTGTAATAATAAGCTCAGGAAAACCAGAAATTGACTTAATGAGCTATCAAACAGCTTTGGAGGGGGAAGTCATTCAACAACACATAATTCAGGATTAGACAAGTGAGAGGGTTGAGAAGGAAGAATGTGGCAAGAAACCAGGGAGATGCCCAGAAAAGATCTTTCAGAAAATGATTAACAGAATCTGAGAAAACTGCTCTGAGGGGTTGAGCTAATGTTTTATGGTGCTTACTACATACCACGTATGCTCTTAAGTGCTTTCTGTGTGTCATTCACTGAATTCTGGATTCTACAATTCAAGTATTACCCCATTCCACAGGTAAATGGAGGTAGACAGAGGTCAAGTAACTTGCCCAATGTCACTAGATAGGAAGAATAAAAGGGAAAAATTAACTGAGCTGGATTCACAGTCCATGCCACCAACCACTATACTATATAGCCCCTAGGCCTTGTTCCTGAAATGGGGCAGTGGATCTAGGTGTTTTTATTCTGGAAAAATAATTCTATTAGTAATTCAAATACTCTTTTGGGGGGGTACCAGGAATTGAACTCAGGGGCACTCGACCACTGAGCTACATCACCAGCCCTAGTTTGTATTTTATTTAGAGACAGGGTCTCACTGAGTTGTTTAGCACCTCACTTTTGCTGAGGCTGGTTTTGAACTCATGATCCTCCTGCCTCAGGCTCCAGAACTGCTGGCATTACAGGCGTGTGCCACCACACCTGGATTCAAATACTTTTTAAGTACCTACTACACATAAGAGCCACATATCATGGGGAAGTAAGCAATAAATCAGGTCACTACCCTACAAAGAGTTAAGATGGCTATAGAAACCACTGAACTACTAAGTAGAATGTGACATAAATACAAAAAAGAAAAAAAAGAAGACACAGATTGATGATATGTAGTTCCCAAAAGAGAATGTGAAGGGAATAAAGGAGGTGGATAGAAAGTGAGGAGATGGAACAGAAGCCTTGTGAAGAGGACATTTGACAGTTACACTGGATTTAGCTACACAGAGGTGGAACGAACATTCAGACAAGGAAAAACAGCATATTGGAAGGTAAGAGAATTTGGGTAGATACAGCAAGCAGATTGTTAGTTTATATCGGCTTTGCAGGAGCAGGGGACGTGGGCTAGGTTCAAGCCAGCAGGAGTCTTAAAGGCAATAGTAGAGGGTTTGGATTTTATTTGGTTGGGAACAATGAAATTTTTTGAAATATGCTTTGGGAAGATTAGTCTGTGAGTTACAACAGCACGGTTACTTGACATACTAACGCCCACAGTAATAAAGCTGTTCATTTATGCGCAATTTAGTATAACAAGCATTCATTGAGGGCTCCCTAGGAATGCTGTTTTGTGTTGGTTTGGAGAGTTTGGAGGGAAGATCAAAATAAATAGTTTGTTATCTTTAACTTCAAGATGGTACATACAGGTACTCTAATTGTTATGAAGAAGTGTAAGTTCTATGAAGACCCAAAGGAAAGGAGTGTCAATTCTAATTGTGAATGCTTGTGAAGAGCCTGTCTGTCCTCTTAGACAAGGCGAGCTGAACCTCCATTGTCATGTTGTACAGTTGGCTTCCAAACTCAGATCAAGTGACTTTTCATCACTGAGGGCCTAAGCATGCACAAATCAGTAATGATACCCATCACTTCACTTAGAAAGTGTATGTCATTATTGGCCCTAATTGTCTTTTCCCAGATAAATATTGATCATTAATACTGAGAAAACAAACTGTAGCTAAGAACAGAACATATAATCAGCCCTTCCATGGTCGTTATGATAAGGCCAATCAGAATATATTTAGGTCCCTAGCATTAGAACATCATGCTTAGCATGTGCAAAATCCTGGGTTTGATCCCCAGCACCAAAATAAATAAATTAATAAATACAAAAACAGAAAACGAAAGCAAACAGTTGGAAGAACTTTAGAGTTGATGGAGAGGTGTTAGAAGCCTTTGCCTTGTCTTACCCTCCACTCTGCTTCCTATAGGATCACATCAGGCAAGTTGAGGACTAGAAGAGACCTAACTATTTTATGAATGTTTGGATTAAAATTTCAAATCAAGGCCCAGGAGTAATCTTGGACTATACAGCAAAGATATCTTGTAGAGTCAAATGAATTATGTGCATCGTCATCCATTGTGCTATTGAATGGTGTATGGGACACGCATAGCAGGTATTGATGCTTATCACAATGCATGAGAGAGTGTGGCTGCTTAAAACAGCAATAAATAGGCTTAAGTCAGAAACTTTAATGTTCTAATAAGTGAGTCTTACTGAGCTTAACAAGAAATAGCTTTTAGGATTTTCCAATTGTCATAAAATCTACATAAAAACATTTGATGACAGCACATTGATCATAGGAAAATATTAGAAAACAAATTAAGTTTAGAAAACTGAATTATTTAAAGAGAAGGAAAGAAAGCACAAACACACCTTCAATGATCATGCAGAGGATGTAAATTCAAAGGAAGAAAATAAATAATTTCCTCTTGGTGTCAAGAAGATCCACTTAGAGCTCATGGGATAAGACTAAGATAAGGGACATTAAGCTAAAAATCCTGAAAAAAAAAAAAACTTCTTATTGAAAATGTTCAAGTTGTGACTTAGTTTCAGGGAAATTGATAACCACACCTTTCCTAAATGAGGTGTTAGAAAGCACATTGCAAGAAATATTCTGCTTTGCTGAATTTTATGATACACCCAGATACTTTAAAACATAAAAATTTTATTTCAAAGTCTTTCCTATATTGTGATGTGCTTGTCATCACCTGGTGCTGCCACTGAAGTTTCTACTTGCATCTGCTTCCAACTGTGTCACTATCTCCCACATATCCTGGTGACAATTAAAACATTGCAAATGTATTCTCAAAAGAAATGGGCTTACATAATCAAAAGATTAATAATGTTATAATCATGCAATTTTGAATGCCTCTGAGACAAAGACCATCCACCATATAACCCTGGGCTCATTTTTATAACAAGAAAATAAATATAAAAACCAAAAGAAAGAAAGGAAATGTACCTCTTGATTGTGTGTGCTTATTGCAATTGGAAACATGGACACAGTTGCAATGAAGTGTAGCCATAAAGACACTGGACACTGGACATGGGTCCTAGTCTGGTCCAGGAGTCAGTGGCTCTCGGCCCTTCTCTGTCCTTGTAAAGTTGTGTTTCCCTGGGAAAAACATTGCTCCTGTTGGTGTCTGTTTCCTCATCTGTAAAGGGGGCTCATACCAGCCTCCATAGTCTCATGCAATGCCTGTGAACTCACTTTGGAGAGTTGGAAGGACTCTATGCATATAAGAGATGATTAGGAGGTGATCTGAGGTGTTTTTTTTTTTTTTTTTTTTTGTTTTTGCACTTGCATTTGAATATGGATGTGTCTGATGCTCTGGGAATTCAAAACACTTCAAACCATGTAATGAAGCCATACTGTGAACACTTAATTAATTTAGAGTAGGTGCTAATTCTTAATAAGAACTTTAAAATATGGTTTTGTGAATAAATCATAATTCATAGAATCCACCCACATATAAATAAGATTTGCCTATAGCTTAAAAAGATATACTTTTAAACAGGATCTGAAAAAAGTCAAGGAACTTTATTTCCAGGTTTCTGTAGTGAATGACCTCTCAATATGAGGTAATATTTCAGAGTTAGCAAAGCATTCCTTGCCACCAAGAGAGGACATAATATGTTGTTACTTCAAGAACTCGTAATACAAAAATGATCATTCATTTATCCTTCATTATTCCATCAGTTGATTCTCTAGATTGTTCAATAAGTGGTAAAGAGTATATGGTAGGTGACATAAGCAGGCTGCACTCAGCCATATGAATAGTACAGAGGAAATGGATCTGTGTTTGGCTGCTGGCCTAACTGGTCAATATCTATGTATCACCTCTGAATACGGGAATGAAAAGACAAGGCCCTGGCTGCAGGGAGTATTCCATCTCAATGAAAGGCAATATTATTGATCTTTAAAAATTTTTTTTACATCAATATGATCAATCTTATAATTGAGTAATGTACATTGTTCATGGGAAAAGCTGGCAAAGGGACCCATAGGGCTGCCCTAGGGAAATTGAAGAATGCTTCAGAGGCACGTCTTAGTGAACAGAAGGAGAGAGAAAGACAAATAGACTGTCTGGGCACCCAAGAGAAGCATGAGCAAATTTGAAATGTCCTAAAAGCAACTAATTAATTACTGATGGAGAAGAATATTAATATAATAGAGTGCAGGCGAGAAGATGGAAGAGAATTAAGAATCAGGTGTAGCTTGGATGATTTATGATGAAGATAAAGGGAAACCATGGGAGAATTTTAAAGACATGATCAAATTTGTGATGGGTCTTATACAAGGATGCTGTGCATGAGAAAAGATGTAGACCCAACCCTCGGGGAGCTTTCTAAAGAATCTGAACATGACAAAATGGTCATGTGCAATGTAGTAAAGAAAATTGCAAATGAAAAAAAAAGAAAAACAACTCATATTTGATCCTGTAAGTGCTGCTAGTTGTAAAGTAAAAATTGGCTAAAAGTTTCCCAGGAAGATACTTTGGTTTCATTACACTAAAATATCAACAGCATAATTTGACTCCCATAACTTCTAAAAGTGTTGCCACAAAGAACACATTTTTTAGTCGGCTTTGTCATCGCTGTGATCAAGAGACCTGACAAGAACAATTCAAGGAAGAAAAGTTTGTTTGGAGTTTCAGATGTCTCGGTCCATAGATAGCCGATTCCATTGCTCTGACCCCAAGGTGAGTCAGAACATTATGGTGGAAGGGCATGAAGAAGGCAAGCAGAGCAGGACATAGCAATCAGGAAGCAAAGCGCTCCACTCACAGGGGACAAAATATATACCCTAAAAGCATGCCCCCAATGTACTCCCTCTCCAGCCACACCCTACCGACACACATGTACCACTCAGTTAATCCCTATCGGTGGATTAATGCACTGATTGGGTTAAGGCTCTCATAACCCAATCTTTCACCTCTAAACTTCCTTGCATTGTCTCACACCTGAACTTTATGAGGACACCGCATATCTAAAACATAACACCATGAAAGCATAAAAATGTATCAAAAGAATTTGAAGTGAAAGAATCCTTACAGTAAATTTAAAAACAAAAATAACTTTCAGGGGCTGGGATTGTGGCTCAGCAGTAGAGCGCTTGCCTCGCATGCGGGAGGCCCTGGGTTCGATCCTCAGCACCACGTATAAATAAATAAATAAAACAAAAAATAAATAAAACAAATGTCTATAAAAAAAATTTAAAAAAATTAATAACTTTCATGCCCAGAATCATCCAGATTCCCTTATATTCTGAGCCTCCAAAAATTTGCTTGATCTCTACTTAGTTTTGTGTGAACTCAGCCAAAACTGATGTTTCTAACAATAGTTTCTGTGGAACTTAGTAAAATGGTGCCAGAGACATGGGAGAGAAATGGTATAAGGAGGGGGGAAAGGGGACTGTGAATGAAGTCTCTTTGCAGTTCTGGCTTTTTTCTTTTATAGATTGCCATGGTCTTTCTCCTTTGCAAAATACCATTCAGAAGCAGAATCCTATATCTACAGATGATCTAGGGGAATAGCCCAGCTGTGCTTTTCATATATGCACCTAACTTATTTCAAGGGTGTTTTTGTTTTATTTTTACAGCTGCAACGTGTTAGCAGTCCAAAAAAAGCTGCCAGGAGTACAATCAGATGAATTAGCTTAGGGCTGGTTTTCATGGTATATTCAGAGCTGTTCTAAATAAGTTCCCTGTGCAGTTGCTGAATACCCTGAGTGATCAGAGCTGTTTCCCAAACAGAGTCGGAATGGTTATTTCTCCATTTGCAGCTGCTTATTTGATTTTTAAAAAGACCCTTCGAAACATTTTCTCATTCCCTTAAAGAACTGTTATATATGCATATATACAGAATGAGGTTGCTGTTACAACAAGAAAAATGAAGACATTGACAGTCAGTAGAATCTTCATGAAAACCAATCATGAAACTGAACTGCAGGTGCTCCTAAGTTTATGGGTAGGTTATAATCATCAGCCAATAATAAATTCCTATATTATATTCTATTTTTCTCTGAATTTCACTATAATATTCAAGAAATGCTTTTCTCCAAAGCAAAATAACCCAATGGTCTGACAAGTATATTTTGGATGAGGAACTGGTTAGACTAAAAGCCAAGCCTGTGGTATTCTGGCATGTATAAACCTTGGAGAACTTATAAGGCTTTCCAAACTTGGCAATCCATCCCACTCCAGGGATCTCCTCTGTACCATAGCTGCTGCTTATTTTCAGCAGATCATAGAAATGTGTATTCGTCTTGTAGCTCTCTACTCTAGCTCTGCAAAGCTGATTGCTTTACCTGGTGATTGCCTTGGTTGATCAAGCTAGTGTGTAGCTCACTGGTGATGTCACCATGGAACATACAGACTATCACATCTTACCAAGACAGAGCCTTTGGAATTCCTACTTTTCCTCCTTATGTATTCCAAAAAGTAGAATATTATTTTGCTTAAAATCATACTCATTTTTTCTGAGATGACTTTCCTTTTAGACCATAGTCTCTTTAGCTGGTCATAGCCAACACTATATAGAATAGATCACTGCAGTGCCACAAAAGCATTAGTGTGACATTGGGGAAAACATGCCCAGTAAGTCAGATGTTCTTCTCAACAGTGACTCCATGTGTTTCTTTAAGTTAGCTTTGGGACTCAGCACAGGAGCTCAGCTCCCCCGACTCTGTGTGACAGGTGCCCTGCTAGATGTCCCTGCAGTGCCATAGAGTTCCATACTGTTATAGTCATCTGTTTAGACATCTTGTTAGACTGAGCACCCCGAGGGTGGCCACAGCACGTTGGGTGTCCTTAGTAATGAGTCACCAGTTCTTTCACAGTGTCAACACAGTGCAAATGTTCAATTAAAAATGGTTTTGACTGTAATCCCAGAGGCTCGGGAGGCTGAGGCAGGAGGATCATGAGTTCAAAGCCAGCCTCAGTAAAAACAAGGCACTAAGCAACTCAGTGAGACCCTGTCTCTACATAAAACACAAAATAGGGCTAGAGATGTGGCTCAGTGGTCAAGTGCCTCTGAGTTCAATCTCCAATACCCCCCCCCCAAAAAAAAAGTGGTTTGACTGGTTTAATGACTTCATGACTAAAGGGTGATGCATAGTGCTTCAGAGGAACCCTGAGATAGGAGTTAAAGGGCCTAAATATTAGTCTAAGCTTACTATGCCATCTTCAGCTACGTATTAAGACAAATCTGTTTTCTACTCAAGACTCTGGCTTAGGTGATCTGGAGTGTATCTTTCCAGCTCTGGAGTTCTGTGACTAGATAGTTATTTCAGTCCTGTGATTCAGTGACAAGGTGTTAACTTATTAAGACTGATTCTGGGTGCCTTCATGGTACTGAGTTGGGGGCAAACTTTTCTTCTAGATAAGTGAAATAAAGCTAAAAAGGTGGGTATTAGAGATCAGAGAATAAAGAATTTGCCAGCCAGAAGAAGTGAACTTTTCAAGTGAAACCATAGTTACGTAAGTAGACTTGCTTTACAATATTTGCAAGTCTCTGCCATTGATCAGAAGCTTCCCTGTTCATCTCTAGTATATAAAGAAATTTAGTTAGTTTTGATCACTAAAATAAACCAAACTGAAGGATGTCAGCTCAAGGTTAAATATTTTAAATTCAATTATGTTTTAATGCCTATTAAGTGTACCTAGGTATTATATATAAAACTCTATTTTTGTGAAATTAAGTATATTGGCCTTACCTGTAGTGGATCAGCTAGCCCATAGTATGTGGAATTGAGCATACCTTGAAGTACCCCAGTCTCAAACAACTCCTTTAAAGTGTGCTCTGAGTTTTGATAACACCATCATCATAAAAACTTTTGCATTAAAACTGACATGTTTGTTAGGATGTAAATGTATGTCTTTAACATTTATTTAACAAATATCTATTGAACCTGTATCACTGGATCATATTTTACAAATATCTATTGAACTAGATATTTAACAAATATCTATTGAACCTGTATCCCTGGATCATAATTGAATATTTCCTATTTTCCAGGCACTATGCTAGAAATTTATGACTCTAAAGTAAGTTTTTAAAAAACCATAGTCCAAGCCGGGCACAGTGGTACAAGCCTGTAATCCCAGCACTTAGGGAGGCTGAGACAGGAGAATCGCAAGTTCAAAGCCAGCCTCAGCAATGGTGAGGCGCTAAGCAACTCAGTGAGACCCTGTCTCTACATAAAACACAAAGTAGGACTGGGGATGTGGCTCAGTGGTTGAGTGCCCCTGAGTTCAATCCCCAGTACCAAAAAAAAAAAAAAAAAAAAAAACATAGTCCATTCTCTTAGAGAGCTTATATTTCAAAATGTGGAAGTATTAGTACACTAGACCACTATAGCCCTTAACCTCTAATGTCAAACATGCAGATCAGTACTTATCCAAAAAGTCCTAGGAAAATGGAACTCAGGGAAGATAATCTGTGATAGAGAAAGGAGCTAAGACACCTTCTAGAATATGGAGGACTTTGGAAACACAGAGCAGGATGGGTTTCTCCTATATGTTGCTCTAGGAACATAGACAACAGCTTTAGGGAAATCAGAAGGATTAAAGAGAGAAGGGGATATATAAGCGGGGGAACTTGTATTTTCTTTGGGGGGCCTTCAATAGAGCAGTAGCCTAAAGCAAATATCTTTAAGAATTTAGATCAGTAATCTGTTAAGTGTGCTGAATGTTTATATTGATCAATAAGTGGACAGCTACTTTTTAAAGATAACTATATGAAAAAAATTAAACTTGGAGAAGGACAAGTTGTCATCAACAGTATAGATTCATCTATGGCTGCCATAATAGGAAATTGCTGTACATGAATTGGTTTCTTTGCAAGATGGCATGGGGTGAGGGGAGAGGAAGTGGACTTTTAATTGTATAAGTAGGTTAGCAAACAAAGAAATCTATAGCTTATACCTTGCCAAGAAAATGTAAACATATACCAAAGAGTTCAGTTTTATTTCAAAATAAATAATACTTTAGGATTCTGAAGGGACCCAGGGTGACACTTCAAGCTGTTTTGATTGAAAATTGATTAACACTTTGGGGGAAAATGTGTAACCAATTGAATTGCAAATTAAGGTAAATTAAAGGAGGCTGCTAAGTTATCCATCACTGGTTGAATACAGTGGACACATATTGATTTGCACTTTACCAATACCTATTCTGGATCTGATTATCAATAACTTAGAATGTTAGCAGTCTGTCCTGAAAGATACATCCCTTAGGCTATAATGCCTAATTAGGTTACGTGAACCTTACCTTAGGACAGTGGTAAAATATCACACTTTCTTCATATGAATAATTATTTCCTTGAAATATCAACATGTATCCCCAGTTTGTCAGTTTTTGGATTGAATTATATGGTCTGTTACTTTACATGTCCATGAAGAGATTACTATAAATCTAAGCTTCTAAGGTTCAACTAAATATGATCAATTTTTAATATAAACCCATAGTACCCTCATATTTTATGAAAGGACTAGAAGAGTAAAACGAATGTCTTCTGCCATTCTGAAGACAGAATGAACAAATGGAGCCTTGGAGACAACATCTGAGGACATCCTGTCTTGTTCCAGTACAAATTTTGTCTTCTGTCTGTGGCTTATGACAGACTGTTTTTCTAGGATATTGCAACTCCTCTCCTTGTTTTGCCCACTCCCAGGGTGGCAACGGTGCCTGTGAAAGGTTCCCTCTGGGTGGGAAGCAGAAAGCTGGGCGCCATTTAAGGTGGAAAAGTGCATTGTGGTGTGAGTGCTGACTGAGGGCCTCACTCCCAACACAGTACAGCACGGTTGGTGTGCGGTGTGGTGGATGGAGCTAGCCTTACTGGGAGTGAGAGGGTAGGTTTAAAGGTTGTTATTAGCTGGTTTAGGCAGTTTTCACTCAAGGATATTTAAATTTCTAAAATAATGGGAGTGAAAAGTCTGAAGAGTTTAAGGAAAGACAAGGAGGAATTCATAGTATCACCAAAACCAAATGGGAAAAACTCTGGTATCAAACACAATCCCTTTTTATAGTTTGAGAAACTAAAGTTCAGTAAATTTTTACCTTTTTGAAGGTTATACAACTGGAAAATAGTATGGCATTGAAACTCTAATTTAAATGTGTCCACAGGTAAGTTTCTTTTTATTACACTACCTTGTCTACCCAATTAGTAAAATGTAGCCAATTAACCCATACTGGATAGATGTAGGTGTATACCTATAGGTAATTAGATCTCTAAATATTTTGAAATACAATTATTTCTCAGTGCAGAACATCATCGCAGATTACAACCAAACCTTGACTTAAAATCTCAATGTGGATGACCTAGGAAATAAAGGCATGGAACTGAGAGAAACTCTCCTGTGACCCTCCAGTCCTTTACCTTATAACCGTGGCCATGAAGAAGAAACTCACTGTGGAGAAGCATGTACTCTTGGTGGGTTTCTCAGTGGACATGGCTGATGATGCTGGATTGTTCACACTCAGATTTCTCTTGAGATCAGCAATATGTAACTCCCAGTCAGACAAACAGGAGCATCTGTGCCCTGAGGACACACTTGGATCCCCAGTGCAAAGCTAATTGGTATCCAGCCTGTGACCTTGGCCCCATCACACCATGTTCCAACCCAGTTCTGTCTAGTACTTGTGCATCAAAAGAAGACATTCTAACTGACAGAAATAATCTGTTCCTGGCACAGGCTGCTCTGGGGAGAGTCAATGATGGGATCACTGCTTATAAAAATACCCACATGGATACTTCTGTCTTTATGTGGACTTGTGAAATGATGCTATTTTTACATTAAATCAAATTATACATATGTAAACACTTGTTGGGGAGACTATTTCTGGTGGGACCTGATGTATACAACAGGGAAATCAAGCTAGTCTTAAAATTCAGGAGGAAAATGATGGAAATGCAGTGCCTAAGTCAAAATACCCAGTTTATAAAACTTCGTATCACCTAAGCCCCTGATATCCTCCCAGAAACCCTAGCAACAGCACCATCTCCACTGATGGCAAGGAAATTGTTGTGGGCTATTGCTCAGCTTTATATAGCCGAAAACTTGAGAAAGATCTTGCTGCAGACAAAAATGTCTTGCTTTCCAACTTTCCTAGTAATAGCTTGAGTAGGATTAGGCTTTTGTTTTTGCTTCAAACATCAGCTATTCCAGCACAGCTCCCATTTCTTTGCTATATTGGCTTTGGTCTGGTTTTTTTTTTCTTCTAACTTTCAACATTTGGCAAGTCCCAATAAAGTGGAAGAAAATGTGTTCATCCATCTTTGTTCTTCTTTAATAGAGATTTGTTTCAATCATGTTATCTGCACTTGAAAATAGCAGGCTAGTAGAATCTAAGTTTGAAGCTCAAAAATGTGCACAGAGCATAAAGGAAATCTTAGAAAACCAGTCATGTTGGCCTAAGGCCTCTGAAACCCATGTGAAAATGTATGTCGAAAACATTACCAACATCTGTCACCTACCTAAAAGAAAGCAATCAAAATGAAGTCAAGTTTCAGCTCACTCTGGCTCTCACCCACATTAACCAGACAAAGAAGAATTAAAAAATGACTTCATTTTCTCACCTACATATGTTCTAAGTTTAATCCAGAAACAGAAAATTCCGGAATTTCCCACCTCTGAAGCGAAAACTTTTTTTCTGCCTAGATATGTAACTGCTGACACTTTTCCCTCTTGATTCCATTTTATTCCTGTGTCTATTTGCCACAAGCTCTTTGAGGAAAATGATGTGCTAACGATAAGACAGTGTGTTCTGCCTACCATAGTTGAAGGGAATTGGTGTTGAAATGAAGAGCTTTTCAAACTTTCCTAATTTAGTAGTTGGGAATCCCCAGCGATGGGCTAAGCGGTGAGAAGATCAAATGGTTGGAAACATAGAAGTGGGTCCGCTCAGTTTCTGGAGCCAAGAATACTTCCAAAGCCGGCTTTAGTAGGCAGCGTGGAGCGGCAGCTGCTGCTCAGCTGAGGGGACTGCTGGTTGCTACATGTTTTTATTATCTTAAAATCCTCACACCTGCCAGAAACACCTCCCTTTGGAACAAATTCAGCTCTTTCTTGGCCCTCTCCCTTCTGGAAGCAAACACAGCAATGGGGAAGTACACAAAGTGTAGGAAAGGGAATTTGCACATGTTCAAAAATACGGAAAGAGCCATTGCCCCTTCCCGTGTAGCTTTCACAGAAACCTCAGGAGTCATCTTGGCTGTCATTTGGACATTCTTCACAGCAGAATGGATGCTCTCAGGACAGCACATTGGGCTTCCAAAAGTGGTTGACAGAATGAGAGAATCCCCTTCAGTATGCCCTGAGAAACTAGCAATTTGGTTTATACAATGTCAGCCTTATATACAGGTATATGGATACACACACACATATATACACACGTTTAATTAAATGGGTTTAAAATATACCTTCACACATATATGTAGAATTATTCTGAATCCAAAATAACATGTTTAGTATAAATGTTAACAAAAATACATAGAAAATATGATCCCATAAAATTACAATAGACTTTTCTGGAAGACGTTAACGTCTCTTACTATTATTATTATAGTATTATGATTTTATCTTCTATTATTATAAAGCCCATATGGTCATTGATATTTTTCACAATTACAGCCATGGAACATGAAGTATAGCACCCATGCTCTCTAAGTCCCCTCATGAGTGATGAGGACATGCTGCTGAAGGACATTATACTTTGATCTGAATCAGTACATCCAGCCCTACAGGCTGAAAATAAACATATTCACTTAGCTCTGTTTCACACAGGATTCTCCAGCCTTTACAGAGCCAACCATGTACTTTTTCCCATAGCAACTGGTGAAGGAAACACATAGATTTGGAGCGGGAATGGAAGGCTGCCCAAACCTCCCTGCTAGAGGAAATCTAGGGCACTTTGTCCACTGTAAGCATAAAGAGAAGCTTCCCCACCTCCTGGCAAAGGTCAAAAGTGAAGATGTGACCCTGACATCCCAGAAGCCCCTCTTCTTTTCAGAGGCCCAGTTGTTCCCCAGTTCTGTCTGCTTATTCCTATTAAATCACTATCAGGGCATGAAACCACTGCATAGTGCCTAGAGTGCTATTCCATATCATGAAGGTATTGTTGGGGGCATAAATGAAATGGGAAAAAAGTTTATGTGATTTTTTAAAAAAACTTGGAATACCACCAGATTTTTCACTGTGGGATTTATGCACAAGGAAATAAATAAGTCATGTGCTACCAAACAGCATAACCATCTGTACCTACTGACTTCTTATAACCAGGAAATGCTTTTAGAGTTATAAACACTTATGGTATTGATCTATATAGCCCTTCCTCCTCCTTCTTGAATTCTTTCACCTTTAAGAAAATGGAAAGGGTTATGGAAGTGTGAAAAGTAGATCTTTCTTCGCTGTAGACCTGGGCAAGTGTCACCTTGAGAATGTCACTCTTTTTATTCAAGCCCTAATACTTGCTAAAGTTGTACAGGGACTGGTGACAAAGGCCATTGGAATTTGGATTTCTGTGGGGGATGGTGCCGAGCTACCAGCTCAGGCCTGACCACGCTGCCCTGGGAGAGCCATCACCCCGCCCTTATTGGCTGACCTCTGCTTCCGTGTTCGTGGACAAGACATGGACAATGGACACTTTCCTATCTAAGTGTCCCTGTGCATCCTGGTTCCGCGTTCTTTGCTCAGAAATAAGACATCTACCCCCTCCTCTATATAAGCTTGTATCTCTCCTCAATAAATCAGTTCCTGCTTAAGACAGAACTCTCCGGCTCGGGCATGGTAATTGCGTGCCGGACGACTTTACCTTTCTCAGCCGTCATGTGGGGGACTCCCGGGGATCCCCTCCTCCCCGCTGGCCGAGGGGGGAGACTGATACCTGGCTGGGAGGACCCCCACAGGTTTCCTACTTGATTTCCCTTCTTTCACCCTAAAAGGGATCCATAGACCATCTAAGTTCTCATTAAAGAGAGAGGAGAGGTGTCATTGCCCAAGTAATGGCCTATTTGAGAGGACATAGAACATGCTGTTGTACTTTATCACCTCTCAAGAGATTTTAACTTTTATTATATTGTGGGAAGCTATAATTAAAAGATAGTTAGTAAAAGTAAGTTAACAAATTGTAGAACTAGGGTTTTCTTTCCATCCAAGTTTTAAAGCTCACATGGGTTTGATCCAGGACAAGAGTGGCCAATCTTCTCTGGATCCAATTTTTAATATTAGTGGTGTAAAATAAAGGGACTCTCAAATACTTCTCTAACACTACAGGGAGGCACAAGTGACAGACTTAACAAAGAAGACAGAGAAAAATAGATATCCTGATATCTTCTTCTCTTTCACCTCTTTTCATTAAATGACTGATAGTGCTATGCTATTTGCTTCTGCTTTCAGTTAATTTTGTATATTGGTCTTGATAGGAAGAAATACCTTTTTTATAAGACACAAAATATGTTCCTCAATGTTAGAACTAAACTATCACCAAAGAATCTGAGCATGTTCTCAAGAGAACCTTCAGAACCATATTTATCTGCACTGATGGGCTGATCCATCTATGCCATGAAAACCTCTTTTCTCTACCCTCGCATACATAGGGGCCCAGTCCTGAACTTCAACAGGAAAGTGAGCATCACACTCATCGGAGGTATAGAACAGTCCCTTTTTCAAGTTTAAGTAACCCTCAAAGCTCATTTGGAAGGATTTTTTGAGAGGTACAGGATACCTGTATTGTCTCAATCACTTTCCTGTGGCTAGGAAACCAATGTTCCATAAACCTCAAGGATCCAACACTTGTCCCAAGTATGAAATTACCAAAGTAAAGGCAAAATTCTAAGTGGGAGAAAATATAAAAATAAATATGGTATTGTTACTTTGAAAGGTGCACATTTGCTATAAAATAGACATAAATTCTATAGAACACTATAATAAAATTAGACTAGAACTAGCAAATACAAAAGGTTAAAGTTATGACTTTTTTATGAAAGCTAGAACAACTGAGGACGTTGATAAGGCTTGTACTTGGCAACTCTAGTTAAATGGAGGTTTTCACCTTTTGATTGCATTGATTCAAAATTATTTCTATCTTGAGCTCCTGAGTGACCTATGTGAAATGAGTTGTTGGCTCCAATCCATTCTCCCATGATTAGATGACCATAGCTCATGATCTATGCTGGTAGGAGATCAGGAAAGTTATTCATTGCTTGGCCAGCTGGGAGCACATGTGTCCCCACTGCTATTCTTTAGCCTGGGGCCTATTCCATCCATGCACAACACATGCTGGCTCTGTGTGTATTTGATTGCAGGCAGCTTGTATGTTTGGGAGAAGGGATGGACTAACCATTTTCCCTGAGATTTTCAGAGGCAATAGGACAATGAGTAAAAGACAGGTGGGACCAACAGTGATACACAATGGCTGGTGTCCTGCCACAAATAAAAGAGAATATAGCCACCACAGGATGTGGGGTCTACAATGGAATTGATGTATTGGTGGAAAGAAGAGGAGAAAATGAAGAGAGAAAGAAGAGACTGAACTCCACACACTACATTCTGTTTTTCCTTCACATCTTAGTGTTTCCAATACAGAAGGGCAAATACTTGACTAAAATCTCTACTATCACCTCCATCTAACTCTAACATCTGGGACTTTGTATATGTGTGTCCCTGTGTGCACTGTTATCGGAATGCTGGGATATTAATATCCATTAAAACTGCAGGAACAGAAGAATTTCAACCAAGGCCAAAGATTCAGAGCTATAGTAAATGCATTAGAATTATGTATAATATCATTGAAACCATATAAATACAGAGATGCACATGAACTTACGTATTGCTAGAGGTCATGTAAATTGACAAAACAATTTGGAAAACAATTGACCATAGGTACAAGAACTACCAAAATAAAAATTGCATCCATTTTGACTTGGTAATCCCACTTGTGGTACTCTAGTGAAGGAAACAGGAGGGGAGGGGGAGGAGAAAGAAAAAAAAAGAGCAAGCCATAGGCATAAAAATGTTCATTGTAGCACTATGTATAGGAGTGAAATGCTGGAAACCATCTAAATGCCCAAAAGTGGAGGAATGGAATAATGAATTATGATGCAGCTATTCAAAAGAACATTTTGCAACCCATTAAAATGATGGTTGTGGAGACTGTGTAACAATACCAAAAATACCTTATATAAAATACTAAGGAAAAACACAAAATCATATATGCACTATGATTGCAATTGTGTAAAAATGTAAACGTACATGAGATGAGATAAAAATGGTAATGACAATACAGTAGCTATGTAGGAGATATGATACCAGGTGATTTCTTTCCTGTTTTATGACTTATGGTTCTTACCATACTTTTTCAAAATAAAAACAGGAGAATGTTGGAGCTTATGCTTATCATCAAGAAAATGGGGAGGAATATATATATAGGCACCAAGAAGTGTGTGTGTGTGTATGTGTGTGTGTGTGTTGCCTATACACATGCACACATTCCAGGTTTCTCAGGGGCAATGACATTTAAATCTTAAATTCCAAATTGTGGCTATTTAGAAAATAAAGATTTGGACATGAGAACTATGACTGTGAGACATTTTGTGAGCACAAAACTCAAACAAAATTATAAGGAGGAGAAGATCGGTTGGGTTTGATTTCACAGTGGCAACCTGTTTCAATTTTATGCCCTTAGTCATAGAATCTTTCAAAAGTTGTAGGTGAAATTACTTAAAAATTTGTCACACTTCAAATGACAGTTTTGGAGCTCTAAAGAACATAAATATTTTTACTTTATCACATAATTGCCTCTAACTACCAGTTAATTTAACTACATGGCTGTAAAATTGTTTTCTAAAGTGGTGATGTCCCTGTGGGGTTGCATAAAACACCTTTTGCCCACACCCACGCCTATCAGCCTATCACCCTTTTCCTTTTTGCTGGCATATTATAGCCCTGCTAATAGCTCACATTTCCTGACTTAAAGAGCCCTTTTAAAGCAACTGATGTATTGTACCAGTGAATATTGGACTTAAAAGGGAGAACACGGGGGGGGGGGGAACTTTAACATCATGATTAGAAATGAAGTTGAAGTTGTGTTTGGGGTACACACCACGCTTCGTTCAGCTGTGTGTGAGGTCAAAGCAATTTTTCTATATTATTTCCATTGTAAGAGCATTGAAGTGCTGTTTCACAAGAAAGAAAAAATGTGGTAAAATGCTTGTGAACAAATAGATTGCACCTGAGGCACTTTCCCAAACTCTGTTATAGAAAGTGAGTTATACTTGAAGATATCTGTGTTAATAGAGAAATATAAGGTCCAGAAGGGGGAAAATCTATCTTAGGACAATGTACTACAGGTGCCCTGGGCTCTTAGCCTTCTATTTTAGTAAGAACAGAGATAACCTAGAGTGTGACCAGAGAAGAAAGGTGAAGATGAGACAAGGTACAGACAAGCACAGGAAAGGAAGGCCTATTTAAGTGCATACTGTGCACTAAAGGACCTATGTATTACCTCATGTAGCTCTCTCTGACTACCGAGGGTTGAGATAGCTATAAATGTCACCATACTGTCCAGGAGAAAGCTGACCAAAAGGAGGATTAAGCTGCTGTGCAACATAGGTGGGATTTGAACTCAGACCCTTCAACTCGGGAGTCCACATTCCTAACCAGTTCACTGGTCAGCTTCCCTGCACAGCCATGAGACAAGAGTCAGAAGACTTCACGTGCATGGCTGGAGAAGAGGGGAGCAAGCTACAGATGCGAGTTGTGTGAAGAGTGGAGTGCAGTTCACTGCTATAGGCTAAAGACCAGATGGTTGGCCCTCTGGGAAAGGAGATGCTTCTGGGGGAGTAAGAGGTGACAGAACACAAAGTTCATTGCAGCCTGGATTTGTCTAGGGTTGATCATGCCTCTACCTAAACGGGAAATATGTGTTAATGACTTCAGCATCATTTCCTTTCCCAAGAAAGCAGCTTGTGGTTTTCACCATTTTGTCACCCTACTGTTCATTTTTAGCAAGACGTGGTTGCAAAGACAAAACCCAGAGTGACACATACATAACGAACGGTGACATGACACGCAGCCCCTGAAGTCCTCTGTTGTGTGCCTCTGCTGTAGGTAGTGTTGTTGATAAGTCTCAGGTAAGGTTTTGTTTTGGTCGTGAAGCTTCTGTGCATTTTCTCTAATAAGCCCTCAGTGGGGAAGTGCTGAAGAAAGGAGGTCTGTGTTCTCAGGGGGATTATGGTGAGCCCAGGATGAAACCACGCTCAGCAGGTCTCCATCCAGGATAAATGATTGATAATTATACGTGAAGACAAGGCTTGAGCTGCACATTATTTTTGTTCTGATTGAAAACAGCTTTGCATGCCTTAAGTAGGCAGTGTTTTTTTTTTTTTTTTCTGGCCAAAAAACAAAGCTTCCAAGTAGGTCCATTTTAACATCAAATCCCTAATGTATGTTCAGAGAATGGATATATCAGCTTCTTCCTTACAACAAGTGGAAGTAGACTTGAGCTGTTTCCCAAGGAGGATGTCCAATTGGTTTTTAATGAATGAAATGCTGGTTCAGGTAGACTAGGGTCAGTATGGCTTTTTGCAGGAGGCAGACTTCACCTTTTTAAGAATGTTCTGCTGCTGCTTTCCCCCAACCACTGCAACTGTGGTCATAGTCTTTGTCTCCTCACAGCCGTGGTTCATTCATCTTCTTATAACTTATCTGTTGTTAAATTCTCAATTCCCAAATCCCAAGAAAGCCAATCATTCAAGACAAACTGACACATGAATTCAGTCGTGTTAATGGCACATCATACCTTGAAACACTACCCCTATATGCAACACATGGCATTTTAAGGACTCTCATTATTTTATCCTGAAGTAGTAAAGCAGTGTGAATTAAATCATCCTTGAAGAAGGTAAGAATATCAGACCCTAGCCGGGCGCGGTGGCTCACGCTTGTAATCCTAGCACTTTGGGAGGCTGAGACAGGAGAATCGCGAGTTCAAAGCCAACCTCAGCAAAGGCGAGGTGCTAAGCAACTCAGTGAGACCCTGTCTCTACATAAAGACACAAAATAGGGCTGGGGATGTGGCTCAGTGGTCGAGTGCCCCTGAGTTCAATCCCCAGTACCAAAAAAAAAAAAAAAAAAAAAGAATATCAGACTCTTTAGTTAATGGAGGGTGGGAGCCTTAAGGAGGTATGATTAGTCTAGTAGTTCTCAAAATTCACTGAACATCAGAATCAGCTAGGGGACTTATTAAAACACAAGTTCCTGAGCCCAGCCCCTATGTTTCTGATTCAGAAAATCTACCAGTCAGAATATTTGTATTTCTAACAAATCTCAAAGTTGCTACTCCAGGGAACAGACATTAAAAACAGCTAATTTAGACTTCGCAGTACTATTGATCATTATCCAATGACATGATGTTACAGGTGATGGCTACTTTGGGAGTTGACTTCTGCTATGGAAGCCAACATTTAGATGTGTTCATGGTAGTCAGTGTAACTCATTTAGTAATAGTCCGCAGACCATGCCCATCGTGCCCTTAGGCCTACACACAACAAAAAGACTTTCAGAGCAGTAGCTGGTGGGATCCCTGGACCTCTCACCATCCATGTGTTCGGTTGATCCTCTCAGGGCTGCCCGCCTTTAACACAGTTGGTAAGGATTGATTGTACTTTGTAACAGTGAGAATAAAGAGCTCATTAGGAGCCAGGATTCCAGCAGAAAAAGAAATGCTACATTTATGCTTCCTGTTGGTATTGGCATACAACTTTCATGTTTTATTTTTAATTGGTGTTCACTGTTATACTTTTAAAAAATTATTTATTGCATAAACAATGCCATAATAGCTTTAACAGGAATCAAAAAGGAAGACGAAGATTATCCCACAATCCCACTACACCCACAAATTACTGCTTCCATTTTGGCTCTCCCTTCCAATTATTCTCCATATGCACTCATAATTTTTCCTAGTTTTAATCATAACATGGATAAAATTTTATTCTCTGCTCTTTTCACTAAACATCATTACCATGTATAATGAATAGACAGGTTATCATATGAAATACCCCAATAAATGAATTTTTGTGAGAATACTTCCTTATCAAAAATGTCAAATTTGTCTATGGTGCTTACTTCTTGTGTGTGAGATATTCTGCTGGTATCATGCGTAGAATACAGTAGGAAGAAGTTTCTTGGTTTTCCCAGTATTTTTGTTCTTATTGTCTATAAGCCATGCTGTAGAAATGCGTACCATGAATGGCTTCCCAAAGGTATTTTTGTCATAAAGAATTAAGTGAGAAAAATTAAGCCAAGTCCCTTTTCCCTGACTGCTGTGCCCTACTGTGGAGGCTTCCCTCCCAATAGAGGAGACCTAGGGGACAACAGAGATAGGGCTGTGCGCTCCTTTTCCTGCAGATTTGGATATAGAAGATGGAGAGCAACAACCAGGAGGGATATCTTTGTGACCAATGTCAAATTCAAGGTTGGAAGTTTTAACACAGGGTGTCATTGCAAAAGTTGTTATGTGTCCAAAATCTGTCTTTTTACCTCTTACTAGCTGAGTGGCTCTGAGTGTGTCAGTTAACCTGAATCTTGAGAACCTCATTTCTAAAATTCGTGTAATAATTCTGACCTTCAAAAACGTGTCATGATCAAATGAGGCAATGTAGAGCTTCTGGTAGAGAAACTGGCACATAATACATTTTCAAGAAGGAAAAGCAGATCTCCCTAGTTACAGTAACCTCACAGACCACAGGAGGAGTCAATATAGTACAAAAGCAAAATGGTCAAAGGGGAAGAGGGCCTAGGAGAAATCCTACAATAGCTTCATCTGAAATGGAAACATGGTTGCGTTTAGAAGGACAAAAGGGAGTTTTTAATCTATGGCAGTGCCAGTCACAGAGCAGGTACTCTGTTCATGCTCTTTTGCAAAGCACCTTTGCCCCCTTGGAATGAAAATGAAGATTTGACAGTTTAATACCTGACTTAATTTGAAGAACTGTAATGTTATGGTTTGGATATGAGGAGTCCACCAAAAGTCCCTGTGTTAATGCAGGAATATTCAGAGATGAAATGATTAGATTATGACAGCTATAACTTGATCCATTCAATTAGTTCAAATAGACTAACTGGGTGGAAACTATAGGCAGGAAGGCAGATGGGGCATGGTTAGAGGAGGTGGGTCAGTGGGGCCATGCCCTGGAAGGGTTATTCTTCCCTGCGGGACCTCTTTCTCTTCTTTCTCTCTCTGCTTCCTGGTTGCCATGAATAGAGCAGCTTTCCTCCACCACACTCTTCCACCATGATATTCTGCCGCATCTTGGGCCCAGAGCAATGGAGTCAGCCCACCATGTACTAACCCTCTGAAACCGTGAGCTAAAATAAAATTTTCCTTCTCTACATTATTCTTGTTGGGTGTTTTTGTCACAATGATGAAAACTGACAATACAACAGTGATTTCATTTTTCTTTTTCAATTTGAGGTTGACATGCTCTGAAACATCAATGTCCTCACAAACACAGGGCTCTGCTGTTAAGTCTGAACCAGATATGTAGATAAGCTTTGTGCTTGAAGCTGATGTCTTGGGTGCTGCTTTCATTAAGTACAGCTAGAATATGGTCCATGTTAGCTTTGTAATGCTTGGCCACCTGCCAAGTGCAGTGAAATCAGTCTGAATTCTAATCTTTATAATAGATGAACCAAGGACTTACTATTGCCCTCATCAAGCAGAACTGATATTGTCATTAAAGTTTAGTAGCTGTACACTTCACAGAGAGTGGGGTCTATTTGCTCCCTGTTTTGGTCAGGAAATCACATCAGGTTTACATTTTCTTGTTAGTTTTGAATTTACTTCCTTGTTAAGAGACAGTCAATACATTGGGGTCTATTAACATCTTTTCATCAAAGGATAAGCTTTGGTTGTTAGACTTGGTGACTCTGCCATGCAAGTGGGCAGGTTTATTTGTTACTCAACAGTGAATGCAAGGTCAGCTGTACTGTTAATGGTGAAAAGATTTGAACATAAATTCCTTGAGATAAAGAGAAGCACTAGAATTCTGATGAAGCCAATAGTTGCTTGGAACATGTGTAAACCCACAGCTTCCCTCTGTATCCACAAGGGAAAAACTGGCAAAAGTGTATGAGACAACCTCACCAGCCATCCAGAGACCTCTGCTACTCATTCACTGAACCAATTCACTCACTTGGCCTCAGTGATCCTATATGAAAAAAAGCCACAGCTCTAGAATATCTGTTTTTTTACAGCACCAACCTCCTCCAATTTTACAGGACATATTCCCTATATTCAAAAGCTATATCCTATAAAGTGAAGTTTATGAAGCTAAGGTTGAGTCTCTTTCATTCATCCATTCATTTAGCATGCAAGTACTAAGTCAGTTTATATCAGGACATTCTACCAAATAGGTTTCAGAGATAAATCCTTGCCTGAAGCTAACATTTATATTTAACAGAAAAAAAGTCACTGACATAAGGAGCTATGATGCAGGACAGAAAATGCCAAATAGCCACAGGCAAAGGCCAGGATACACTGCAAGCTCAGGAAAGAGGGAATCAGAAAGGAATTCAAGAAGGAGGTTGTCTATTAAGACTCCACAGAGTAGGGTGAATTAAGCATGCAGAGACTTGCACTCCTTAAGAGGAGAATAAAACATCTTTTTATCATGTCAACTTTTCTAAAAGTGTAGGATATGATCACCAATCAGGCAACCATTCACCGGATCATATTCAATTCAACTTATTAACTCTAAATTGTGCATTGGTTATATCTAAGATTTTAGTAAAATCTATGAGACATGGAAAATAATAACAGCTTTGTTTCTGACTTCAATAAATATTATATAACTGAAGATATAATAAAGAATAGTGTATAAAAAGAATAGTTAGGAGATGAATATATGACACAATTAGTGTAATTTCAAAAAATAATGGCAAAAATTATATTTAAAGAGTCAAAAAAAGTGGGGAAATTGGAGTGGGTTGAAGTAATTAGGAACAGATTCATAAAGGAGGATGATCTTGAACTTAGTCTTAAAGAGCAACTGGTTTGAAAAGGGTAAGGTTAGACATTCCAGAGATTGCTAATGTATACTTGAGTGATATGATAAGAGATTGGAAATGAAGGTGCTATACATTTAGTTGGGCTTAGTCATGTCCAGAGTTAGTCCAGTCTATCTCCCAGGATAGAATCAAAGGAATCTAGGACAATATTATCATAAGGACAGAAAAGGCAGGGCACATTGCTAAGGAGATCAAAGATAAGACTTAGAATATTTTGTACTGAGAAATTCTCTTCAAGTATAACAGAATGGAGAGGTAAACAAATTCTTTCCCCCAAAAGAACTATAAAACTGGGCAAAATTATCAGGAACAACCATTCAGTACTCTAGAAATCAACCAAAGACAATAAAGAAAGCATTTTTTCAGGAAAAAATACTTAGCTTCAGGTAATAACAATGCAGTGGCTTTTACAAGTAACTATTCGCATTTCCCTCTCTGTTCTGTGAGCTCATGAAAACCATAAGATTTGTTGCCATGCTAGAGAATGTCATATATTATAGTACTGACAGTTAATGTGGTACACTTATTAGTGAGCTAATAAGGAGATCTAGGGCTCCGCTCGTCTGATGTTGCAGTCCTATTTGAGACAAGTAATTAATTAGACTTTGGGAAAAACAAAGATTTAAAGGGGAGTCCTGGAAGGTGAGATAGGTACAGGGGGATTGATAAACCTTCCAGGTAGTCTGAACTGACTGGAGGCCACACAGATGTGCAAGAAAGACTGGGACAACTCAAGTCACCCAAGTAGCCCTGGTCAGTGAAGCACATACACATTTTCAGAGGACATAGAAAGGAGCCTAAAAGGAAGCTAAAGTTAGGACATGTTTAAGAATTATCTAAAATTTGAATGTGCTAACAAACCCACACTCAGACCCATTAGCAGAGAATGGAAACCTTATGGGCTCAAGTGTTTCAGCATAACTTCTGACCAGTACTTGTCTGTATTCTAACTTGTGCAGACACTGGGATGGTGCATATGAAGTTAGGTTGGAAATAGAAACAAAACATATGATAACAACGAGTAGTGACATTAGCAGCTATAACTTATAGGGGAGACAGACTTCAGAAATTTAGTCACTTCCAATTACAAAGCAAACAAAATAAGAACAGAAGCAGCCTGCAGGGGGTGAAAAATCTAAATAGAGAGTTGCTGCAATGTATGAAAAAATAAAGACTTCAAAGCAGCTTTTTAAATAAATTCAATGAAATAAATGAAGCCGTTTAAAGAACAAAAGCACAGCATACTGACAATGACTCAACAAATATATAATTTCAATAAAGGGAATAAATTATTTTTAAAAAACTAAAGGAGAATTCTAAAGTTAAAAGACATAATATCAGCAAGAGAAGGATTGAGAGAAAATTTGAGATAGAAGAAGAAAATAACAAGTATGAAATTGGAATAGATCAATGGAGATTGCTTAGTCTAAAGAACAGAAAGAAAAAAGATTGAATAAAAATGAACAAATCCTCAGAAACGTACAGAACAGCATCAAGCATACCTTTACATGCAATTACAGTACTTGAGCAGAATAAAGAGTGAAAGGAGCATGCTTATGTAGAATTGTGTACTCCAAAAGAAACTAAAGTCCTAGCTCCCACTACCTATGATTGTGACCTTATTTGAAAATAAGATCTTTGCTATTTATCAACTTAGATGAGATTATTAATGGTAGACCCAAATCCAATATGACTAGTGTTCTTATGTGAGAAGGAAATCTCGACACAGAGGAAAATGAGTAGAGATAAAATGATGCAACTACACAGAGAAGGCAAGGAATGCCTGAGGTTAGCAGATGCTGGGGAAGAAAGGCATGGAACTGATTCTCCATCAGAAGGAACCAACCCTGTCAACATTTTGATTTCAGACTCCTATCTTCCAGAACTGTAAGGCAATGCTTCCATTGCTTATACCACCCACATAGTGACATATTGTTATAGGAGCCCAGAAACTAACACAGGGTAGGGGAAAAAGTTTTAAGGAAATAATGACTTTTAAAATTAACTTTGAAATATTGACCCACAGATTCAAAAAGCTCAATGAATCTCATGTAGAAAAACTAGGGAGACTCACATGTACATTAATTATAAGCTAAGACTATATCATTTTTTAAAAATAGAGAAAAATCTTGAAAGCTACAAGAGAAATTGACTCGTATCATGCAGAACAATGATTAACAGATGATTTATCATCAGAAACAATGAAACCTAAAAGCTAGTGGAATGACACTTTGAACTGAGAGAAAAAAAAAATCTTGTCAACCAAAATTCCAGCAAAAATATCCTTCACAAATGAAGATGAAATAAAGACATTCCTAGACAAAGATTCAAATAATATGTTGCTAGCATATTACAATAGATTCTAAAGAAAGTCTTTCAAGCTTAAAGGAAATGACACAAAAAAATAATTCAAATCATGAGAAAGAGTTAAAATATAGGAAATGTTAAATATGAGTAAATATAAAAAATTATATTTAAAAAATTTTTTTAATTTATTTCAAGTGTGTAAGATTGATATAAGTAAATAAAATAGAATGTTGGGTTGATAATATCTGTAGATATAATTTGTGTGACAAAATTTTACAGGAACAGAAACTATATTGTAATAAAATTTTCATATTTTATCAGACTTGAGTTAGTATTTTCTGAAGTATATAGTGCTAAGATGCATATTATATCTGTAGATATCATATATCGAATGTATTATTTATTATTATTATTATTTGATTATTATCCATGTATTATATTATTTAATTTGCATTGCTTTTTCTCTGAGAGTAATTAAACTAATATATCAACATATATTTAGTTAACATAAAAGAAGAAAAGAATGGGATAATAAAAAGACATGGGGCAAGCAGAAAATAAATCATAGGTATGAATACCACAATATTACAAAGTATAATAATTCTGAATGGACTAAGCATACCAGTAAAATGGTAGAGATAGTCAGGCTTAATACAAAAAGGAAGCATATGTTGTCTACAAGAGACATACTTCAGATTAAAAGACACAAATGAGTGTACAGTAAAGGATGGAAAAGATATACTATGCAAATAGTAACCATAAGAAAGCTGGTATGGATATATTGATAGCAAATAAATTGGACTCTAAGACAAGAAATATTACTAAAGACAAAGAAGGGCATTTCATAATGAAAATGTGTCAATATATTATGAAAATCTAATAATGACTAATGCACATACATCTAAAATATGACACCAACTTACATGAAGTAAAATAGAAAAAAAAATGAATAATTCAACAATAGCAGTTGAAAACTTCAATAGCCCTCTCTCAATAATTAGTAAAACAACAAATCAAAATTGCACCAAAGATGTACAAAACTTGAACTTGACCTAAATGGAATTCATAAAGCACTTCAAAAACAAATGACTACAGTAGACACTTTCTTGTCAAACACATATGTAACATTTTCCAGGATCAGATATATTCTGGGTTGTATGTACAGATTGGAATTGTTCAGTGTTATATCTTCCTACAATGAAATTAAATTAGATATTCCAAACAAAAATAAATCTGGAAAATCCCAACTATTTGGGGAAATTTAAAAATATACTTCTAAATAAGCAATAGATCAAAGAAGAAATCATAAGGGAGATTAAACTTTTTCAGTTAATATCCTGAACTGTATAAAAACAAAGACATAATATAAAATTTGTGAAATGTAGCTCAAGCTCTGCTTAGATGTTGTCTTAATTACCCAAAACAGAAGAAAAAGTTTAAAATATATGTAATTTAAAGTGACACCTTCATACACTAGCAGAAGAGCAAACTAAAATCATAGTAAGTAAAAGGAAGGAAATAAAAATTAGAGCAGAAGTCTATGGAACAGTAAACAAAAGCAGTAGAGTCAGTTACCCCCATCACAATAAAAAAAAAAACAACACCCAAGTTCCTTGGAAAGATAACAAAATTGACAAACAGCTAAACTAACCAAGAAAACACACAAGTTATCAAAATCAGGATGAAAGCATGACTTCATTACTGAACCAGAGAAAATTTATGAGGATAATATAGAATAGTATGAAGAACTTTACGCCCATAATTGAAACAAATGAGATGAAAAAAAATGAATCTCTGGTGAATATGTTACCATAACTGACTCAAAAAGAAAGAATATATAAGTAGACCAGTAATCATAAAAAATTAATCAGAAATTTAAAATATTCTGACCAAAAAAAGGTCAATATGACTTCAATGGTGATTTATCATATGTTTAAAGGTTAAAAATAATGAATCCAGCCAAGTGTAGTGGTGTGCATCTGTAATCCCAGCAGCTCGGGAGGCTGAGGCAGGAGGATCTGGAGTTCAAAGCCAGCCTCAGCAACCGTGAGGCACTAAGCAACTCAGTGAGACCATGTCTCTAAATAAAATACAAAATAGGGCTGAGGATGTGGCTCAGTGGCTGAGTGCCCCTGAGTTCAATCCCCAGTACAAAAAAAACAAAAAACAATAAACAAAAAACCAAAAATGAATCCTTTACAAACTCCTTCAGTACATACATGAGGGAATCATTTCTAATTAATTCTATGATGCCAGTACATAAGATCTATTTACAAAAAATTAATTAGATTTTATATACCAGAAAAGATAAAACCTAAAATGAAATTAAATAATTTAATTTGCAATAACATCAAAAAGAATAAATTAAGAATGTTTTAAAAGAAGTGCACAAAATTACACAAAGATCTATACGGAATTTCTAGGAGACTTGAAAAATACATGTGTAGAAATTTTCATATCTACAAATTTGAGATTCAATTTTTTATGCCATTCTTCCTTAAACTGAACTACAGATTCAGTGCAATCCCTATCAATATCCTAGTGGGCTTTATTTTAAGATTGAAAGGACCTAGAATAGCCAAAATAACATTTAAAAAAAAAAATTGGAGGACTGATACTACTTGATTTTAAGATATGTTTTTTAAGCTTCAATAATCAAGATAATGTGGTATTGGCATAGACATAGAGAACTCCATCAGTGAATCAATGTAGACAGTCCAAAAACCCACATATACATTGACAATTTTCAACAAGTGGTGCTGGGACAAATAGATATTAATTTGTTGTGAAATAAATTTAGACTATAATTAACACTACAGTAAAAAATTAAGTCAAATGCATCATAGGTCTAAAATATAAAGACTTTATAACTTCTGGCAAAAGAGATAGGAGATAATCTTCACTAAGTTTAGTTAATCAATGAGTTCGTACATGCAACACTAAAAACAAGAGGCAGAGAAGAAAATAATAGACAAATTGCATTCACCAAAACTAGTAACTTTTATATTTAAAAAGACACCTTTACAAAAATGAAAAGATAAGCCAGAGAATGGGAAAAATATACTTGCAAATCATATATATGATAAATACTAAATAGACATGCAAAAATATATATGCATAGCTAATAAGCACTTGTGCAATATATCATTAGTCATTAGGGAAATGCAAATTAAAATCACAGATATACACTAGAATGACTATAATAAAAAATGACAGACTTAATGGCAAGTGTTAGAAACAGGAAGGCTCAGACATTCTGGTGGGAATGTAAAAATGGCACAGCTACTTTAGAAATAAGCTGAGAGTTTCTTAAAAACTTAAATATAGAGTTTTCATGAAACCCTGCAATCTTAGTAAATTTACTAATTTACTTATGAGATATTAAAGCAATGAATTACTTGGGAATATCCATAGTTTTATTCAGAGTAGCCAAAGATTGGAAACTATTCAATAAGTGTCCATCCACTGATTAACATGTAAACACAATGTGGCACATTCATTCAATAGAATGCTATTTGACAGCAAAATTAATTAACTACCCACATATGTTCCAACATTAGTGATTCTCAAAAATGTTACTCAGAGTACAAATACCATTTGCAGAAGACCACATAATGTATGATTTCCATTATTTCAATTTCTCTTTTCAGAAAAGGCAAATTTATGGACAACAAATCAGTAATTGCCTGAAATTAAGGGTAGGAGTAGAAATATTTACACATGTTTTCACAAAAATTTTGTGCAACAGAGTGTTTTAATACATTGATAGTTATGATCTTCATAAACTTATTAAAAAATAATTGAACTGTACACATGTAAAATCTTAAAGTCTATTTAAAATTCAAGGAATAACTTGAAGAGTTAGGGAAATAAATATATACCACTATATGCCATTCTTCTAATTAAAAATCAAAAAAAGAAAGAAGCTGAAAGCCAACTGACTCACTATGCTACGTTATGCCACATCTACAAGGCACACTTTTCTCCCTACCTCCATTTATCTCCTACCCCTCCTTTTCTTCAATAACCATCTCCAAAGCCCTTCCTGAACTTCCTGGTTAGAGGATCATGCTTTTAGCTCCACAGAGCACTTCAGTTGCAGTTTTCTTCCGACCTCATCCATTCTCTACAAGTCCTTGTGTACTTTATCTTTTCCTCTTGAGGGTGTGGATGTCAAGGGCGAGAAATAGGCTTTACTTACTTTTATACTTCTACTGTATCTAGTACATGCCTGTTAGGCACATAGAAGATGCTGAACCAGTACTTAACAAAATTAATAAAAACATCATATTTGCATATGTCATTTATCATCATAAAGATCCACACAGCCAGTACCTTCCCTAAGAATGACTTTGGCCTGTGTCCTGTGGCAGAAGGTCAGGAGCTGTTCTCACACTTCCTTCACCCTCCCAAAGGCAAATGCTGACAGGTAGAAACCTGTCCTTTTTGCAAGTATAAATCTGTGATTGGCATCTCACTTGTCATACCTCCTTGGAGAGGTTTCTGACCACTATTTAATTATGAGCTTTAAGAAGTCTGCCCCTACCTCTGTTGAACCCCCAATCTCCTTCATCATTACTTGCAGAATTCATTCACTCATAGGCCTCTAGTCCATGTATCTGGTACAGAATGCAGATGCAAGCCCTCTTGGAAGATGTTAAAATACCCAAGGGTCAGCCTACCCATGGAACCATGCTCTCTTATCTCCTTGACAGGAGAAACCCAGTCCCTGGAGGTAGCAATGAGGAGAATGGGTAGTGTTGAGGGCTTTGATTTCCAGTTCCATTTCTGGCATGGAACTGTGGGAACTTAGGCAATTAGTTAAACTGTAAGCCTCTGCTTCTTCATTTGTGATATGGTAAGAATTCAGGATATTAATGTAGATCCCCAAACCCTTATCAACAATTTCAAATTCCAGAATTTTTTAAAAATAACTTGTTTGATGTTAAAACCTGACCCAATGTGAATTTGGCTGGCTGCAAAACCTTATTTGAACTGTTGTGGGGCTATTTATAGTCTTCACTTAATCCCCTTAATGAGAAAATGCATATTTTTGGCTGAAGAAATACAAATGTGTTTGATTATAGGATGCTATGCCAGATACAATTGGGGATAATTTCTAATTGATGATACATGCTTTGTACTGGCTTTCCAAAATTGGAACAATTCTGCATCTGAGAGGCATCTAACCCCATGGGTTCTAGATCAGGCATTGGGACACTATTCCTACTTACTGGGTTTCTTGGTGGGGGGAGTAAATGAGAAAACAACTGTGTAACGTAGTATATATGTATAATGTATCATTCTCTTCATTTACCTTTTCTCTACATCCATCATAAAATTCCAGAAAGATCACACTCAAAATACAAAATATATTTTAATCAGTGCTAAGCACAAAGGTAGCAAAATTTTCTTTCTTCATCCCTCCACTTAGTCCGAGAGCCTGTCTCCACTTTCAGTGTTTCTCTCTTAGTCCTCAACCCTGTCGCTGTGCAACTTTTTCTTTGTTTACAACTGAGTTATAATAGATTTTTTTTTAAACATCTCAAAACCCCAAAGAAAGACTTTAATCATAAACTAAAAGAAGCAGCTTATTATGCCAGGGCTTTAGACCTTTACACTCATTTCCTTAGTATATAACCTTGGGTTGGTCACATCATCTCACAGAATCTCAGTTACCTGATCATCAAAATTGAGATAATGTCTGACAACTGACAAAGGCAGGTGGCTGAATGAGGTCATCTCCTGAGGTCACTTCCAGCTCTAAAATGTGTCCCTTTGGGAGTCCGCAAGAGACTTGATGTTCCCAAGTGTGAGCCTTTGGACCACAGTGTCTGGGCCACCACCTGCTTCATGATGGGCTTATTTTGGCCATGTGGAGTCAGAGGGAAATTCCCTTGTGAACTGAGAGGAATGAAGCAGATGACAGAGAAGAGACAATAAGGAAGAAAGGCTCAAGTGTGTTCACATGAACTGAGTGAGCAATGGACCAATTATGTGTTATTGAAGCACAGATTGTACCTGTGGTTTAGAGCCTAAGGTGAGTACCTACATGCATAGGGTCAAGAGAAATGTCCCTGAGAGGCATGCTCAGTTGCTGCTGAGGTAGATAATTTTGCTCTCAGGCTAAGTGGGAGCCCTTTTGGGATCAGAAACACAAGCTCAACTCTGGACTGTACCTCTTACACACTGCATAACTGTGAGCAAGACATTTAACCATGCCCACCCTGAATTCCCACGTATGGAAAATGGTGGCCATAAATACTCTTTCCTAGGATTGTTTCAAGAATTCAGTGAGTTAATGCATGGAAAATAATGGTGTTCCATGCTGTCACATGATTGTGTTCAATAAAGACTGCCTATTTAGTCCTAACAAAAATTCAAGGACTTCTGAAGGACAATGGAAGATGCCTTTAATGTGAGAAGAAAAGAAGGTGTTCCCAGAAAAAGAATCCACCTGGGCCTTACCATTTGTTCTTTTGGACAAGGAATGGGGGTGCGGGGATGTAAAAACAGCTTCTCTTTGCTCTCTAGTATGAAGTCATGGTTGGAAGCTGGAACATGTTGTTTGGAATAACTTGCCACCAGTATTTATTTATAGTGGCCATGAAAAAATAGATGGATCTTAGAAAGGGCTCAGAAATGTTTCAGAGAAATTCCCATTGAATAGTCTCTATGTAAACTTCTGATTTTAATTATAATTTTATGCCTATTTGATCTGCATCCAGATATGTTATTTGAGAGGGGTAGCATGATAAAACAAAAAGAATATGAGATTTTATACTAAAAACAATGCCTGAAAGTCTAGGCTCCTAGGTTCCATGTAGCCAATTAAGAAGTGTAATAAAAATTTAATAATGAGGAAAAAGAACTTTTAAAAAATGAACAAATAATGTTGAAGGATGTAGTAAATGATCAAATAGTAGATTATCAAAAAATTGTCATATAAGTTAATGTTCCTCAGATCTTGAGGTTGTTCTCCCTCATGATTCCCAGCCCTGAACCACTTTTTCTGTAAATCTTCCCCAAGTTTCTTCTCTTAACTTCACTTAGTTTTCCCTGCCAGTCTACTTCCAACTACCCCTTTCAACTGGTACATACATGCCTTCTTGCAATTCTCTAATTTTTCTTTAATTTATTTTGCTTCCCAGATAATTTTGCCCTCTGACACTGTGGTTTATGCTTGCATTTCTGTTCCATGCTGTTCCCACTAGACTGCAAGTCCATGAAAGGTGGGGTGGAGTTTAGCAGCTCCTAGAATCAGGCCAAGCATATAGTAGGTCCTTAGTAGGAAATTATTGAACAGATAAATATGAGCAAGCAAAGGAGTGAAAAAATAAATGAATGAAATCACTAGAAAAAGATAGCCCAACTGAGAAATCTTCAAAGAAATTTATACAGGTGATATAAGAGGACACCCACATGGCCAATAAGCATGAAAAATTGCTCAACTTCACGAGTAATGAAGAAATCCCAATTAAACAGTGTGATATTAGCTTCTGTTAGATGTTTTAAAAAGTAAAATCAAATTTGGAGTAGAATGTATATGTGTATAGATATATGTGTATGTGTGTGTATATATATGTATTTATATATACACATATATGTATATATACAACTTGCCTACACTGCTGAATGGAATATAACTTTATTGACTAAAATGGCAATGTCTAATGAAACTTGTGATGTTCATCCTCTATGAACTGATGCAATCTCTTCCAGAGAAACTTACGGCCATGCTGGCCTATGTAGCAACATTCATAATAATGCACAGTCAGAACCACCCAAATGCCCACTGGCAGGAGAAAGTATAAATTAATCATAGGGTCTTCAAATGATGCAATACTATTAAATCATTTGATGTTGAATGACAATGCCAGTTTGGCGTGGAGTATGATCTCTCTATAAATTAAAATGTATGAATAATTTTATACATTATTTAGAAATAAAACAAGTACCTGACCCATCTTAATTATAGTGGTTTCTCTAGGGGAAAATGGTAACGGCACTAGGGAGAAAAACATGGAATTGTTTTTCTATAATTTTACTATGTCCTTAATAATGACATTTCAAGTAAAAATGCTAATTGTAAAAATGTTATTCAGGTGATAAAAACATAAATGTTTATGCGTCTTCAGTACCTTTTTCTTTTGGTCCTAGGGATTACTCCCAGGGGTGCTATTATACTAAGCTACATCCCAACCCTTTTTATTTTGAGACAGGGCCTCTCTAGGTTGCTGAGGCTGGCCTCAAGCTTGTGATCTTCCTGCCTCGGCCTCCCTAGTAGCTGGATTACAGAAGTGCATCACCACACTCAGCTTGTATTTTGTTTTGTTTCCCCAAATTAAAAAAAGTATCAATAAAAATGGGCACCAAGCTTACTGATAATGTGCCCAAGACACATTGCTGCATCTTAAGAATTAGGAAATCTGCTTTATCTACTTCAGGTTATTGCAGATATTAAATGAGATAACACACATTAAGTGCTTTCTAAACTATAGAGCAATGTATTATTCTCCATTATTAATGTTAGTTTTATAGCTATCATCAATTCTCCACTAATGAGAGCTAAATGGAACAGCAGTTTGCAAACTGTACCCCATGGAACTCCAAGGACCCTCCTGGAACTACAAGGCCTCTCTATGAAGCCGCTTGGGCACTGTTTGGAGAAACAAGGAGTTAGGATTTCAAGACTCAGAGCCCAATTCAGTTTGAAAGTCTTCCATTTTTATCTGTTTTCATTTTGGGATTCTAAATAAGGCTTCCTTCAAAAAAAAAAATATATATATATATATAACTATTTTGTTCAAATCATCACATGAAGAAGAAGTTAAGAAATATCACATCATTTTTTTTCAAAATCAAATTAATTCAAAATCTGTTCATGCCATCTCTATTCCACCTGGCTGGTGAGGAATTAGGCATCTCTTATGACTGGCTCTGCCTTTCTGCCCTGCCCTCTATCCCCTCAGATCATGCAAGTTTCTAGAGGTCTTTTGCAGAGCAGGACATTGCTAGAGAACCCTCTGGCATAAAGTGCCCGTGGTCACCGCTGGTATGTTTGCATACTAGTTAATGTAAGCCTAAAGTGGTTTGGTGGACCATGAACCACCTGAGGCACAGGACACAGGTCTTGCATGGACCCCACAGAAAACCACACAGCAGTTCCCCACAGAGCACCTCTCCAAGGTGCCATGCAGAGGTCCTGGAGACTCGGTAACATCCAAACACATTCACTTCTAGTGCTCAAGCTTCACTCCCCTAGGGTCTACTGCTTCCACCATTAAGGAACACAAAAGCCAGTTACCCTCCTGAAATGGAAGAGGGAAATACAAAGAAGAAAAACACACACGCACACATGCTTCAACAAATTATCTTTCTGTGGGTACTTTTACAAAGATTTGAAAATTGCTGATACAGATCCATGTTTTTTTTGTTTTGTTTATATTGTGAGGACTCCTTTTTAAACATCAAAAATTTTCAGTGCCAGGGCTAGGGTTATGGTGCAGTGGTAGCATGCTTGCCTAGCACGCGTGAGGCACTGGGTTCGATCCTCAGCACCACATAAAAATAAAATAAAGATATTCTGTCCACCTACAACTAAAAAAATAAATAAATACTTTAAAAAAAATTTTTTCAGTGCCTAGCAGAGCACGGTGGCACACACCTGTAATCCCAGGGATTCAGGATGCTGAGGCAGGAAGATTGCAAGTTCAAGGCCAGTCTCAGCAACTTAAGAAAAGACCTAGGCTACTTAGTGAGACCCTGTCTCAAAATAAAAAATAAAAAGGGTTTGGGATGTGGCTAAGTAGTTAAATGCCCCTGGGTTCAATCTCTGCAACCCCCCTCCCAAAATTCAGTGCCTTATATAGCCCCACTCCAGTCTCCTGACACCCTCATACCTAACTACTCAATAAGTCTCTTGTGTCACTTGATTAAGGAAATACAGAGACCTATGTAATCATTAAGCTCCACACCGGCTCATGCTGCAGGCTTTGTTCCCATGCAGCTTGCCCACTAGGCCATTGTTTACCTGGATCAAGCCTTTGATGTTGTCTTCAAATGAGATGATACACAGGGGGATGCACTGGTAGAGTTAAAAGAAGTAGTTCAAGCTTCAACTTAAATTGTGACCCATTACCAGATCATACTTACTTATACTAAATGCTACAATAATATATTTATTGTAAATCCTATAATTACCTTGTGAATGCTACAATTATATGGGATTTTGTGTGTGTTAAGTGTATTTTGTTTTGCTTAAATGTAAATATTTAAACATGCCAGAATTCATGAAATCACATTTTGGCTTTTCTTTATTTTTTAATGGATCTTAGAGTGAAAAGAAGAAAAGTTACCACTGGACTCTTGCAATTTCTCCAAGTCTCTGCGTTCAAAGAGATTGGATCTCTTACTGTGGTTTTTGCTTCTGTTCTCAGCCTCCATTGGTCTGCCCAAGCACCTCACCCTCTGCAGCTGCAGCTAGGCCTCATCTTGTCAGTGAGATCTTCCTTCCACTACCAAAGGGACACTCAGTCCAGTTCTGGCTCCAGGAAGCTGTCCCTTGATGCAAGACAAATCAGGGTGCTTTACAGCTCTTCCCAGACTGTACCGGCCCCAGTGATTAAGTTGTGGCCAAATGACACAGCAAGGTCCAACCTAATGATTTAGCTGATAGGAAGAGGCCAGGGGAGTCGTTGTGATGGAGTGGCCTGGTGCTGTGAGAAAAACTCAATATGTTTCAGCTAATCTGAAAAGAGTCGCCAAGGTGCAGACGTTTTTGTGTTCTGCCAGATATACATCTAGGACTGGGGAGTTTCAGACTCTTAAAAGTAGATCCAAAAGCTGACATAAATTTTAGACTGTATACAATCCAAAATGGTACAAAACAACAAACTTGTTCTGAACTCCCTCCCTCCCTCCTCAGTACCGTCTTGACTGCCTGCAAGCTGTGGCTCCATCTTTATCTTGCACATTCACTGTGACTTTCTCTTTTTAATTGGCAGGGTCATAAGTGCATTTTTGGTGGAGAATTGCTCTTTACCCCATTTATTTGAAATATATTTGAGGCCAGTATTAAGAGCAGCATAGCTATACACACTCTGTAACTGGATAGGAAAAAGTTCTGGAGCCCAATTTGGAGGAAAGCATTTGAAAATAAAACAAAGGATATTTTCAGAGGCTAATGTTCCTGGAATTTATTCAAGTGGCCACCACGGCCATTGGCCTCAAGAGTGCCAATTACAGATGCTCTGCTGTGTGATCAGAGAATTCTTGAGTTCAGAGCAGCACATTAAGTCAAAGGGTAAGTCTTTGAATTCTGTAGTGAATTTCATTAACCATTTACCATCACAGACATCCCAAAACTACTACCAGTCTTTAATCTGGATTTAAGAAAGTGAAATAGCTGGTGCTTGAGAACTACTTTGTGGTTGGGATGGTTTCCTGAAAAAGCATCGCAGAAAGTATTCTGTTAAATACTTTTACTTGACAGCTGTGGTTAAGGCATATTTAGAGATCTGTAGGCCTCACTGGATAATAATCACATGAACCACAAATATTAAAGTTTTGTAAGACATTATTCAAGAAGTCAGTGGAAATTGCCCAAATGTTGGTTAAATTATGAAAATATGGGGTCTCAAAGGTGGACATCTCCTGAGCATAGTGGTGCATGCCTGGAATCCCAGCAACTCAGGAGGCTGAGGCAGGAAGATTGTAAGTTCAAAGCCAGCCTCAGCACTTTATTGAGGCCCTAAGCAACTTAGCAAGACCCTGTCTCAAAATATAATAAACAAATAAATAAATCGGGCTAGGGGTATGGCTTAGTGGTTCAGCGCCCCTGGTTTAATTAGCAGTACCCAGAAAAACAAAAACAAAAAAACAAAAAGCACAAACAAAAATACTTCCTTGATCATGAAGTAGCTGTGTTTCTGAAAGTAAAGGCCATCGGGCCATCAGGTTAAGACTGTCACCTCAACGTCAGATGTCATCTCTAGGGAACAACCAAATCCAGAATCTTTCTTAAAATGTGTTTGTAATAGTGGCTGGTTTCCTCTGACCAAAAGTAAATCTAATGAGATTTAGAGTTCATTTTTAATCTTTTAAAGACTTTTATATCTCAGCTACTTTTAGAAATAAATTATTTGTACCTTACTACCTTTATTAATTTTTGAATTTGTAGTATAACATGCATACAGAAAAGTGTAAAAGTCCTTTGTGTTTTTGTTGCATCCAACCCGCACCTCTCTCCAAGAAGTGTAGCCCAGACAACTCTGCAGAAGCAGCAAAGTTTATTGAGGAAATAGGCACACAGGCCAATCGATTGGGGTCAGCTCTCCTTTCCTTCAGAGAGTGACCCCGAAGTGAGGGTTTCAGAGGTTATTATAGGGTGGGCTAGCTACATGACTCAGGAAAGCATGATTTGGCAACTATAGTTATTTACAGTTCAACCGTAACAGTGCCTCCTATGTCCCCTTTCAGTTCCTGGAACTTTAGGTAACTGGCCAGGTGGTCTGGGCAGCCTGTGGTTATGCACCCTCATCCGTGAGACGCAAGCATAGCAAAGCATTACTCACAGAAGCACAAAGAGCAGGTTAGCAGATACGTGCAGGCCTGAACCAGAGTGACTCCATTTTGTGTTTGGATTTTACAGTTTTCATAACTGTTTTATTTGGATTGTTGGTGTTTTGAAACAAAGATTTTGTTTTAGGGGAAAGTTCTATATTGTCTACAGAAGCTGTGGTAGACTCCAGCCCTTCCTTTATGGGTCTCTCTTCCACCATCTGTGCAGGAGAGCTTACCACCGTCTCTTCTGCATGCTGGACAGATGGGGTCAACTTTCAGAAACAGGCTCTTATCTAGGGCCACATTAAGAACCAAATCATGTGGTTTTGATACACGTACACACACTCTTCTTTTTTTTCCCCTAATACAAGAAAAACACAAGCAGAATATGTACTGTTGCTTTTCCTGGAAGTTTTAGCATATGCAAAGCCTGGAAATTATTAACCTTAAAAAGATAATGTTTATTCAGATTGTTTTAGTCATCTTTTTCACTGCTGTGACTAAAGGACCCAATCAGATCAACTGTAGAGGAGGAAAAGTTTATTTGGGGGTTCACGGTTTCAGAGATCTCTGTCCATAGAAGGCCAGCTCCGTTCCTCGGGCTAGAGATGAGGCATAACGCCATGGCCAAAGATTGCGGCCGAGGGAAGTGGCTCACGTGGTGATTAGAAAGCAGAGAGAGAGAGTGAGTCTCTACTCTCCAGATACAAAATATATACACTAAAGCCACGCCCCAATTCCCACCACCTCCAGCCACACTTCAGTTACCACTCAGTTAATCCCCACCAGGGGATTAATTCCCTGATTGGGTTGACTCTTACAACTCAATCATTTCTCCTCTAAAACCTTCTTGCATTATCTCACAAGTGAGGTTTTCGGGGACACCCCATATCCAAACCATAACACAAGTAAATAAGTCATTGTTCAATGCGTGTTTTCTGAACCTTTACTGGACACTGCTAGAGTTTAAAGGAGAAGCAGTTTCATATATGACAAATTCTGCACTCATGGAAGCACATCCTAAAGGTAGAACAACCAGAGCATTTCAAAACCAATACTGAGTATTAATGTTAAAAAACTTTTGATGCTTGAAAAAAAATAAACTTATATTTTAAATTCAATTAATCATTGGACCAAGAAGTGTTCTACTTCCTCAGCAGCTTGATAAACAGTGTGTGTAATTTTATGTCAACGAAATAAAGAGTATAACACATAGGGGGCCTTAAACTCAGGAAGCGACAACCAGCACAAAAAGATGAGAACAGATGCAAATTTAGCCAGGCGTGACGGCTCAGGCCAGTAATCCCAGGATCTCAGTAGGCTGAGGCAGGAGGGCTGCAAGTTCAAAGGCAACCTCAGCAAAAGCAAGGCGCTTAGCAATTCAGTGAGACCCTATCTCCAAATAAAGTACAAAAAAAAACAGGACTGGGGATGTGGCTCAGTGTCCAGTGCCCATGAGTTCAATCCCTGGTATCCCCTCCCTCCTCCCCAAAAAAGTAAATTTAAATTATAGAATCAAAAAACCATTAAAACATTTTAATGTAACAAAAAATAAACAGGTAAACCTTACAAAATACTTACTTGAAAAAATGAAATAATAATCCTTAATAAAAAGGTTTTTAAAGACAACTCACAATTCACAAAATATTTATTCTACAAAATAAAGTTTGGAAAATAAGCTAAAACACTAGAAAGCAATCTTTATAAAACAGAAAGAGTTAGTCACAAAATGCATTCTGAAGAAATTATTTAAACACTCCAGGACAAAAATCACTTTAACATGGCAAACTTCGATTGTATTAAATATTTGCTTATTTTATAATAGCCCTAAAGTGACTGTTACATTAATCAGTTAAGCTCCTCTCTTTGTATTGTGCATCCCTCTGCTTCCACCCTGGTCCAGACTCCCATCTGAGTCTCAGTGGGAGGACTGGTGCATCATGAGTAGTCTTTCTGTCACTTCTCACAGCTAACATGGCACTAAGTCATTCCATTGCTACTATTAAACCATGTCTTGCTGATCATTGGCTGGACTCCTTTTACCTAACAAAGCAAGTCTGAAATTAGCCTCCCTTTCAGTTTACTCAGGAATCATCCTTACTTTTCTACCTTTATTTTCCATACCTCCCAACTATAAATGCTCAGTCTCATAAGGTTGACATTGAAGTGACACCGAGGTCACTTTATCCATTTCCCACCCCACATTTCTGACTTCACTGCATCTCTCATCACTGAAGCCATCTCCTCTTCCACTGTCTGCCCAACACCCATCTATCAAGTCTTCCATGACAAAACCAGTCTGCTTCAGGTTTTCCTTTTCACTAGATTTTCATTTTCCACAAAGTATACTCTTATGAAACTCCTGTCATTTCATAGAATTCAGATTTCTAGATTTCAAAACAGTGAGCTCTTATGTCAGCAAACTGGGTTTAGATTCTGGGTCTGTAAGACTCTAAAAGAGTGACTTTTTTCATCTATAAAGATGAGAAGAAGAATAATAGTACTTATCCACGGGAGCTTCTGTTAATTACTATGATGGTATGCTGTTCAATAGTAGTAGTTAACCATCTTAGTCATTAAGCAAGAAACTGTTGAATTTTGAGCTCATCTGAGACTTGGTGCACTTACGCCTTGGTTCTTCTAAAATTAAAAGGTACACCTCAGCTAGCTGCTCTGATGCTTCCAGCTGATGATACCCCAGTTCATGAATCATTTCTCTCATTGGATTGAAACCAATGTAGAACATTGATCCAAAATCCTATACATATCAATTAAAAAAACTCCCTCTGGGACTAGAACACTTGCATGGCTGCATAAGGCCCTGGGTTGGATCCTCAATACTGAGAAAAGGAAAAAGAAAGAAAGAAAAAACACTCTATCATTAATTTTCCTCCACCCAAACAGAAACAAGTTTTTCCTCTCAAGGCCAGCATTTAGCTGAATCTTGTATAAACAGGCAAAATACTTATACTTGTCCTCTTTCTTTGAGACCAATTCAAACACAAGTGACAAATACAAAAGCACATTCATGATAAAACAATGTTTCTAAAGAGTAATTATCTCTTAAAAGCAAAATATTTCTATGCAAAGACATGAAATCATTTAACTACAATTTGACCTAAAATTATTTGTACCATAATATATACTATTTTGCAATATTACTATTCCTACATATGGTATATTTAAATAAAACAATTATTGAAAAAGATCCGTTTGCTTGGATAAAGAAATATCTCATTCTCAGGTCTCTGGTTTCTCCACACTACTAAGAATAGTCAATATTCAAACATTAGTTTTTATTTGGTCTTATTGGTCCTGGTTCAAATTGTAAAATCCAAAGAATTCTCAGCTTCTTGGCAAGCAATTGCTGACATTACAAATGTGAGGTTGCGCTGTTTACAGAGTAAGAGGGCTTTTAGATGGTGTGTTGGTGTGTTCGCTGGGCTATCCCTATGAAGTGAAACCAGATCTGGCGATCAGATCACTGGCTGCTGGAAACAACGGTACTGCACACACAATTGTCATTTCACTCATTGAAACAAATTAATCATATCAATTATGTAGTAATCTATTCCACTCTTTCTTGCTTCTTTTTAGGGTGATGAAAGAGGATCATAGTATGCACAACTTTCTTCCATCATGTAGTCTTTCTGAAATAAAGGAGGCTATGTAACACAGCTGGGCAGGGAAAAGGTGGAAGCAAGGTCAACAAGAGTCTCAGTACAACTTAGCTGAGGTCGCAGTAAAGCCCCCGTGTGGAATGGGCTAAGGGACCAAGGCTGGGCACAGAAAAGTGCAGCTAGAGAGGACAAGGAGTCAATGCTCCAGTACAATGGGTTTTGAGGTAGTAGCATCCAGAAGATCTCTTAAAGAAATCAATAAAGCATTATGGCATGTTACCTTTGCAGGTGTAGAAGTGAGGTGAGGGATGTGCAGCTTTAAAAATTAACAGAAATGAACCTGCTGCAGGTGTTCTATGTATATTACCTAAAAAAATATGTACCAATTTTTGGCCTGCCATTTTCTCCAGTCTGGTTTGATAAGAACTCACCATAAAGAAAAGTCTGCATTTATCCCAATGAAATATTTCTATCACAAAAATTTTTATGTGATAAAATGACTCCTCCATGATATCCTTTTAAACTGAAAATTTCTGACAATATTACTAATTAACCATAATTTATTTTTTAAGAAACTTTTTAGGAATCAATTTACTGCCTGCATTTATAGTTACCTGAAGTCCACCTTATGTAATTCTTAGAAGCTAGTGTGGAATTCACCCTTTAAAATGCACAGCAATGAAGATATAGAGCTAAATTAAAGAGAACCCAAGATAACTTATTAACACTACAGTCCCAATGAAGCTGACCTCAGCACATCTTTCCATCACAGGTAAAAATGGCCAGGGAACCAGCGCCAGGGAATGGGAACTAATGTAGGACCAGATGCCAAAACAATTTCTCAAGTGGACCTTTAGACCCAAATGAAGACGCTGATGGTCAAACACAGTGGGAAGTAGGGAGACTGGTCTGATCAGCTCCCCACCTATAATAAATGAATCTCCAAACTGGGACTTGCTGACATCCTTGCATGACCCCACGCAAGCAGTGCCCTGGTTTAAGCCTAGCCCAGCAGAAGTGGCCCAGCTGCTATAAATCATGCTGTTCCCAGGCCAGCAGTCATTGAGGCTTTTATTCTAGAGAATCTAAGTTTGCATTGGAGGACTATTAAGGCCTTTTACAGTCCTATAATTCTAAGATTTCTTTTATTTAAATGTCTGCTTCTTGGACCTGGATGAGGCACTAGTGGAATACTTTCAGGCAGGACTTTCTCTTGCTTAGTAAAGACTGATCCTCTTCAGTACTCTCTGTGTTCAGATCATGTCATCCCCACCTTTTCTTCTTTGCTTATCAAACCAGAACAAAATGAGTCCCATGCAGTTTTCAGATCTGAGTGGTTAGATGTTCCCTTTTGTTTCTGGGCTTTTGTTGCCTGTGCCAGTATCTCATGTGCATGTATGTTTTGCACTTACAGAAATATATCTTGCTATTTATGCACATGCGGAATGCTTGCTGTCGGCTACAAAGGAAACCTGCTGTGGGCCACAGTATTGTGTTTCTGTTTATGCTTTTATTTCCCAAAGAAGGATTTTTGTTTGAATAAGAATTTGTGCTTTGATTATAAATATTAGTAAGTGAAAAATGTCTGCATTTCACAAACATATTTTGTGTTTCACAATCTTTATAGGAGAAATTCTGGCTCATAAAATATAATTTTTACTTGCATGATTATCTCTCCTCAATACTTTGGCTTCAACAGTGATGATGAAGAAAGTTAGGCAGGCATGTGGGTTCCTCCTGGCAGTCCTCCTTAAGCTCTGCTTTCTACATCCTTGTTTACTAGAAGACCAAGTTAAAGTGCATCTGGACTTTTTCAAATTTTCTACAACAATGTTGCACATTTCTGAAGAAGTCACTTTCAGTAAAAGATGGCAGGAAAGGCACACGGCTGCCTAAGTGTTTCTGAGAAAAAGGCAGAGGTAATTTGCAAGTGATGGGAGGCTGGCGTCTGGAGTGTTTAGGATATGTTAAAGCTGAAGCATAAGCATCTCTGATTCAAAGGAAGAGGCCAGCGGGTTGCTGTAGAATTACCTCCCTCGCTCATGGGGTTGAAGGTGCCCTGGGGAAAGCATCTCTTGCTTCTCAGTGCAGGGAGTGTGGGGGGAGCAGGCAGGGAGGCGTGTGAGAGGGAACTGGACAGTGATTGAGGAATGATGGCTAAAATTAGTTCTTGCTTCCCCTCCCTTACCATTAGCAGACAGTCTGCCTCTCCAGCTGGCTTCTCTTGAAGTCAAAAGTTAACCTTTTCTCTGCCTTGGCAAGGACAAAGCGTGTTCTACTCTTGCCTGTCACTGTAGTGAGAGTTTTAAAAACGTGAGAGGGAAGAAAAGTGTAAAAACTGTCTTATTGATTTTTTTTCAGAATTGGTGTAAGGAAGAAAATCCAAGTGCCAAATATATAAATGTGGTACTTTCATGTTTAATGCATCAATAATAGCTAAATTTGTGGAGACGAGTATAGATTTTAGCAGTGTTTAAAGCACTTTGTGTACATTATATTGTTTGTCCAAGTAATGCTTTAATATAGATGTTATCACTGTCCCTAATTTACAAATGAAGAAAGCCACAGAGATAACTTGCCCATGGTTTCCTAACTAATAAATAGTGAGAAAAGAGTCCTCTGACTCCAGATCCTGAGACTTTAACTATACCATTGAATCATCTCAATTAAGGAAATGAGACATTGATTGGGTATGGAAAAGTAAAACCACATTGCATAAAGTAAGTGATCAGTAAATGACTGTTGAATTAAAGTAACCCTTCTTCTTCTCATAAGAAAGATCACTGTTTATCCTCTGGTTTTCTCTTACTGCTTTTTCTTCAGATTATGTATGGTTGTGTGTGTGTGTGCATGTTTATAATCACTAAAATTCAAATGATATAAATTAAATTGAATGTAGATGATCTATGCATCATAGAAACTTAATTTACAGGGAATATTTAACATACAATAACAGTGTTATATCTTTACCACAGGTGAGACTAAGGATATTTCTCAAAATATCATCTAAAAAGAATAAGAAACTAGTCAGCTAAAAACAGAAATACCAGTTTCTAGCCCCCCCAAAAAAGAAAGAATGCAAATAACAATATATATTGTTATGGTTTAGATATTAAGTGTCCCCCCAAAACTCATATGTGAAACAATATAAGAAATTTTAGAGGTGATTTGATTAGATTATGAACACGTTAACCTGATCAGTAAATTAATCCCCTGATGGGGATTGACTAGGTGGTAACTGTAGGGTATGGCTAGAGGAGGTAAGTCCCTGGGTTTGTGCCTTTGGGTTATATATTTTGTCCTTGTTGAACAAAGCTCTTTTCCTCTGCTTCCTGGTGCCATGTCCCCAGCAACTTACCTCCACCACACACTTTCGTCATGATATTCTGCCTCATCTCAGACCCTGAAGAATGGAGCCAGCCATCTGTGGACTGAGATCTCTGAAACTGTGAGCCCCCAAATAAACTTTTCCTCCTCTAAATGTGTTCTTGTTGGATCTTTTGGTCACAGTGGCAAAAGAGCTGACTAAAACAGACCCCATTTTTTTTTCTTTCTAAAATATTCTACCTGCTGTGTTCTGAGAGAATCCTACTGGTCAGAGCATGACATGAATCTGGGGCAGATGTTCTCACTGGGTGTGAGATGAAGCACCTGGGACACTTGCTCAGGATAGATCCCAGGCCTCACCCCTCAGAGTCAGACTCTGTAGTTCTAGGTTGGGGACCCTGAAATCCGAACACTTAACTAGCACCAACTTTTGATTATAGTCGTTCTAGTTAAGAGAGGAAGTGCCTATGTTAAGAACTGCTTCTGTTTCCTATTCCAAGCCTGGAAGGCAGACCCCTATTCTTGGCTTCATAAAACCATATGCATCATATTGCTTGTATTAAATAAAATTTTCACTGCATTCATTTTTCTTGGTAAGTGGCATGTGACTACAGCACATGGTAATTACATGTTCCTGAAGACTACTTGGTAATTTGCACTTAATAAGACCAAAAATAATTACCCTGTACTCCAATCTAGAAAACATAAATAATCGTAAATATATGGTACTCACCATGTAATTACTTTGCCACTCCACTCAACTCTCCATAAGACGAGCAGTTACTGAGGAAGTAGGCTCATAGCAAAATATTCCCTGTTTTGCTTGATAAACTAAAGCGACTCAACCACAACATTTGCATTTTCAGGCACATTTTCTTAGGCTGGGAATTTAAATCAGAGGAAATCTAGAGGAAAGAGCATTCCTTAGTTCTTTGGGGGCTTTCTGATTTGACCTTTTACTTAGTAGTACTAGAAAATTTCCCTGAAATTCAAACAATTTTCAAGCCCTTGAGGAATATGACATAACCCACCTGTCTGGGATGACCTTTCAAAGCCACTTCTAATTCTGTTCTCTGACTTAGTAGAGTGATTAAATTTTAGGTCTGAAACACAAATATACAGACAGGAGGGACAGAAGCTAGAGTTGCCCACACAAGCCTGCCTGCTTACATTTGGACTTGGGCTCTTCTCAAACCCACTGGGCTGAGCTCCAGGAGCCTTTCCACATATTATGGGGCTATATGTAGTATTTCCAGATCCTTCCCATAGCCATAGTTCTGCATTAACTCTGCAAAACAATCCATAATTAGAGTCATATATTTTTAATGGATCATGTATTTCCTATGACAAGCAAAGCAGAAGGACCTAGGTGGATATCAGAATCACCTGTTGTCCTGTGTTGCTTTTTCCTTTTGGCATTTTTCTTAACAGAATATGACACCCTAATGTAGCAATGTTGGAACTTTTCTCATTCTATTACCACACCACTGCCACCAACATCATCAAAAGCAGCCACGGTACAGAAGAGGATCATTGTGTCCTTTCAAAGAGTACCACTGATGTTGGGGGAGCTAATGATGTCCAAGAAAGATCCATACATACTGAATCAACAAACAGTGATGGAAAACCAACTCTACACCCGGATATTTAGATGCTGGGACTATAACAATGAAGAAGATAGAAAAGTTCCTTGATCTTGGGGAGTTTAAATTCTAGTGAGTGAAGCAAACAAATGTTATCAGATCTCCTATAAAGCTTCCTTTGAAAATACAAATGTGTTCCAGTGCAACTGGCCTGTTAGAGAACAGTGTGAGTGCAATGTGAATTTCACGTTTGCTCATGGATGATTTTATCCAGGCGAAGCACTGGAAAGCAGAAAACTTCTCCCAGCAGAACCAGACCACACAGTACATGTGAAGTGGGTGTTGTACACACCCTCAGCACCCACCAGCTACCTCAAAGTTCCACATGCCTCATGAGCCACATCCATCCACACTGTCACCACTGTTCATCTGATTGCATGTGACCCTCCTCCTACCACTTCACAGTCATTCACAAACGGCAAACTTGACCTTCCCCAAGCCATATCGGGTCTTTTTCAAGATACAGCCACATATTCATCATAGTATTTATGTATATCTTGACCATTTCACATATATACAGTGTGCTACTGTCTTTATTGTTTCAGTGGGTTTATTATTATTATTATTATTATTATTATTATTATGTGTGAAGTTTCTGAGGGTTGGACCCCCAACCTCATTTTCCTCATAAGTCCCATCATTTATATTGTGCAATTTCATATAATGCAGTAACTTTTACGAACATACGTGTATCATTATAGCAGAACTATTTGTAAACAAACTACCAAATAAATAAGATAATTCTAGGTAATGGTAAATAGTTTGAAAAATTAAGCCAGGGAAGGTGGTTGAGAGTGCCTGAATGGGATGAAAGGGGTGCGTGCCCCTGCACTGAGTGCTACAGAAATCTGAAAAGGTCCCCTATGCACAGGTACTGGAGCCAGCCATGCACAAACCTGGGGTAAGACCATTCTGAAGGGGAGAGATGCAAAGTCCCTAAAGCAAGAATAAGCTTAGACAAGGTACAGAGAGGTGGGAATAGTAGCTGGACCCCAAATCATAAATTCAGACATAAGAGGACATTGTGAGTAATTGGATGTAAGTGTGATAAGAATCCACTGGAGTATTTTTCTCTACTGATAGAAGAAACCACTTAATTTACAGATGAGTATCTGTGGTCTAGAGAGTTTATGCTTCATACCCAAGGTCACATCCGCCAGTGAGAGTCCAGGTGTCACAGATCTTTATGAACAGAATAGACAGACACATGCAGCAATTCCTAGATGAGTTCTTCATTTAAACTCGGGGGAAGATGTTATTGATTGGGAAAATTTCCCAGATTGTCCCCAAAACAGATTCTGGATCCATTAATTGCTTCCTCAAGCATGATGATATTGGGCAGAAGTCCAGTTTAACTAGGCTGTGTCCAGCATTCTGTTTCATTCCACTGGTGAAGGAAAAATAGACCAGACAAAATGCCAACTAAGCCATCATAGATGCTAGCAAGATTTGTAAGGCAGCCAGTTGTGCTTAGAACAGCTGCCAGTGCCCAGATCTACCCACCCATGAGTAGTGCTTTGAAAAAGTCTAATGATGCAGTCAATGAGTGTCGGGATGGCTCTGTGCTCTTCTGCTAACTGACATAAGACACAAGGCATAAGAATTTCTTGTCTGTGGATTACAAGGCCCAACAATGAGCCACTGGAAAAAAGTAGTGGGTGTAAACACAAATTTGTATACTATGAATCGAAATGCATTCTGCTTTCACGTATAAAAAAAAAATAGAACAAAAAAAAAAGCAGTGGGATTTCTCTTTTAGATGGATTGACACTTTTTTTGTTTTGTTTTGTTTTTTGTTTTTTCTGTTGTTGTTGTTGTGTTTTAATCAAAGTCAGTCAGAGGACAAAAGAATCCATTTAAATTGACAGTATGCTAAATGCCACTGGGCAGATGCCTGGGCAAAAAGCAAGCCTATTTGGGGTTTTGCTCTACCCTAAGCAGAAGAGGCAGCTGCCTCTAGGATGAGATGTGGAGAGTGCTCAGTGTCAGTGTCCTGTGTGGGTCTGCAGCAGGCAGCCCTTGTGTGTATGGTCCTCACAGCCACAGTTCTCACACTGCTTCTCCTCAGTGCCGCTGCCCTGCCTTCAGCATGCCACTTACCTCCCAGGACATTCTCTGAAGTCTGAAAAGGACAGGGTGAGGCTGAGGTGGTGCTGAGCAAGTCTGTGATTCTTAGGCTAAGCTTCCAAGCCTTTCTTCCCAATTCTGTCCCTCAGTCTCAGCCTGTCAGCTTCTGAGGGCAGGGCGAGATCCATATGTGGTTCTTCAGACTTGTTCCCTGCCACCTCCTTCCATGTCTGCATAATGCAGAGCCCTTTGTGTGACTCTGCTGTGCCTTTGCAAAGCGACACCATTTGCCAGAAAGTACTGCCAACCCCTTGGTTCCCACATAGTTCCAAGAGGCAAGGTAAGGCCTTGTTCATTGAATCAATACCTATTTACTGAGTATCTGATCAGAGCTCCCCAGAGTTCTAGATGCTAGGAATTCATCTCTGAATAAGACAGAAACAGCCGCACTCTTCTGGACCTCCTCCTAGGACTTGTTTTCCTTTGGCAGTGTCTTTCAAGGGTGGCCCTGAGACCTCCTCAGAGTCCACTGTGGTGTTCAAAGTGTGAAGTCAGAACCTAATCCAGACTTCCTGTGAAGAAAGAGTTTCCAGAGGGGAACTTAAGAATCTGCACTTTCCCCAAGCTTCCCAGGTGATTGGTATAGAAGCTAAAATTTCAGAATGACAGCGCCAAGGACTGAGTGAGTAGCTCTAGAGGTTCTTCCTCTTCCTTGAAGTCTGGAGCTAGGATGGAGTTTCTCCTGTTGGTGAGACCCTTCAAGGAGGTTTTGTCTTAGGACTCTGTGCCTAGTAGGTAGACAGGGCTGGAGGTCGGTTGTGTCCTAGATTGATGTGCAATCAGAAAGCACTCAACCCAAGAAGAGGTCTCTAGGAGCCATGTACTCTATCAGTATTGCTTCCTTTGTACTCAGGCATGGTCCTGTTTTGAAATCAGCTACTCTAAGACATGGTTCTGCAACACACAGTGACTGGTTATTTCTACCCTAGTGTAAACAAGGATTCACCTGTTGGTAATAGCCAGCAAAAAACAGATTCCATTGGAAATGGGAGGGTACCCTAGGAGGTGGCTGCAAGATGACAAGTCAGTCTTTTGGGAATGTGAAGCTAGGGAGCTGTGACAGCATCGGGGCTTAGGGCATCCAGATGTGAAGGGAAGGCAGATAAAGAGGAGGCAGAGAGCGCAAGGAGGTGGATGTACCTCTTCACTGATTTGCCTGCAGCCTGATCTGCTTCCGGGTGTCTCTTTAGGACACAGGATAAACAAATGCAGTCTCTCCAGTTCTTCTCCCATAGCACATTTCCTGCAACTAGCTCACAGCATGGATCCCTTCTGCATGGATCCCTTCTGCCAGGCATTTGGAGATTATGATTGTGCCTTTTCCACACACAAAGGTATCTCATACACCCTGGCCCTAAACCTCCTGCTCTAGTCTATAAACTTCTTGAGGGCAGGGCAAGGTTCACATGTGATTCATGTTTGCCACCTCCACACTTCCTAACAGCCTTCACATGTGGAATGTGCAAATAAATATTTGTCAAAAGAATGAATGAATGCACACTGAGTGGATGGAAATTTATGGAGGTCAGAGCCCAGCTCTGCCTGACTTATTCAGCCCCTGGCATAGCATCCCATGCAAATAGCCATTTAATACTTGTGTTTGATGATCATGAAAGTGATAATAAAACCCTGTAAGGGATGATTGAGGATAAGGCTCTTTATTGTTGGTATCTTTTGTTGTAAGATTCCTCAAATCTTTTTTAGAAGTAGGCAGAGTATAAATAATAAATGAGTGAGTGGTTACAGCTTTACATCCCTGGGGCCTTTCCAGACTTCCCAGCCCCCTTCATTGCCCCTGGGGCAAGGCAGCCTTTTGGTGATAGGTGAAGAGAATTTTTTTTATTCATTCATTTATTCATTCAACAAATAAGTTTTGAAAGCTGGGCCATTCTTCTCTTAAGCAGCAAACTTGCTCCAGGGCTTCTAGATGGAGTAACTTCTCCAGATCTCTTTCAAGACTAGGATTCTTGATTTTGCTCAGAAATGTTGGGGATATTGATGAAGCAATATTGACAAAGTCCCACAAGCGTCAGAGATTTAGTGAATATATTTGGACAGCGAGTCTCCATCGCCTCTTTGTCTCTCTTAATACACTGGCACCTGGTGAAATTGCTTTAATGCTTTGTTTGGCATCTGTTTATGTCAAGTCAGATCTTCTCCCAACACCCAAACGAAACCTGATGCGACCTCACATAATATAGTAGATGTGTCACCTTGTAGCAAACTCTGAACAAAAGTTTTTCTTGATTTTTAAATGCACAAAATGGGAAATATTTATGATCAGACTTACCTTTCTGAAACCTTCTGCTTCTGGTGATAGCTAAATTATTCCAGTTGATTAAAATAAGCAATCAATGTCTGCCTGTCAGAGGTGTCTTAACTTGCTATATATACTTTTGGTAAATATCACAACATTATTTTAATCTGTAAATCGGATTTGTCAGGTCTGATTCATTTAAATGGCTCACATGCCCCAAATTCTCTCTGACAGCCCCGATGTGGGAGCCTGTCCTTGGCTTGAAAAGGTAATATTGCCTGGGGCTTATTGCTAGCTTAATAGAGGCAAGAACACTGTGCAGCAAGAAATAAGAGAAAGGCCATCTTTTCTCTAACAGGTTTCTGCACGCATCCAACACCTCCATGTATCTTTTTACTGAGTAAAAAGATATCTTTTTACTGTATCTTTTGACTGAGCTAGGATGGGGCCAAAACTATGTTATGCCAATAATACTATTGATAACAATAGCAAAAATGTATCCATCAGTTACTATGTGCTATGCACTGTGCTGAGTAATTTATAAAAAGGCATTGTTCTATTCACTTCTTATAGCAACTTCATAAAACAAGTACTATTTTATATTTATAAACTTGTGAAAATTTTGAAACATATTCAGGATGTCTCTGGCTACAGTCTGAAGCCCTAACCATCAGGCAACAACTCCTCTACTTTCCTATTATGACTAACTGGCTTTTTGAAGGAAGGATGAGGTCACTTGCTGAGGATTATATCCCAAGCCAAGAACTCTGTGGTTCCCCCAAATCCTATAATATTCACTTCACTAAACCTATTTGTTCTCTGTTCTCAGCCTTTTTAGATGAGTAGCCCTTTCTAAAGATTAAGAAATATTAATGAAAAATCACTTTTAATATTTATTAATTATAAAAATGACCCAAAGTGCCTTTTTAAATGAGTTCTTGCTATTTATCATGTGATATACCCCCTTTTCAGCATAGAGAGAATGCTTAGCAGGCACGGGAATTTAGGGACCTCTTACAAGAAATGACAGGGGCCTATTATGAGATGAGACCCAGCACATCAATTTAGAAGGCATAGCAAAGATGCTAGGGGAAACCCTAAGAACTTAGAAACCCTGGTCTGAGTTCATGTCCTCTTTGTGCCCTAGGGCTGCTGTGGTCAGACAAGGCAGTTAACCTCTCTGGGCCTTAATTTGCTTACTTTTATAAAGGAATGGCATTTTACCTATTTCCCAGATTGGTTGGGAAGATCAAATATAGGCATCTCTGGGAAAGCACTTTGCCTGATGTGAAGCAGCGTGCAGACAGAAATAAATGAAAGGTGGTCATGTTATCCAAATGTCCCAGTTCCCCATCATAATAGATATAAGATTTTACTTCGGGATGGTGAAACGACTTTCAAACCAACACCATTTCAAAGTGGAGTTCTGTGAGTAAGGCTGCCCTGATGCCCAGCAGCTGGTTTGTAGTAACAGTGCTTTGTAAAATTAAATGAATTTTCTTTAACAAAAAAAAATTCCTGTAGAACAGATGCATTCACAACCCCCCACCCAATCCTGTAGCTGTCAATCTGTAACGAAAACTCTGCTTTACTACTTGTTTTGTGCTAGAAATGTATTTCAGTGCAGGGTGAGATTTTCAAAATGAAATTTGACAGGTTTTGTACAAGATCTGCTAGTGTTTATGTTCACTCTCTTCTCCCCAGGGTGCCACCAGTGGGCAGGGAAGGCTGCCAACCGGGTAGGCTGGAGGCTGCAGTCTCTAGGGGGTCTGAGTTTGAGGAAAGAGAAGAGAAAGGCTTTGGCATTCCTGGAAAGGCCACCCACCCCTGGGAGGAGGGTTCTTCCTATGCTGGAGGAGCCTCAGGGTACAGAAAAGGAGGAGAGGGGAAGAAGGCAAGCCAGCCAGGAGTGGGGAGGCCTGGGAGACAAGGCTCCCTCCCCTGCCTCACCTCACCTCACTCCACTTGCTGTGCACAGTTTCCAAAGCAGGCCCATCACCTCTCCTTCCCTTCCTCTGTCTAAGCATTCCCTGTCTCAACTGACCTGACTCCACCCAAGTCCACTCATTTGAACTGGAGGGTTCAAAAGAGTTCCTGCTCAAGATTTCTACCCTCTTTGAAAAGCATCATTCATTAGAAAACCAAGAAATCCTGAATCCCATAAATCTGCTACAGAAACTGTCAGTCTAGACTGAGCTTGCACATTGCCCAGGTATACACAGCTATAGCAGAGGAGAAAACAGGCATGCTCGTGTGTAAAAAGAGTTCTGCCCTCAGTACTCCAGAGCCAGGGTGAGCAAACTTTTTCTTAAAGGGCAAGATAGCAGATATTTTAAGCTTTGTGGGCCATATGGTCTCTGTCACAACTATTCTGCTCTGTCTTTGTAAAGAGCCAAGGACAATATGAGTATAACTGTGTTCCAAAGAAGCTTTATTTGCAAAAACAGGTGGCGGGGTTAAATTTTGCTGACTGCTTTTCTGGAGCAATAAAAACTTCTTTTATTTTTAAATGAGGTACCACTTTTACATCTTGGTAAATTACAGAATACCAGAAACTCCTTCCTCTGCTCCATTTACTTGGCAGGTGAACTTGCTGTTGTAACTAAATGTGAGTTGAGCTGATGACATTGATCTACTCAGATGATCCCTCTGGAAAGACTGGCTGGGAGGATCATGTGTTTGTGCATCTACTTCCAAAAGAAAACACAGAGGGAAGATAACAGGGTGCCTAACTAACAAAGAACTTCTCTGCTGCTTGTGGAAAGACAACTAAAAGGCCTCTCTTCCATGGCTCATACACATGCCTCGTCTTTCTAGTGAGCATTGGCCTACACAAAGGACCCCTCAAAGAACTTCAGCTCTGATCCCAGTAATCTTCCCTCTGACTGTCCATGATTTCCTGCCTCCCTGACTTGCATCTGGGGGCAAAGGTGAGGCTCACCTTTCCCAGGGCCCCTTTCCTTTTCGGGTGTGGGGTGGGGTGGAGGTAATTAACTCAGATGAAACTCCAGCAAGACCACTTTTCCAGAGAGCAGAATTTGCGCCTATCTTTCCCCTATCCATCAAAGACTGATTTGCCCCCTCCATGAACTTCAGCAGAGTTGACTCCTTGGTATCAGCCTTCCAGCTGCCCACTCCTGCCTTTCCTCCTCTGTAAGTCATGCTTCTCAAACTTAATACAGAGTCATTACCCAGGGAGAAGTTTTGAGTGAGCACAAGAACTGCACGTATTTGAAACCACAAATCACAAATCTGAAACTGCAGAGAGCCTCCCTAGCAGGCATTTGCAGTTGCAGTCGTCTGAAGACTGGCCATCTGGATGTTGTCTCAAAGTCTGAGTCTCCGTTGTGGCTCTGTCTGTGAAGGAAAAAACGAAGTCCCTGGAAGAATCTAGAGTGGGAGTAGAGATTTAGAAGGCAGTTACACTTAGTCACAACGAGCATTTCCTAGAGGATTAAGTTTTATGTCTCCACGTAATAAATGAAGAGACAAAGAGGGGGTTTGTCAGCCATGAATTAAAAGCCACGGTGCTCACCCAGGGATAGTTTCTCCTCAATGAATGCTTAGAAGGATCTGGAGGCATCTTTGATGTCACAACCAGATAGAGACATGACCTCTAGTGGGTAGAGGCTAAGGATAGAGTCAAAACATCCAACAAGGCACAGGACAGACCCCACAACAAAGAACTATCTGGCCTTAAGTGTCAATAGTGCTGGGACTGAGAAACCCTGAAGTAAAGGTCTGTTTTGTTCTGCCACTTCTTGGCAGCCCTGAGCCATCAGTGTTTGGCGGGTGGCAGGCTGGATGAGTCACCTGAGAGGGTCCTCTGGGCAGGCTTCCTTCAGGGCTGTGAGTGGCTGGATAGTAGTAATACCACCTCTCAGCACCCTGCCCTCCAGGTGGTAGTGGCAAGAAAGGGGAATTGGACAGGAAGCATTTTTGTAGCTTCTACTTCCATGCTGTATCAGTTTTTCTAGCAAAGGTGAGGGTACATGTCTCCTCCAGGTGTGCCTTGAGATAGGGGAGCAGGGAGAGGAGGGAAGGCTAGTTCTGATGCTCTGACAAAGCCCTGTCCTAGCCCAGTCCCTTCTGGCTTTGAGTCGTGGTTCTGTGACTGAGTTTGGCTTACTCTTTCAATCTAATTCTATCTGCTTTCCATCTTTAAGACATACTTCAAGTTTCTGGTATGTTCATGTCACATTTGATGGATTTCTTCTTATATACCTGTTTCTTTGGTCGTATAAGTGGACTTCAGGAAGAGACACAGATATATGTGCAGGCTAAGGAACCCTCCTAGAGCAGCAACTGTTATCCTTAGGACTGAGTACCATGATGACCACAGGTGACCCTGCAAGACTGGTGTCAAGAGAGTATGTCCACAGGAGACAGATTGTGTAGTAGGTTGAGGATATCTGAGTAAAGAAAGGCATTTTTGTTATCTATTGCCAGGGGACAACATACATTAAGACAGCCTAAAACCTCTGCTTATTGTTATCTCTAACAGTTGAGGGCTTCTCAACCTCAACACTGAGTTCATCTGGGAGACCCTAGATGGGGGTGCGGGCGAGGATCGGGGGAAGGGGAATCTATTAGGGGCTGAATTGTGTCCTTCAAAAAGATATTGAAGTCCTAACCCTCAATATCTCAAAATGGGCTCTTACTTAGAAAAAGGGTCTATAGAGATATAATTATCCAAGATGAGGTCAAACTGGAGCAGGACAGGCTGTTGTTCCAATATGATTGTATGAAGGAAGAAACACACAGAAGCAGGTCAGGTGATGACAGACGGGGAGACTAGAGTGAGGCAGCTATAATCCAAGCAGTACTGGGATGGAATACTTCCCCAGAAGCTAGGAAAACCAAAGCAGGATTTTCCCTGGATTTGAAGGAGCAGGGCCTCACAGGCACCTTGATTTTAGACTTCCAACTTCTAGAACTGTGAAGAACTAAAACCCTTCTTTTATTAAGGTGTTCAATTTGTGGCATTTTGTATGGCAGCCCTAAAAACAAATATAGGATCTCTCACACAGTTGTAGTCAGATCTTGACTGGGACTGGAATCCTGCCTTAGTCTGTTCCTGGTGCTGTAATAAAATTCTTTAAACTGGTTAATTCATTAACAATAGAAGTGTATTTCTCATGATTCTTGAGGTAGGAAATTCCAAGCTCCACAGCAAAGAATTATCTGGCCTTAGATGTCAAAAAGACTCACTGCCTAGTGAGGTCTTGCTCCAGAGATGGCTCCTTGTTGCTGTACCCTCTCATGGTGAAGGGACAGGACAGAAGGGACTAACAGACTCCCTCCCACCCTTAAACAGAGCTCTAATTCCATTCATTAGTGTAAAGTCCTCAGGACCTAATCATCCTAAAGGCCCTACCTCTTAAAACTCTTGTATTGGGGATTAAGTTTCAACATAAATTTTAGAGGGACACAAACATTCAAATTCACAAATCACAATGAATGCATAATCCACAAAAGGCTGTGTTGGACTGTATGTCCCAGGGCCCTCTTCACATGGCAGAACCATTGCCTGGGATCTTATTAATACCTGGGACCTAAATACATACACTGGAGAAAAAAACAGCCTTTTAAATGATTAAACTGTGAAAACTGGTTATCAATACATAGAAGAGTGAAACTAGATCCTTATCTTTCACCCTGCACAAAAATCAACTCAAAATTGATCAAAGACCTAAGAATTAGACCAGAAGCTATGCAACTCCTAGAAGAAAACATAAGGTCAACACTCCAGCATATAGGCACCGGCAATGACTTTCTCAATAGGAATCTTAAAGCTCAAGAAATGATGCCAAGAGTTAATAAATGGTACAACATCAAATTAAAAAGCTTCTGCACAGCAAAGGAAACAATTAGACATGGGAAGAGAGAATGGGAGAAAATCTTTGCTAGATACTCTTCTGACAGAGGATTAATATCCATAATATAAAAAGAACTCAAAAAGCTTAACACCAAGACTGCGGTTGTGGCTCAGTGGTAGAGTGCTTGCCTACCATGTGTGAGGCACTGGGTTCAAACCTCAGCACCACATAATAATAAATAAAATAAAGGGTAAAAGAAAAACAACAATAAAAAGCTTAACACCAAAAAACAAAACACCCTCAAACAATAAATGGACAAACTAACTAAACAGACACTTCTCAAAAGAAGAAATACAAATAGCCAACAAATACATGAAAAATTGTTCAACATCATTAGCAATCAGGGAAACACAAATTAAAACATCACTAAGATTTCATCTAACTTCAGTTAGAATGGCAGTCATTCATGGCAGAATAAGAATAAGAATAAATGCTACAGAGGATGTGGGGAAAAAAGGAACATTTTAAAACACTGGTGATATTGTAAATTAGTACAACCACTATGGAAATCAGTGTGGAATTTCCTCAAAAGAGTATGAATGGAATTACCCTATGACTCAGTTATATCACTCATTATTTACCCTAAAGAATTAAAGTTATTATACTATAGTGATACATACATACTCATGTTCATAGCAGCAAAATTCAACAAACTATGGAACCAGCCCAGGTGTCCATCAAAGGATAAAAGATAAAGAAAATGTGGTTAAGTGCTCAACCATATAGAAGAATGAAATCATATCATTTTCAGGGAAAAGAATAGAATTTGAGAACTTAAAGTTAAGCCAAATAAGCCAAACTCAGGAAATTAAGGGTCTTGTGTTTTCTTTCATATGTGGAAGCTAGAGAGGAAAAAAGAAGATAAATGGGAGGGTAATCTTATGAAATATTTAAATAAGATCAGTGGAATAGAGGAAAGGAGCCAGAAGGAGGAAGAAGGGGAAGGAATGGAAAAACAGTGGGAGATGATATTGGCCAAATTACATTGTTATATTGTGTGTATGTATAAATATGTAACAAATCCACCATAATGTACAACTATAATGGACCAATAAAAAATATATATATACATATATATATACACATATATATATGTAAAAAAGAAGGAATAAACTGGCCAGGACCTGGCCAGGAAGCCTCTCCACATAGCTGGGAGTGTTGGTCTTGTTTACATGGCACTGACTTCCCTGAGAGCAAGCATTCTAGGAGACCCAGGTGGAAAGGACAGGCCTTCTTTGGATCAACACTTTAAAGCTACACAATGAGAGAGGAGCTCTGACAAGGTAGGATACAGAATCTAGATAGAGGATCTAGCTTTAGTTGCAAGAGAAAAATCTGTTGTATCAGGAAAGAAATGGGTGGGGATGGGTGGAGACTCATCCTCATGGATGAAGAACGGCATGTGGTGGTGGGTACAGGAGTTGCAGGAGGTTGAGGAAATTCCTGTGTTTGGGCATCTAGTGTCCCTGTGTTTTAAGAAGCAACATTAAATGCAAGCACTGATGTGATAGGAGAGAGGACTTGGAGCAAGTGACGTGAAGAGTCACAGTGGGAATGGGAAAGAGAGCTAACTATAGTAACACACACCAAGACTAACACCTGTCAGTACCAAATGATAAACTTTGGGAAAGGGTCAGGAGTGAAATCCAGGGGGAGTAGTTGTTTCCTACCGTTAATGACATGCTTTATGACATTTCCTAAATTTTCCAGCCCAAATCTAAGACTCCAGTAGTCACGGAACTAGATGTTATTTCTGAAATCAAGGTAATGGATGCTGGGGAAATATGATCACTGTTTCATAGTACATTTCATTAAAAATCAATATCTTCATATTTGGTGGGTCACTGAGAAGGGCTAGTGGGAAGGAAAACGTGAAAAAGAGTTCAACCGTCTCATCCAGACATTCCCGGGGAATGCTTTGTTTTCTTTCTGTGGCGCATTCCTCCCATTTCTCCCACATTACCTTTCATGGCAACCAGCTGCACTTGGAGAAGGCAGACAGGATCCAAGGTACGAGTGTGTTTCTGACTCCAACAGCATAGATTAATTGTATCTCATCCCAGATTGTAGTCAGGGTCCGGCCATTTTGCTATGATGGATTGCCTAGGTGCAGGTTAGAGAAAGACCCATTTTCCTCAGTGTTAATTTCACCTGTGTTAAGTGTGGCCATTTTTGTCAATGATCATGGAGTGAGTTTCTGTGATTAGTCACTTAAATGTATGGTAATTGCAAGCTAAGTGGTGTTTACAACAAACCTCTTGGTTAGGAGACAGAGACTATGTCAAATTATATCCTATGAAAATTACATAAATAAAAATTTGCGTCTAGAAGGGCCCTTCATGAAAATTATGAAAAGATTGTGCATTTTTTATTTGCATTGTAGAATAGCTGTATAATTGACAAACAAATTGTAACTACAGTCCATAATGCTTTATTTCCAACGATTATTCATCATAACTGCATATATATATTGCTTGGTTCATTATGAAAAGTAACAACATTAGCAATCACATTAATTGTTTTTCTTATCAGATTAGTGAAAAAGTACCATAATGAACATAACCTTCCATAATGTATTCACTGATGGAATTAGCAAAGCTAGGTCTTGGCACAGTGAGATGGACTTGCCCTTTTGCCCCTTCCTGATAGCCCCTGCAGTGCCACTCATCTCTGCAAAGTGTCCTTAACTTTAATTTTGTCTGGAATTTCAGAAGCATTCATTACTCTTTGTTCCATGATTAGTCAAGAAAGAACCTAACCCCTCAATCCAAATGGCGAATTACATGAAAATTTCTGAAAATGAGGATTTTTAGCTTGAGCTCTTAGATTTGGATGATTGCCTAGAAAGACTTTAATTTTTTTAAATAACCAAGAGAAAAACCTTTAACCATCAACGATCTTCTCCCTTCTATCAAAAAATTAAAGGAGAAGCTTTCAGGGTGAAGTGGCACCATAGTCAGTCACACCTGAGGGAATTTTAATTCACCAGCACACAGACCACATAATCCACATCCCCTGCTCACTAAGAGGGGCACATGCATTAAGGTTCACAGACTCTGCAGGATGATGTTTGCAGAAATCACTAGTGGGAGACTTATTTTGCCTGACTTCCCTAGGTACAAATACATTTCTTGCTTTGTGGGTAGAAAGTTCCTTTCTTTTGCCCTGGTCCCAGGTCTTTCCACCCCCACACTTTTTCTTTTTGCTTCTTTTGCACCCAAAAGGCCTCATTCCAAAAATAACTTCTGAAGTAAGTGGACCCAGGATGTTAATCCCTATTATTTTCCATGTGTACTTCCCAGAGATACCTACAAATACATTGTAAATAGGTGGTTAATGACAATCACAACAATCTAGAGAGAATTTACATATGTTTATGCTCTAAATCAGACATTATTGGGAACCCATCAGATATTGACATTTCTCCAGGCCTGACACTTCAAGATATAATATTCCCAGCATACAGTGGCATTTGACATTCATTGCATATGTAGCAGGGCCCACTTCCAAGAAGCTTCTGGTCTGAGGAGGGAGCCAGGCGTATGCACAGAACATTATAATACAATTTGGTGAGTGTTCCCGAGTAGGTAGAATGGAAGCACAAGGAAAGAAATAACCATGTTTGAGGATGTTGAGAAAAGCCCTACAGAAGTGGTGTAGTGGTGAGGTTGCAAAGGATGAGCAGGTGTTTATCCAGTGAAAAGATTGGAAGAAGTGTACATGAGGGCACGGTGTGTTTGTGTTATGGTTTGGATGTGAGATGTCCCCCAAAGCTCACATATGAGACAATGCAAGAAGGTTCAGAGAGGTGATTGGGTTGCAAGAGTCTTAACACAATCAATGAATTAATCCCATGATGGGATTAACTGAGTGTTAACTGAAGGCAGGTGGGGTGTGACTAGAGGAGGTGGAGCATTGGGGGCGTGGCTTTGGATGTATATTTGTATCTAGCAAGTGGAGTCACTCTGCTTTCTGACCATCATGTGAGCTGCTTCCCTCCACCACACTCTTCTGCCATGATGTTCTGTGTCACCTTGAGCCCTAGGAAATGGAGCCAATCTTCTATGGACTAAGACATCTGAAACTGTAAGCCCTCAAATAAACTTTTCCTTCTCTGCAGTTGTTCTGGTTGGGTCTTTAAGTCACAGCAGCGAGAAAACTGACTAAAACAGTTTGCATGTAGAAGACACAAGCTTTCCAAGCAGGGGTGATGGTGTGTGCAAAGGTGTGGAGGCCGGGGCGGGTGGGGGTTGTGGTAACTGTGTTTACTTAGCTGCAATCCAGAAGATGTCCTGGTAAGGGACTGAGGGATAAATGAGAAGAAATATTGGTGCCAGGTATTAAAAGACCCCTTGTCCTTTTTTACAATTTAAGCTTTGCCACTACAGACTGAGAGGATGGTCTATTAAGCAAGAAATAAAAAGTACATTGAATGAAAAAAGACCACTCTACTAGTCAGGTTGGGTGGGCTAGATAGGAGAGGGCAGGGCAGTCAGGAGAGTCACCATTATTACAGTGGTCCATGGAGAGTTGGTGAGGACCTAAAGTCGATCTAGAGCTGAGGAAGTCAGAGGAGTCTGGTTTGGGAAGTTTCTCCTGAGAAAGAGAACACAGGGATTGTAACTGATCACATGTGGTGGCACATTATTTTGGGTCATGTGACAGGTGAAATATTCTAGGGTTTCAATGACAGAAGCCACAAGAGAGAAGGAGTCTGGGTTCCTGGATGGCGTCTTGGAGCAGATTCCTCACCCTTACAAAGCCTAGACCACCTCTAGACTAATGGCTCTGAAAGTTTAGCATCAGAATGACCTGGAGCCAGATGGGGGCTTAGTGAGCCTCTGCTTCAGTAGGTGTGGGCAGGTTCTTCATTTCTAACAAGTTCCCAGATGACGCTGATACTGATAACATTTTAAGAACCACTGCTTGGGGACTTTGTAGGTAACTATGTATCTCAGAGAGAAATAGAAGTTACCTTACTTAAACTACTTTTATTTAGGCCTCCTTACATACCACTGAACATACCAAAATAATCAGGACGAGTGAAAACCTAGAAGACATGGTTTGCTCTGGTGGGGTTGGGTGGACAAGACCTCCCTGTTAAAGCCCTTTCCTCTCATGGCTTTTTTCTGGACTGGCCTTTTAGCCTGTGGTCTGCAATGTTAGCCTCACTTCATATCCACATATGTAATATTTCCTGAGAGTAGGGCAAAAATTCCTACAAGGTTACTATGGGGAAGTGGGAGAATGGTGGGCTGATTAACTGGCAGGTCAGGAAATGGAGCTAATTTAAGAAAAGCCATAGAATACTTTCTACAGAATACGAGCTATGCAGAATGTTAATAGGTGTTCTGTGCAAAAACATTTTTCCTGGTATAAATAACTCTTGTAAATGGTGGATGAAATAAAGGTAATATTTTTCTTTTCTTCTTTTTTATTTGTTCTTGTTAGATATGCAGGGCAGTAGAATATATTTTGACCTATTATACATACATGGAGTATAACTTATTCTAATTAGAATCCCATTCTTGTGGTTGAACATGATCTGAAGTGTATTCATACATGAACATAAGAAAGTTATGTCTTATTCATTCTACTGTCTTTTCTATTCCCATTCTCCCTCCCTTCCCTTCATTCCCCTTTGTCTAATCCAATGAACTTCTATTCCCCCACACCCACCCCTGCTTACTGTGTGTTAGCATCTGCATATCAGAGAGAATATTCGGCCTTTGGATTTGGGGGATTGGTTTATTTCACTTAGCATAATAGTCTCCAGTTCCATCCATTTACCAGCAAATGTCATAATTTCATTCTTTGTTGTGACTGAATAACATTCCATTGTGTATATATACCACATTTTCTTTACCCATTTATCTGTTGAAGGGCACCTAAGTTGGTTTCATAGTTTAGCTATTGTGAATTGACCTATAAACATTGAAGTGGCTTTGTCACTGTACTATGCTGATTTTAAGTCTTTCAGGTATATATGGAGGAGGGATAGCTGGGTCAAATGGTGGTTCCATTCCAAGTTTTCTGAAGAATCTCCATACTTCTTTCCAGAGTGGTTGCATCAATTTGTAGTCCCACTGGCAATGTATGAGTGTACCTTTTCTCCCACATCCTTGCCAACATTCATTGTTACTTGTATTCTTGATAATTGGCATTCTGCTATACTATAAATCTCAGAAGGGTAATTATACTCTGAATTTCCTACCACCCAGCCACTGTGAAACATACAATCTCAAGGGGTGAGTGTCATGTGAATTACTCCCTGGAAAATGCTGCCCAGGAAATAAGCTTAGAAGAAATTTAGAGCAGAGACTCCCAAAGAGCACTCAGTGCAGACTAGTGCCAGTCCATGACCAAGTAATTACAAATCATCTATAACAATAGGGAGAACATGAGGACAATGTGGCATTTTACTAAGTTGATTCTTCTTAAAATTAAGAGTTATCTTTATTTTGAAATTATATGCTTCCTATGTTTTGGTGTTAAAATTTTTCTTTGCAGTAAATAATAATAAAGAGATGGTTATTTTTAAAATATTCTTATATATGTTTTAAACTGGAAGTCGGCATCTTTACACCAGTCCCCTCATTTAGCTTAATTGTGTTAGATACGTAATTGGGATTCCAAGCCCAGCATTCATAGATGAGGGAGATCCTGATGAGGATGTTACAAAGAAAATGATAATATGTTCATTATGATTTGTACAAACTGTGTGTGGAATGGAAAAGCCACTCCATCCTGAAGGACTTCATGGTACATTTTTGGACACTCTGATGCCTTTTATAACAGTAATTATAACTGGAGATTGAAAGGTTTGTTCTGTCCCTTGCAAAGATAAACTGTTTTGTGAATTGGTAGAAAATTCGAACCAGCAGGATGCAATGTGTCCATTTCAGCATTTTGGTTCTAGGAAAATTCAAGATAGTACATGATTGATTATGATTAATTATATTTACTTACATAGTTCTTTTTGTGGATATTTCCATCTGAGCTAGGAAGGGGAGAAATATTAAGCAGGCACCTGGGAATTATTCAAGCTGATGGCTAAAACTTTCCATTAATCTTTTAGATCATCCCCATTTATAAAATAATCCTAAAGTTCATCTCTGTGCATGAAAGCTTCTTTACTTGAAAAAAATGAAAAGATGGGACTTATTTTTTTCTGAATTTCTTCTAGCTATACATTTCAAGGAATCTATGACTCACCCAGAATTAACAGTAAATGAGGACCACATTAATTAGTCTATATCACCTAAATTTTCTCCCTTTTTCAGTGATTTATAGATTACCAAGGCGAAGTAGTGCTTAAGGCAGGTCAACTATGTGTGTGGAAATCATACAGAAGGAAACACATCGACAAATAATAAGAGATTGAACTTACATATTAAGCACTATTCTCTTTAAATTTAACTACTGCATACTATATTCTGAGCTGGGATATCAACTTCAAATATCTGTTCTTTGTTTTTTGTTTTTGTTTTTGTTTTTTCTTTGAGATAGGTTCGCATTATGTTGCCAGGCTGACCTCAAACTCAAGATCCTCCTGCCTTGACCTCCAGAGCAGCCGTGATTACTGGCATATGCCATTGCACCCCCTTTTATATGGCTTTGACTCCTTTCTTGACTTTTGGCATAGCCTGATGTAAATTATTTCTTGCAAGGTCTGCATCTCTCAGAATGTGGTCTTGGAACCACACATCCACCTGGGAAACACTGAAAATGAGCATGCCTGGGCACTAACTTGCCGGAGACTCATATTTTCTAGAGCTGGTCTAGAGCCCAGGAATCTGCATTTTAAATAAGCTCTCCATTGGATTCTCATGCACACTGAAATTTAAATACCACTTCCCCTAAGATCGTGGTGCTGGGGGCATATAACTTCCAGATGCCCAAACAATGAATAGCAGAGGAGGGTCAGAAAGGGATCAGTGTAAAAGCAGATTGATATCATGGGCAGTTAAGTAGTTCCCTTCACTTTATTCTAGCCAGAGGCAAGGAATTAACTGATTCTCTCTTTTACCTCTTATCTTGCTTGAAAGGTAAACAAACTTTCTACTTAGAAAAGCCCCCCCCCCACCTTGAAAATAGTTGTAAAGTCCGTGGGGTGAGGAAGGAAGGAGAGGAAACAGATTAGGGATATTGGGGTAAAGTTTTGTTTGTTTGTTTGTTTGTCAAATAGTATATGGAGACGTGGAAAAACATAGATGATGTCTATGTTCACTGTATAAATTCGATGTAGAGATCACAGCATGTGTACATTTCCAACCAAGACAAAGAGCCAGTACACACAATAACTCAATACAATTTATAACGTGGCCATTTGGTTTTAAATAAATAAGAGAATTTTAATATACTTTCAGATCTTGCTTTTCTTATTTTCTTCCACTTTTGAAGTCTGCTGTATTTTTAATTGTTGATTTTCTTTTTTTTTTAAATCCAGTCCACTAATGTGTACAAAGCTCTGTTTCTGCCCAAGGCTAAGAATGTTCTAGGTGAACCAATCAATCTTTGCCCATTCAGAAAGAGCACTAAAATAAAAAGATCCTAACCTTTTGATGGATTTGGTAGCTGTTTGCTAAACACTTGTTTTTTAATTGGCAAAATACCAAAAAGAGAAGCAGTCTTTCACCTTTCAGAGGGAAAGCTTTCGGGTCCCTAGGTGTTGTGTAGCCTTTGGGGAAATTCTTTACAAATCCTGGAGTATTGATCAACCATAGCATCACTTGGGGGTAGTGATGTTATTTTTAATTAAATCTTTGTAGTCCAAGTTGGAACATACGTATATTCAAGTGGTAAAATAAATGCTTCTGCAAAACAAACCAGGAGCAAGGCATGGTGTTTGGCTTAACTGAATACCTAACTTAGCAACAGCATTTCCCCAGTGTTACTTAGAGTCTCTTCTTTCAGACTTAGGCCTACAGGATCCATGGAATAACAGATTGATTTTGTTGGACATGAGGCTTCCAATTTGTTATTTCTATGTCCTGGGTGTCATATGACTGAGCCTGGGGGTAATTACTTTTCAAGACTGTTAGATTAGAGAAGTTCCTGGAGAAAATGAGATACGATTCTGCAGTTCATGAAACCTGGTGTGTCCATACAAATTTTTCTCTCATCTACAAAGGGAGGTGAAGAAAACATAGCTGACCAGAGATCCTCAAGTTGTCAGAAGGCTTTTGTTTTGTTTTGTCTCAAAAAGGCATTCTACACCTACAGTGTTTAGGCTATAACAGTTTTTAACTCAAGTCTAGCAATGGCTGCTTTTCCTCCACTGGACACATTCCTAACATAATGGAATTAAGTACAGAAGTTGCATTCAAGTGAAACTCCAACTTGGCTTAAGCCATTCTATTCAAGCAAGAGATACTAAACTTAAAGAATGACAAGCTGATTTACTAAATTATGAGGCACACCACAGCTATGTTTAATACCATATTGTGATTTCAAAGGTCAGAAGTCATAGAAAATTAATACATTTTTCTTCTCTCTTCTCTTTTCAGTTTTTTGACAAGACAAATCCATCTTCTCCAAGGTAAGCAACATACTATTTGACCAATTTGTTTGCCAAATCCAAGATAATGTACTGACTTTGGATATGCTTTTGCTGTATGTAATGAGTAAGATGTTCAAATGGTGTCTTGTGTTGGTTGGTGTTGGTTATGAGAGCATTCTACATATATGGCTTGATTAAATACTGAACTGGACAGCAGAAAGAGTGGGAGAGACAGAGACAGAAAGAAGGAGACAGAGGGAGAGAAGAGAGAGTGAGTCTCTCATTTTCTTGCTTGATTAGTCCTTTTATGAGACAGCAGACTCTTTGTCTCTGATATTCAAAGACAGAAGACAGTTTCTTTGTGAGCAGCTATGGCAGGGCCTCGCACCTCTACTAAAGCCTATTTTGGAAGAATTAAAAAGCAGAGAGCCCCTCAGCACAGCCCTGATTCTTCAGCCTTGGTGAGGCCTCCCGCCCAACTCAGCAGGACAGCATTAGTCCAGTTGTTTAACTTTCCAGGAGTATCTGTAGAAACCAGCAATTGAGGATGTGTTAATCATATTAAAGAACACAATAGGAATCCTTTTTTATTTCATTAGAAAATCAGGATGCAGTTGATGTGCACCATCTGGTTTGTGAATGCAGGAACAAGTTTTTCAAAAAGGCATATTTCCAAGTTCTATGTTTCATGTGCTTCAGAAGGAAAAACCCATAAGCAGCCTATTTTTAATGAGAGCAATGCCAAAGCTAATAAGATTGGGGTGAATTTTCAGTATGTGCCATTTTTCCTAAACTACATGTGTTTGCAGTACATTTGGCAGACTTGTCCTGTTTAGAGGCTGAGCTTCCAACTGAAAATTTTAAAGTTCTCCATGTGTTAATTGGAAAATACGGAGACGCATCATTGTTATAGAGCATCTGGCTTTTTAGGTATTAATTATGGCTCTGTCTATGCTTGAAGACTAGTATTTTTTACATTACCTTCTTTTAGTCACTCTGTTACTTTTAGAAACTAAGTTTCAAAGCACAGTCAAGTTACATTTGATTGTGTATTATGTTTTTTAAAAATGTCTTTATAAACAAAAGCAGTAACCAAACAAGAAGAAAATACCAGACTTCTTATTGTTACTCTTTGTTGAGTCCTTCAAATGTATTTTTCACTTAACTAAAAATAGAGCTCTACAATGTAGCATCTTCTTCCCTCGTCTAGCTCTAAACAGGAATGTCTTTGGATCCGAAGCACTGTTCAGAGAAATAATTTCTTCTGCTTCCTACATAGTTTTAAAATCTTATACAGTAACAACCATAATTTGTGAGGTGATATGATGCTCTTCTTAACCCTCAGTAATTGGAGCCTGCTTCTAGAAGTATGTATTCCACCAGTCCAGCTTACACTGATGAAGGAAGCATAATTATATTACAGGCAATCTCATGTAAGGTAATTACAGTTGTCGCCATCAATCCAATTAAACAGGATAACCAACTCTACTGAGTCAGAAACACTGCAAAGCTGTCTGCCTAAATCCAGGATTTGGGATAAGGGTGTGATTGTGGATTTTAAGAATTTCATTTACTGAAATACTGTTGCTTATAAAAATAGTGTTGAAGGGAGGGGGAGTGAGAAGAGATTGAATAATGGCAAACATTTATTTTGCATTGTTAGTCAATTTCTTATTTCTAAATGCAGAAATCAGTGTAGATTCTCAACTCCAAAGCTTCAGGTTATTATGAAACCTACTTGCCTCTGATAATTTTCTTTTCTTGCAGTTTAAATGGTATTCCTTAAAATGCCCTACTTTCATTTCCTGGTTTATTGTTTCTGTGCTTCCTGTTTTGTCCCGAGTTTATAACACCATGCTGTTTACTTTTATTTTATTTTTGCAGTTCCAGGGATTGAACCCAGGGCTTTCTGAATGCTAGGCAGTGCTCTACCACTGAGCTACATCCTCAGCCTTGGTTTTCCTAATATTTAATTTGTGCTCTGGCTCCCTGCAATAGGATGATTTGTTGAGGCTTAGTATAGTGTTTATTATCCCTTTAGTTTTTCTCCCATCATTGCTAGCATATGGGCCAACTTGGTCTTGACAAAATTCATGTTGAAGCATCAGAGAATGAGTGTAAAAAGATCCAGGGTAGGAACAGAAGGTGAAAGGCCTCCTTGTTTCTTTGGCAATGACCAAGACTGTGACCAGGAGGTAGAGAGGAGGAAGGCTTAATAATAACTATGCTTAAATATTCTATCTGCCTGTTAGAATAGATTTCAGAAAACAAATTAACTTGATTTTAAAAAAGAAAGAGATGGGAATAGCAGCGCATGCCTGTAATCCCAGAGGCTGAGACAGGAGAATCGTGAGTTCAAAGCCAGCCTCAGCAATGGTGAGGTGCTAAGCAACTCAGTGAGACCCTGTCTCTAAATAAAACACAAAATAGGGCTGGGGATGTGGCTCAGTGGTCGAGTACCCCTGAGTTCAATCCCTAGTACCAAAAAAAAAAAAATGAAATGGAATACTTCTTGTGCATTGAAATTTGTAGTCTAATGTTTTACATAAAGAAAGTGTTCAACATGAAGTTGTTATTACAAGATGTAATTCCTAAAAGGATTCTAGAATCTATGTGGTCAAATAACCTTAAAAAAAAATAAAGCCTAAAACATCTTGAGCTACTTAACTGCTTAGGAGTAGATGTGAGTACCTATTCCTCTGTTTAAAGAACACTGAACAGGGATATGGTAACACATTCAGTGAAAACAATGAAAGAAATTAGTTCTGGATAGATAGTGATATGATATCTGAAATTTGTTGAAATTGAAGTAAATTCTGAACATTCAGAATTCCACTAATATACAACACATACTATACTCATGATGTATGTTCCTTTTGTTTAAAATTCAGAGTTTAATTTTGGTTCTTTCCTTTTCTCCTCCCTGATTGTTGGGGTGGGACTGAAAGTTCCACATTTCTAATCAAGGTTTGATTTTTGGGATGACTAGTTTCCATTCTGAAGCTATGGAGGGGTCTGCTAAGAGTCGCCCAATGGGAAAAATGATGGTTCCATTACTTTACTACCTTTTTTTTTTAATGCAGGGGAGAATTTAATGTACATAGTAGCCACTCAGGGGCCACTCAGACTTGCAGAAGTGGGGGGAATCTGTGATACCTCACTCCTAATCCCCCCCAGAAGAGTTGTCTTCACAAGCCTTCCATGGGGTTTCCTGTGTTGTGAGATGATGCTGCAGATGAAAGGTGGGCGGTTTGGGAACAAGGCTCTCCCCAGTTCAGAGAAGTCTGTAGCTTGGAGTTGGCTGTCTATGTGATGGCCCATGGGTCTGAGAGCCCAGGAGTTTCTGATATTTAGGAGCTCTGTGCCAGAAACTGAGAACCAAGATCAAATATTTATCTTCTTATATCACAAAGACACAGCACCTTTTATGACCTAGCTTCAGAAGTGATATGCCGTCTCTTCTGCTGTATTGGTCATAAAAACTAAGCATGATGCAACAAAATGAACAACAGAACAAGGACATGAATACCCCAAGGGAGGAATCATTGGAGATTGGCCATATATCTGCCATGGTTTTTCTTCCTTTACCTGTTCTGAAGGGCATGATGAAATCTGCCATTCTGTTCCATTTTGCCCGGGATGGAATCATCCCTTTGTCCAGCATATTCACAGTGTATGTTACACACTCACTAGTCACTTAGTAGCCATTTCAATTGTTAGTGCTTGTGTTCAAGGAATATTTTTTTAACTTAATAATGTTCAAGGAACATTTTTTAACTTAATAATGTTCCCAAAACACAAGAGTAGTAATGCTAACAATTCAGCTATGACAAAAAGAAGCTGAAAAAGAAAATGCTTCCTTTAAGCAAAGAGGTGAAAGTTCTCAATAAAGAAAGAAAAATAATTATATGCCTAGGTGGCTAAGATCTAGAGTTAAGTTATTGTAGTTAATCTTTTACTGTGCCCAATGTATAAATTAAGCCTTACCATAGGTTTGTATGTATAGGAGAAAAAGTTTGCTACTACCTATGGTGCCAGTCATTCTCTGGCGTCTTGAAATGTATCCCCTAAACATAAGTGGGGATTGCTGTACATTAAAATTATGTATGACTAACCTAATCAGTCACTATGTTTTACTTGGCCCTCAAAAGGGTATTTGTTGCATTCCATTTTAGAATTGACTGCTATGGGTAGATAACAGATCATCCAACTATCAAGTAACCTTAGAAATTTCCTAGTCTGGGCTGGGCATGGTGTCATACACCTGTAATCCCAGTGACTCAGGAGGTTGAGGCAAGAGGATCATGAGTTCAAAGCCAGCCTCAGCAATTTAGTGAGGCTCTGAGTATCTTAGCAAGACCCTGTCTCAAAATAAAATATAAAATGGGGTGGGGATGTGGCTCAGTGGTTAAGTGCCCCTGAGTTCCATCTCTAGTACCAAAAAAAGTAAAGAAAAATTTCCTACTATCTCAATTTACAGATAGAGAAACTGAAGCCCATAAAGGTGAAATGATTGCCCCAGGTTTACAAAGCAAGCTAGTGGTAGCAGTACCTTATAATCTAGCACACCTGAATCCTTGCCCTTTTCTGTCTACCTGCTATACTACATGTTTGGTGTGATTTTCCTCTATCGCTGTAAATAAACATCTGCTTGTCTTTCCTCTAAAACAAATAAATACACAGTTTAAGAAGAGCATTATTGGTTTAGAGGGAAAATTGCCAGTGTTTAAGAAGATATTTTCATCTAACAGGATATGCTTAATTAAGATGTAGTCCCCTATTTTGTACATCTTGCAAATGAGTAATTGTGTCCCTGTGAGAAGCTGCTTTGCAGAACCATGAAATGTGGACCTGTGGCCCACTCACATTGTACTCTTTGACCTGCTGGCCACTGATGAAGCACTGGAAGGAATTCACTGGCATTTTTTGAGGAGAAGAAGCTGGTGGTAAATAAATGATAATTCTGCAGACAAGCAAAATCGTAGGCAGGAGATGCCAGGAATATGCTGGGCTTCTGCCAAATGTTTCTCTGGCTGCTCTGTTTTCCTGTCTCTTCTATTTTTCTCATCTTATCCTCTTTCAGGACTCTTTGCACTGTCTATAGCTATGATCATAATTTGGCCTCAGAGAGTGTACTATATTCACTACCCTTGAGATTATTTAAAAGTTTTCCAGTTTACATGTAAACAAAGACTGTTCTTTCGCAGCCATGATAATGTTATTACAGAACGGCTCATTTGTGTGCCAAATGGGAGTAGATTTGGATTCTCTGCCATTTCCTTAAAGGGATATCACAGTAATTTACTTGCTTTGGTGACTTTAAGTAAAAGTCTTTAATTCACAGATTATTGATTCATAAAATTCTCTTCCTCCTGCTTTATAACTGGCAATTATCTTCCCTAGATTAACCTAAATGACCTTTTAATGACCAAGAGCTGGACTAATTACATGTGATGGGGTGGTTTTCCTTGTAGAGGAATATTCATCTGGAGACTTTAACAACAAAATGAGCTTCCTCCTTACCTCTTTTGACAAAGAGAAAGCAGCTCTAAAATACCTGATTTGCTAGATTTCCATTCGTTTCCACTCAAATAGTTGCAAAGTCAGCAACTATTATGTAGGAAGGGGGGCTATGCTTTTCTTTATTTCTTGCCATTATTCATAGCTTATTTTTAAATAATCATGTGTCAAAAACTCATAAACATCAAACAACTGCCTATATTTGAATATGAACATGTTTATTATTATTACCTGTAAGTGTGTATAATTTACAAATCATAAATTTATCATTCTTACATAAAATTTTCTCTGGGTTCACATTCAACAAAAAGTTTAATCTTCTCCTCTCCAATCAATATTTCATTTTTCTCAAGTATATATATTTGAGTATATATATTTGAACCATAATACTTTCAGCCCCCATGTCTTCTTTTACCACTAAACGAACATTTGTACATTGAATCCAATCCTTTTCCCTTTGAATTCCATTGTAATCTCTAACAATTTCCTACAACAAAAAACTATAAATGATATGAAAATAAGCATGAGCACACTTACTCTTAGAATTATTAGAGAATACTCTGTTTTTGCTAGTCTGTATTCATGCATTTTATTCTGGTTCACACTTTGACAGGAAAAATTAAGCCAATAGTTCAGGATTTGATCTGTTCTTCCTATATTCATTAAATGCATACAAATCCTCAAATGCAGTGGTTGAAACTGCATTGTGAATTTGCATTGACAATCAGACTTGAATGTTTCAGTGCCACACAAGTTACACTACTCACTCAGATTGTGTAACAAATAGAATGCAGCAGCCGTAAGGTTTGTGATGAGACCTTATGCCTCTGTTACCTGCATGGCACATTATAGAGCAAATGAATAAAATGTTTAAGGGAGGGAGAGTGAGTGTGTGCCATCCTTCCATGTTGAGAACCATGTTCGGATACATCTTTGTGGTAGAATTCACACGTTTATTTTTACCATCATGTTCCTATGTATTCAAAGCACAAATATGGATTGGCCAGTTTAAAAACAGGAAACAGAAGCCCTTTCAGAGGCCATTTTACCCACTTCTTCCCACTTAGGCATGTGTGAACTTATGCTGCCTTGTATTGAGGAACACCTCCCTTAAATATTCTGTGGTACTTTCCCATGTCTTAATTGACCCCAGAGGAGATCTTTGAACTTCACTGCTTCTAAAATTTATTTAAAGTTTAAGCCTTTCTGCACTCAAATAGCATAGACATGTGATATGCAAATTAGACTTACTAAACCTTAATACCTACAACCCAATTAACCTGGCTTTGTCCTCTGCCTAATTGCTATGGTCTGAATGTGTCACCTCCAAAATTCAGGTGTTGCCAATGTGATAGTATTAAGAAATGGAGTCATGAAGAGGTGATCAGGACACCAGGGCTGCCTCCTTATTAATGGCATTAAGGCCCTTTTATAAGAGGCATTAGGCAGCATTTGGTAGTTTTGCCCTTCTGCCTTCTGCCATGTGAGGACACAGCAACAAAGCCAAATGCTGGGCTCTTGATCATGGACTGCTCAGCCTGTAAAACTGTGGGAAGATATTGAGTACCACTGTTTACCCTCACCTAACCCTCGTTGTCTTCTCCTGGGCCGCCATGTAAGTTCTCATACATGGCAGCATTATTTGAATTCCAACAGTGTATTCACCTTTGACCAAACTCCCTACCCCAAGAAAAACCTTGGATTCCATATGAACAAAGCTTTATTAGACCCTGTGGTGTCTACATGTTAGTAGTAAAGAGGAACAGGCATTAAGACTCAGCTTAAGCTAAAATCCCCACAGCAGTGTATACACAGTTTCCCTCTCTCCTGAAGAAGTACTTTTCATAATCGATTTCCTTCCTAGATACATTGTCTTCTACTATAATTATTCTTGGTACCATTTTTCTTCCAAAATGCAGGATTATCAGTAGCAGGATTCTGTGCTAAAATATTAAAGAAGACATTTCCCAGCATTTACTTACTATTCTAGTGCTGAAGAATGTAGCTAGTAAACTATGGAATTGTCCAATATGGTTGTTTCCAAAGTAGAGAGCAGATTGAAAGAAAGCAGGACAGGGAGAAAAAAATACACTCCCATAGCACACTGCAAGGTGGATTGAGTTACTTAAAGAGTGACTATATCTTTCATGGCAGTTGCAAAGATTTTAAAACAGCTAGATCTGTTCAGCTCATATGGCTTTCTATGGAAAGTGGCATGAGGACTGAGGACTGAGACCAGCACCTATGAATGGAAGCATGTGGAATCCCATCATAATGGGAGCAATGCAAAGCCTTTGGCGCCAGGGCAATTAGCCTGTTCACACCACTTTCTTACACACACACACACACACACCATAGGCACATATGAGTCTAGGACTTTGCTTCGGAATTGAAAAGATACCAAGTCTTTGTACTTTTGGACCTTTCAGTTGTAAGCTATTTGAACTTTTTTTGTCCTAAGTATCTCATAAAGGAATGATTGAATAGTGACAACATGATATTTTTATGAAAAAAAGCACATGTGATAAAAGTGCTTTAGTCAATTTTTAATGATATGGTCAATTATTTAAGCTAAAGTATTAAGTGAAAAACACAATTACAAAACTTTTTATACACAATAGAATGATTGTATGTGTTTACATGTGTGAAATACAAAGAAAACATGTTTAACACTAGCTTGATATAATTACAGGGAATATTTACAGTATATTTTTCTGCAGAGTTCGTATTTTCTATAATGAGCATATATTAATTTGATAAAAGAAAGGGTTCATTACATATAGGAAAGTAAATCTCGGAACAGCGAATTGCAGATGGTTAAAACATGTAAGATTATTGCAAATGTCACGGTCCTGGAACAGTAGAAAAAATATTGAGGTTTCTAAGGAAGGAAAGCTCATCCCATAAGAGCCACTAAGGTGAAAGTTGAGAAATAATAGAGTTCTGTTTTCAGGAGAAGCTGTGGTTTTGATCAAGCTGAAGCAAAGTGGACACAAGTGGACACTGAACTGAGTGGAGCCACTAGAAGATGGAGAATGAATGAGGAGCTACTTAAAAGTGGCACTGGAAAAGGGGGCAGTAATACAGATGTAGGATGGAAACAGAGTCTAAGGGAACAAAGAGGGAATGAATGGGAGCAGAAAGGAGAGTTGTGGGTTTCTGCCCTAACCTTGTCCTAAGTTTAGATATCATGTTTGGAAGCAGAATTAGTTGGCTGATAACTGAAGCTGATTGTGGGGTCCTGGATTGGAATATAGCTGAAAGAATCTTATACTGACTACAAACTTTATAACAAAATACTGCCCATTATTCTGTTTCTGTGGCCATACCACCATCTCTTTGCATGTTTGAATTTGTAATTGGCTCTTTAAAGGAAATGCGCCTGCAGTTATGGTGACCAAACCTCAGGGCTCATATGACTAAGACAGAACTTTCTACTGAGAAATAAACAAGTTTGAGAATAAAATACATACACAGTGCAATCACCAGTTCCTTGTCTACCTACACAGAAGAAATTCAAATGCATTTCTCCCTTTGGGGCAAAGTTAACACAATAAATTACTGCACGGGGGAGTAATGCCCTTAAAAATTGGTATCGTGTAGAAAGCTCTTATCCAGAATGAGTCCAGCAAGGCTCAGTTTGTGGACCCTTGTGCCCCTTTTCACAGATGTTGCTGCTTTTCTCTTAATTCCCTGGATCTCTGCTGTGGTTTCTCACTGTCTGGAGCAGTCTCCAAGCCCTTCGAACTTGCCCCTTTCATTGTGTCTGGGTTTGGAAAGTGTTTGTTAACTTTGTGTCAGAAAACTAGGGCCCAAGGAACTTTCTTGTGAATGAAGCGTGTGAGCTTTTAGCACTCAAGCTTTTATGAAGACAGTTTTCACCACTCAAGGGCCTCTTAGCTTGTACGTTTACTTTCTCTTTTTTATTCTGGATTATTGAGATTGACAAATAAGTGACTAGAAATGAAATGATATCGGGTCATTCTTCTCTTGGCAAATTGCTACACGTCTACAGCTTTTATAACTTCTTTTCTAGATCTGGGAGTTACAAAAACCTCAACAATGCCAACATAGAATTTAGAATGCAAAACACGTTTGAGAACCAATGTAAATGTGTTTATGAAAAACATAGATAATGTTCTTTCATGGCAGTGAATTTTAAGCCATATGGAGAGTGAAACTACAGATTATTTCTTTTTCCATTATTTTTAGGAGGAACAATACCACTAATTATTCTGAAATCTAAGGAACTTTAAAAATGTGCATCTACATAATACACTAAATCACTAGTTACAAGCACAGCATTGAGAAAGCCTCCCGTCCCCCACATATACATACATCCTTGCAGAATAAGCAGATTTTTGCCTCAACTCACTAACTCCTACCCCTTGATTTATGGGGGTGGGAAACAGGTTTGAACCTTATTTATTAATTCATTAAAATATTTTAAGCTGGGGATGTAGCTTAGTAGTAGAGTACTTGCCTAACATGTGTGAAACACTAGGTTTAATCTCCAGTACAGGAAAAAAAAGGAAAGAAACATTTTAAGTTTCTACTACATTTCTTGCACCATTATAGTTAATATGTGATTTATCCTTTATCAAATATTTAGTGAGCTCCTTATGCATCAGAGTCTCGTCCTAGGTATCAGGGAGAAAACAATGAGTAAGATAGACAAGGTCTCCTCTCTGAGGAAGCTTATAATTCTACTGGGAGAAGACAGCAAAAAATACATTCATAATATAAAAATACCAGTAGTGGTTAGTTCTGGGGGGCGATGCTAAGATGAGTAACACTTAGCCTTTACTATCATGGGCCCAGCAGGTTAAATTGTAAATAAAGAAGATGTTCAAAAATACAATATATCTGGACCATTGAGAATTCCCTGAAATTCTGTTTCTAAATCATGGTTATTATTTGGAGAATATTTGAACTTAGTACACCTAGTACTACTTAGTGTCATTAGTTTTAAGTGGCAGGTAAGCCTTTTTGTATCTGAAGTCCTTCACAAATGTCAGCTAGTTTATAGTTGTAGAGGTCTGAAAAATCCCTTTACAGAACCTTAACAAAATGAAACACAACAAAAAGCAAATGCAGATTGAATTGGGGGGAAACACACACACACACACACACATATACACATACCAACACATGTGAAACGCAGGGTCTCACACATGCTAGGCAAGTACTCTACCACTTAAGGTCCATCTCCAGCCTAAAACATTTTTTTATGAATCAATAGATAAGTTTCAAACCTGTCCTCACCCTAATAACCTAGTTACAAAGCCTGTCCCCAAACCACTTCCCCAGCATCTGTCTGGATGATCAAGAATCAATGCATTCATTTACAGCAGTAAAGAGGTTTTTCACTTCCTTTTAGTCATGGCAGGCTGTTCATACCATTTGGATGTCTTGGATGGGTCTGTGTTGCTGTAGTTTGTTGTAACAAGTGGCATTTGCAACCGTGATTCAGTTCTTTATGGTTCATATCCTTCTGTCTCTCCAGTCTCTTGTTCTATTCTTTGAGAGCAGAGATTCCTGTCTCAATTTATCTGGATCCTGGCCTAAGCCATTAGACCTAAGCAATTGACCAAGAAGTTCCTCCTACCTGCTCTGCTCTCTTTTACACATCTGTCCTCACAGCTTTCCTGATCTTGCTAGGTATTTTTGCACACATATCGACTCTCCAGTACAATGGAAATTCCTTGAGAAGTCCCACCCTGCAGTCTCTCTAGATCCAGGACCCTAAACAGTGCAAGAGACACTTACACTGAAATATAAATAAAGCTTAGAAGTCAGTCCACTGTCCTTGAATCTCAATTTTGCCACTCACCAAGTATAACCTTGACAAGGGGCCTGTTCCTTAGAGCCTCACTATCTTCATCTATGAATTGGGGTTAATAGTAATATATATATTATAGATCTAATCTAATGGATTAAATGAGGCAATATTTCACTTAGTGTCTGGCCATTATTTGCCAATATTTGGCCATTATTTTTATTAGTGTTTGTTAAATATATCCAATGGATACCTTTTTCAAGGTCTAATATGTGTGTGTCAATCACAAACTGTTAGGGAATAAACCTGAAGGGATTAGAACTCAGAGTGAATCCCAGGAGCATTCTAGAAGAGTTTCTTTCAATCTAATATATTTCCCTTTCACAACTTTACCACATGACAGTTTCCTCATAGTTCTTGTCCCTTTTTATTACTATAAAAATTGTCTTTATTTTTACACACAAAAATTTGAATATTTTTTAAGACTTTTTTTTTCAAAGGTGAGGAAATTTTTAGAGTTTGTTTGGTCACCTATTCTTAAAAAAAGAAAAGAAATCTTTATCAAAAAGCTCAAATAAGGAATACCCAAGGGATCATGAGTTCTGATCTATTTCAATGCTTGACTTCAGGATCCTTATTCCAGATGATTTTTAAAAAAAAGAAAGGAAGGAAAAGAAAATGTGCAACACTGAAGGACAGAATTCTATTTTATTTGACAATTTATTTGGCCCAATTCTTTAAATACTCAAGTATCACCTCCTCCCTGAAGTCTGCCTGTAGATCAGCTACATCTTCTTCGGGCACTTTTAATCCTCTGTGCCTACTCCTATCAGATTACATCATACTGAATTAATTATTTGCTGATATCTTACCCTCTTTCAACTGTGATTTGTCTCAGGTATCTAGCCCTTGACTAAAAAATCTATTTCCTCTGCTCTACTTGGCTATTGCACAGTGGTAGGTGTTTAAAAACCCCAAAATTAAATGAGTATATGGACTATTGACTCTACATCATTGCCCTCTCAGGAGAAAGAAAACATAGATGAGCCTGGACAGGGTGTTGTTTAGTCATGTGGATGTATTTATTTGGGCCAATGATGCATGAGTGAGAGATTTTAGCTAAGACAAGGTTTGGGTATGCTTTTTGTTTGCTGGAACTCCTGATGTTTAAAGATGAAAAAGTAGACATCAAAAATAAAAGAATGTGGGCTGGGCTGTAGGTCAGTGGTAGAGCACTTGCCTCACATGTGTGAGGCACTGGGTTCGATCCTTAGCATCACATAAAAATAAATAAAGATATTGTGTCCATCTATAACTAAAAAATTTGTAAAATTAAAAAAAATCACTGTACACCTAGTGTCAAACTGACCATGTGACACTGTTCCTGTCTAACTCCTTACTTCTTTCCCCCTTTAAGGAAGTCAAATTCCACACCTCTCACCTGTTTCCAACCACTCTGTGACTTGGAGACAGCACTGCACATATATTGAGAAATGAGTGTTTGAGAGTGCCTTGGCTGCTTCTGCTGCATTGCTGAGAAGCAGCTGATTTGGGCACACATGCTTCCTTACACCTGAATTTCTAGTCACATATGAGCCCACGGCCAAGAGTTGCATCCACAAACTTAACTCCTAGGTGAGAACATGAGCAGTTGCTTTCTATGGCTCAATGTCAAGATGCCTGCCAAAGCCATCACCCCACCTTGATCTTGTAGTGAGCTGAGTTTAGTTAAGGGTTCCCTCAGAAGCAGGAGCTTGTAACTGTTTCCCCAAGTCTCTTCCAAGGTTACCTACAATCAGTGGCAGAGAATAAGGGAGAATTCATCTGTCAGACTTCAGCCTGTTGTTTAGGGGCTTGGAGGAAATTGGCTAAGAAAAATCATAATAGTTGATACTGGGCCAGTGAAAAACAGTGAGAACTACAGAGACCATGAAAAGCAGCTGCTAATGGGACAAATTTTAGCTGTGTATTATATGACAAAATTCCCATCTTTGTTACTTCTTTAGGAGAGTCAGTGAAAACTACTATTATTTTTCAAGGCTGCTATTGACAAATCTTTATTTGCTTTAAATGTAACACTGTAACAGAAATGGGCTTTAAGGAAAGGGGTAAATATCTAGTTTTGTAAGTTTGATTTGGTTTGGCTACTATTTTTTTCCACTCTACGACATAAACAGTATAGAACATTTTTTTTTCTTTGAGAATTGTTTACCCAATTGTTTGAGCATACCCTGCAGAGTTTAATGACTTGATGTAGATCCCAGATCTGCAAACCTAGAGCATGACTTGGGCAGACTCAAATTTCCATCTGCAAAATGGAGTGATATGTCTCTCTTAGAGCTCAACTACAGATTAACTAAGTTAATCTATGTAAATACTTGGAACATTGCCTGGCACAATGTAAGGGCCCAGTGTTGTGTAACTATTAAGTATTCTCAACATCTTCCTCATTTTTTAAACTCTCCCTCATTTCCTCCACCTGAGATTCCGCTAGGCATTCATTTGGCACTGTCTTGATAAGATGTCTATTCTAATTCCTGTCTATTTTTCCTTAATTAAGTTGATTCTCAGGGTTAATGCATCTCATTGATTTATCCTCATGATGGTGGAAACAGTTCAGAAAATATTCAAATTGGGAGAAACAATTTTAGCTCCAGTACAACTTGTCGGTTGACCTAACCCTCTCTCTGGGCTTTAATTGTTCATCTGTAAGATGGGATAATTCTATTGGCCCTCTTTCAGTGCTTAGACTGCTAACAAACAAAAAGGGGCATAGTAATTTGTAAATTCAAAAAGTCAATGGGTACTTAGTAATTGAAATAAGACAGTCCTGAAAGACAAGCTCATTTGTTTGAAAAGTGGCCGAATTTGAGGAGAGGAGCTCAGATCCTGACCTAGGCAAGCAGACTTCTGCCCGAGGAGTCTCTAAAAAGACTGCCCTGGAAAGCAGAGGAGGCTGAAGGAGCACACCAATTGGCTGGTGCCATGGCAACACTCTCAGAAGACCCTTGCCCGTGGCTATGTCTACACAAGCCTCTGAAAAGTAAAACGTTCAATCAATGAGTTTCATTGTCCACTCCACACTTGTACCGATCAATGTGGCTGATCTCGTCACTGAATTAATTGGGTCACTTTTCTGTGATGTAGCTATAGGGATTTTGTGTGTTTTTCCTATTATAGAAATAGCAGTTAATCTCTAGACTGCATTTAGCTTCACGTTTGACCTTTGCCACCTCTCTTATGTTGCAAAGGGAGAAAAAGGAACATAACTGAATGAGAATAATCTCCAAAATAAGTAATGATGCAGACACAGTTGAATGGCTGCTGCAATACAGAAAAGCTTCTTAGCTAACACTGAGCAAGTTTAAGGAACATAAATATCAGGTTCTCCATCTACAAAATGGCACTAATGATAACTTCTTTTTAGGGTTGTTTGATTGACTGATTGGTTGATTGGTACTGCAGATTAAATCTAGTACCTTTGCCACTGAGCTACATCCCCAACCCATTTTATATTTTTATTTTGAGACTGGGTTTCACTAAGTTGCTTAGGGCCTATGCTAACTTACAGCAGTGGGCCTCAAACTTGCAGTCCTCCTGCCTCAGCCTCCCAAGTTCCTGGGATTATAGGTTTATTCCACTGCGCCTGGCTTTTTAGGGTGTTTTTAAAGACCGAAGAGATAATCTGTGAGAATGCTTCATAAACAATGGTTTGCCATAGGTAAAAGCTTGGTTCATCTGGATCCCATACCAGAGGAGGGTAAAGGTAACATTCCTGAGTTGGACTCAGGGGCCAGAAGAGTGGGAGCTGTTGCTCTTTGGGGTGAGTGGATGGAGGGAAACTCAGCAGATGCTGTAGGACTAAAACACAGCCAGCTCTGCAGGCCAAGTGGTTTCTAAACGACCTGGCAGAAAGACCCAAACCACTAAGGGAAGACATATTAATCACCCTTGAGGGTAGATAAAGCTCCTTCCTTTCTCTAGTTGTTCTTTACTGGTGACTTCCTCCTCTACTCTTTGGAGGAAATCGGCCTAATTTGATGTGTGTGTTGGCTTAGTGCTGGAGGAAACAATTACATCTGTTTTCAAACCTTTACAGGTGTGCAACCCGTGGATGACTTCTGCTTTGATATGCAGTGGAAGGGACCATGGTATCATGTGACAGGTCACACATGATCAGTGGACCTGCAGACCAGAGATCAGGTGTGAGGAAACATTCCTTGGCCAGAGATAAAAGATATATAAGTACAAGGTAGTGAGCTGTAACCAAGCTAATTTTCTTTCCTTAGCAGTGCTCCTTAAAGTGTCATCGCAGGCCATATTGGTATCACCAGGGAACTTGTTAAACCAAGAGGCAGAATTCAGGGCCCCAGAACATATGAATCAGTACCCTGGGGAGAGGCCTAGGAATCTGTCTTTATCCAGCTGTCCCAACAGTTCAATTGCTCACTAAAGTCTGAGAGATACTGACTTAAAGGACTGATCTTTAGTCTAAATTTGAGACATTAAAATGCTTTTTAATATGAAATGATGATGCAAGTGTTTTTAAACATGTCACTGTTATAATATTCTTATTTGAAAAAAAATTTAAAAATTAAGAATACTGTGGATATTTTATTGGCCTGGGAGACCCAAACAAAAGTCAAAGGAAAAATGTTTCTTCCAAAAGTTGAGATTTTTTTATTTTAACATATTGTGTCTCCCATTCACATTACGTATGCCAATCAATATAGGACAATAGTGAGACGACAACATGTCTTAGAAAAGATATGGCAGTAAGACCAGGGAACTACAGTGTGAGACACCCAGGTCTTGAATCAGTGCTTGAGACATGGTTCCAGCAGGTCACAGCACAGTGACACTCTTGTCCTTTGCCCCCATCCTAGCCTCAGTTGATATCACCTGAGCCTGCACTGTAGTCCTCAAGAGAAACCTCCTGTGGTTACTGCCTCAGGCCTAGCCACCCTGGGCTCCTGCAACAAACTGGTTTGAATTATTTAATGAAGATGTCCCTTTGCAAGAGTTCTAGCCATGAGTGACTGAGCAGAAGGGTCCTGTGTGGCAGGTGTCCTGGGCTGCTCACCCCTCTGAAGGCAGAAAAATGAGATCATTACCTTGGCCTGTCAGCACACGGCTCACTTTCTTCTCAATATCTAGACAGTGGAGACTTCTTGTGATTTCAGGGCCCAGGGGATAGAATAACTAATATTTAAAGTTTAAAAATTAAGATGAACATGCAGCCTCTGGTTACCTATTGATCCAGTCCTGGGTTATTTTTAAAAAGCAAATCAGCCAGCTGTGCTGACACTCAGTGTATCCATCTTCTCTATTTCATCATCCTGTCAGCATGCCATGACTAGTGGGCACTGAAGGCAATAAATTAGGGGGCAGTGTTTGTGGCTATGGTGGATCCTGCTTTTTTCTTAATTGACTTTTATTGTGCAAATTTTATTTTATAGTGGGTGTGGGTTTTTCTTAACCTTGGGACTGGAGGGGTTCTGAGGAATGTATTTTAGGTAGCCACCTCTCCGAGGTTGCAAAGGGAAGCTGAGGCAGGCCTTATTCTAGTCCAACTTTTCAGGCTAGATGACTTGTGACCCAAAATGAGAGCCTGAGTCTGGTTTCTGTTGCTATAATAAAATACCAACAGCTGAGTACTTTATAAAGATAAGAGGCTTATTTAGCTTACAGTTTGGGGGGCCAAAATCCAAGATCAAGCAGAGATCAAGCCGGACTCTTTCTGTTTGACTTATGGCAACAGCCTCCTTGGCTGTATCACAACATGGAGGTGGGGCAGGAGAGGAAGTGGCAGCCTGTAGAAAGAATAGCATGGAGACACAGGAAGCCAGAGGGATTTGGAGGGTCAGGCTCACTCTTTTTAGAGCAAGAGAAAGCACCAGAGAGCCAGTTAACCACATTAATCCCTTCTGAGGGTGTGCCCCCTCCCCAAACTCCGTGACCTAATTACCTCCCGCTAAGCTGCGCCTCCTAAAGGTTCCACATCCTTTTAACATCCCCCACTGGGGACTGAGCTTCTGGCACAGGAACCCCTGGGGAACACACTCAAAGCAAACCCAGATCATAAGTATCTTGGTTCATGCCACCCTGGGACTCTGCTCTTAAAACATGGGATCCTGAGTGTGTATGATAGAAGAGACCTAAATGAAAGAGGAAGACAGATGGACAGAATGATATGGCATGACATCTGTGTCGTACATACAGGGACATATAGACTCAGGGTCTTAGACCCTTTTCAGTCCACAGTTGATGGTGAGAAAACATCCTAGAACTATCCTAGCCTGTTCCAGTTCTAGATGACAATCTTTTCTTAAGCCCCCATTGTGTGAGCCCACATGCATGCAAGCTCATGTACGCACTGCAGGTGAGAACCCCACCAGACAACGTCTGCAGTGCTCACTTGCACAATAGATATGTACCTCTGACTTTTTACCAAATTGAACAAAAACATCACCAAATGTCATAAGCCACAGTCACAATCAGAGATAGAAATGTGGGAGTTACAAGCCCTACATGTCCCAACTCTTCCCCCAGGACAGACTGGGTTTTTTTGTTGTTGTTGTTTGTTTTATTTTGTTTTTTAGCTGAATTAGCTAAATTCATAAGCCAGTGAATCAACAGTGATGACTCACTCTCCATCGTCCCTTGCAAGGAAGTCTCAACCTGTGCAGAGAAAGCAACTGTGCCTGCTGGAGTCAGTTTGGGTTTGTACACAACTTTGGGAGCTCCAGAGTGCTCAAGTTCATAGTCACAGTTTATCTCACCCCAACCTGCTTTTTTCGCAAGGTCCTGGATGCCCCTGTGCCCTAGAGAATAAGAAGCAGTTAAGGTCTCACCCCATCCCCTAGCTCCACCCCCTGGCCCCACCCCTTTTACATAGAACACACAAATAGGAGCTCCTAACTCAGCTCTCAGCTTCATGTCTTTCCTTTCAGTGACCTAAGGTTTTCACTTGAAATCCTTCTGCCTCAGCTTTTCACCTGTCAAATAAATATAATTCAGTCTACTCGTTTCTTCCTCATAATGTTGCTGTAAAGAGCTACTGAAGTAGTACCTGCAAAAGTACTTAGCATGCATGAAGAGTGCTTGGACAACTAAGAAATTATTCATTTTTAAGCATGCTACTTTAATTCCACCCCTAATTTCCAAACATCATGAAAGCTTGTGGCTGCTAGCCCCTTGGTGTGTGGGGTGGTGACTTAGAAGGTTTTATTAATGAGGAGGAAGTTCTTAGTGGTACCAATGAGAGGGCTGACTCAACAGGACCAAACACTCAGAAATCCTCAGGATAGATTGCTGGGAGTTGAGATTGTAAATGACTTCCTGACCAAAACCTTTTGTGGTAGCTTTAAGTGAGTGAGCCTCTTGAAGCTCTGCAGGTCAAACTCAAGTACTGGAGATCTGGGAGGGGCTACTGAAGAAGCTCTCTCCATTCATGGAGAGTCTCAAAATAGGAATATGTGTAACTGCATCCAACTTGCCTCCAAATGAAGCCTGAGATTCTGCTTGATTTCCATGAGGTTTACTCTAATGTTGCCTCTATCTTGAGCATGATACAGGAATGTAGTGTGAGAAAATTCAGTCTAGCCAAATCAACCAGCATGGAAAATACTAGACAGCCCCAAACTGCAAGAGCTAAATTTGTCTTTAGCATGCTTTACCTTTTAATGCCTCTCTCTAACTTTCCATCTCCTTGCTTCTAGCACTTTTGTGTTAGTTAACTTACAATTGCTTTGACAAGAACAACTTAGAGAAGGAAAAATTTATTTTGGCTCCTGGTTTCAGAGGTCTCAGTCCATGGTCAGCAAGTCCATTGCTCTGAGCCTGTGGTGAGGCAGAACATCATGGTGGAAGAGCATGGCAGAGGAAAGCTGCTCAGGTTATGGTGACCAGGAAGCAGAAAGTGAAAGGGAAAGAGGAAGGGGCTGCAGGGAAGACAAACCCTTTCAGGGCACCACCCCCCATCCTATGATCCACCTCTTCCAACAACGCCTCAGCTACTTACAGTTACTACCCAATTACTGCATTTAAACTAGGATGGACAATTAGGTTATAACTCTCATAATGTAATGATTTCACCTCTTAATATTCCCACATTAACACAGGAACCTTGGGGAGACATCTCATATACAAATCATGACCATCTGTCTTAGGAGTTGTGTAGATGAAGACCCTGAAACAAGCATTTGGGTACTAGCAGTTTACTAAGGAAGTACTCCCAGGAGGCACCACTAAGGGAGTAGAGGAATCAGGGAGAAAAGGAAAAGTCAAGGTAGTATATGATTTCAGGCAGTTTGGCCCAGCCTCATCCCCCTGGGGAGCTCTGGAGCATAAGTTCTACGTTGGAGTTCCACGTAGGCTTGGGAGCTGGCCAGAGGCCTGCACTGGTCAGTCATTGGTAAGGCAGCTTGGGGGGTTTTCAGACTCTCAAAAACTCTGGCATTCTACCAGTACAGGCCCAGAAACTCTCAGACAGTCCTCCAAAGAGAACTGTAGGAATGGTCCTTAAAAATAAAGGAACATAGAAACTGAGGAAATAGTGCATAGAATTAGAACAAAGGACCAAAGAGGATCTGGAGAGAGAACTAACAAAGCCCATTATTCTAATGCCAACTCTCTTGGTCCCAAACCATCCTTCTCTTTTCTCCTCCCATACTAACAGCCTGATTTTCAGGCCAAAATACAGTCATGTCATGTTCCCATCTGCCCCCAAAGACCTGTCATTTATAGAGTTTTGTCCAAGCTCTGTATCATGGTATGTGGGCCTTTTTATGACCTGATTGATGTCAATCTCATGTGTCAGTTGGATCTCCTACTGATAGCTAAAATACTTCTCATAATCACAACATAATAGCTAACATTGGCTGAGTGCTTATTTCTATACTAGTTTCTGTATTTTATCTATATTAACTCATTTAATCCTCACAATAATCCCTTTACATAGGTAAAATTATCATCCTCATTTCACAGAAAGGACAACTGAAGCAAAATAATGTTTGTCTTCTGATAGCCAAATATATCCAGTTACATCAGTCAATAGAGTAATCATTCCTAGAAATATACCAGGATGCACCATCCAATGAATAATTGGCGATTGCTTTTGCAAACAAAAGCTGTACAGATGTTACCTGCAGTAGTTTGTGAGAACCATGTAAGCCAGATCAGTTTGATTTTCTCCTCTAATAGGGTGGTAGCCACAATAGACAAGAAACAGGTATAGATGTAATGGGTCTTTTTTTATGTACTCAGTGAAATGCTTTCAAGGGCTCATGCTGGGAAATGGAAGGGAAACAGAGGCAGACTTGTGTTTGGTTGCAGAGTCTCTGTAGCCCAGACGGGAAACTAAGACATGCATGTCGACAGCTCTGATCTACCTCTTCCTTAAATCTTACCCTCTCTATAATCTATTTTTCACCCTGAAGGGTGAATAATTTTTAATTTTTCTAAAGAACAATCTGAGAATGCCAAGATCCTGTCTTGAAAATCTTTTAGTGTCTCCTTAGTGGCATCAAATTTCAAGTTCCTGACCCTGGATGATAAGGCACCTCCAGAAACGGCCTGACCAGTGTCTCCAATCCCACCTCTCACCAGCACCCCTGACCCTCCTCTGTCATACAGAACTGCTTTCAGTAGCTAGAAAATATTGTTATCTCTCTCCCCTCAGACTTTTGCACCTATTATCTGTGATGTTCCTTGTGCCCTTTTTTCTCCTGGTTCATCTCTACATGTGCTTTACATCTCAGTGCAGATGTCACATATTCTTGGAATATTTCCTTGATATCCCCCAAACAGTGTTAAGAACCATACCTGCATGCTTCCCTAGCTCCAGGAACACTCATCCCTCAGTATCATAGAGGGATTGACTCCAGAACTGCCCGCCCTCATAACAAAATCCACAGATTCCCAAGTCCTTTATGTAAAATGGTGCAGTATTCACATATAATCTATATACATTCCCCCATATACCTTAAATCATCCCTAAATTACTTATAATATCTAAAGAGTTGTTTTACTGTATTATATAGGTAATAATGACAGGAAAAAGTCTGTATGTGTTCAGTTTTTTTGAAACATTTTTAATCTGTGGTTGATTGAATTCATGGACATGCAGCCTGTGAGTATGGAGACCTGGCTGGATTTTCCCACACTGTTGCATTTATTCCATTGCCTTGTACATTTTTTAAACCTAAGGGGATAATAAAAAAGCATTATTAATGACATTGACCTGGACATCTCTATCAAATACTTTCTTGTAGAGACTGTGTCATTTTTATATCACCTCTATGAAAAAGTTAGGAATATAGTCATCAAATTTGTACATAATATTAAATTATATGGGGTTACCAGAATTCTAGATATGGAGGGAAAATAGAAAGTGTTCTTGAAAGATTAGGAAATGATTTCATCAGCAAAGCTGAAATGTAATATGGCAAATGCCGGGTCATCCTCCAAAGAACACAAATCTTGTAACAGGAAGACAAGAAGGCTAAGCAGAAATATAGAGGAAAAACACTTAGGATGCGTAACTAACCATGAGATAAATGTGAGTCAGCAACGAAGTGCCATTATAGAAAGAAAAGGCAGGACAAATTCATATTTCCCAGATGCATTAAATGAGGTTTGATGTATTCAGCTGGGAAGGGATTTTTACTTCCACCATGGGTTTAGCAGAATAGAGCATCTACTTTTAGTCCTCAAGTCATAAACTAATGAAATATATTTGGGGGAAATTTTGGAGAAAATGAGGTAATTTAGCATAGACTGGAGAAGGAAATTGCTGTTTCTGAGAATCAAGCAAGGCTATTCTATGGCATTTTTAAACTGTGTTCCAATTAACATGCTGCATTAATGAACATTATCTCATTCAATTTTTACAACACGCTTACAGGTTAAATATCGTTATCTCCATTTTACAGATTTATTTTTTAATGAGAAGTTTGAATTTTTCTTTTATGTTCAGAAAAGGCCAAATAAGCTTAAGGTTCTGATTGACAAAACACTTTTAAAGTTTTATTTTTTTTTCAGGGGTGGGTGGAAATCTTGTTCGTGGAGAGGAAAAATAATTTCTAGCCAACGCCCAGGACCTAGCTTATGGCCTAATTGTTACATGCTATAATAATTGCTAAGTGATTAAAGTAAATGGATGTGCAAATGCAGTCAGTGATACAATGTTTAAATGAGTTATTTATTACTCATGGTTGTAAAATCTCCTTAAGAACAAAATAGGCAACCATCTTCCATGCATGGTTTAGATGAGTGGGCTCTATATTTTTGATGTTTACATCTTTATTAGCAAAATATCTATTGAGAATGTGCAGAAAAAATGTGAAGATTTGTTTGTAAATTGCAGGTGTGATTATGTACTGTTAAACTTGGTATATATACACAAAAGTAATTGGGAAGTATGCAATAAAGTACAAATGAATATGATTTCATGTATTTTCTTTGTATATCCCAATAGAATGATTTTCATAGCCCCAGGGTAACCATGTCTTACTTTGAAGACCACTGGTAAAGATATCTTTCAGCTGAAGATTTCTAAGGGCTTACAGAAGCAAGAGATTGTTTTAAAAAAGCCAAGAGGGAAAGAGAGATGGAGAGATAGACACAGAGATTGTGCATTAGTAAATTTTTTAATATATAACTTGTGCCTACTTCATCACCTTTGCAGGCAGATGGAGTCCCAAAGCCAGAAGGCTTCCCCAGTCAGATTGTCTGATGTGATCTGGGCTCTGGGAATGCATATGTCTTGCTTACCTCAAGAATTGTGAGGCCATATCTTGTCACCCAGGTAGCTGTGCAGGAAATCAGGGTTCTGTCTAAAGCAGCTTCCCTAATGATGCCCAGGGATGGAAGAGCAGGAACAAAGCACCTTGGATGTACCAATTTGTGACATAAAAAATATGAGTTCTCTAGTGGATGGTTGCCTTTCAACAAAGTGACCAGTAGACTATGTACCTGAGAGTGGACTTCCTGAGTAAATGGTGTCACCAACTTCCCAAATGCTTGGAGAAACTGAGACCATTAAATAAAACCCTACATTCAACCTCCTAATATGTTTTCAAAAGCCATAAGTTTCCAATATCTTCATCTGATCACAAACAAGAAAACTGAATTAAAGTTATGCTCTGAAATGAATTTGTAATTGTTGTTGCTGTTGGTCTTATTTTATGTTTTCCTGAGTTGCCCTTCAACATATACCTTTATTGTCTGAGTTTTCCCCACTTTGTATGCTTCTGATTTTGAAAATACATAACAAGTCCCCTCATTTGAGAGGGTTAGGTATTAAACAAGTTCAAGGAAGTCAACCTTGAATTATCTACCATAAAAAACCAAACAAACAATGCTTTGGCTAATGGAGATATTCCAAAATGCATTCAATTTTATGTGTAAGGGATGTTGAGAATTTAATTTCCTGGTACTTATGATGATTTGACTGAGAACAGGAGGCACAAAGGAACACTAACAGTAGGGGCATTGTATGAAACAAAAAAATTAGAGAAAAATTTTTATAAAGTTTAATCTTACAAAAACAAAGTTGATATGGTGGAGAGAAAGCAATTCATCACCGGAGCGAAGTGTTTTTTGCTGGCTACAAGGAAAGTGACTGGTGGGATAACGGTCTCTGATGGCATCAATTGGCTTATAAATTTCTACCAACCTGCTTTTGCTGTGGTGATGTGGGTTGGGTTGGGAAGAGTAGGAGGAAGAAGAAGGAATCAATTAATTTCTTTGAAATAATTGTTCTTAGATCCATTTATAGCAAATGCTGCTTTGAGATCAATTTAGATCTTAAAGGAACACCACTGAGTATATTAATATGTATGCAATAGGCAAGAATCATGGCAATGTGAAATTAAGTAAATGCATCTATTAATTGATCTATGTTCCAATAGTTTTTAATTTGACCTAGGCTAAAATTCTAGTTCTGCCTCTATCAACCATAATTTTGCAGCCAACTTATTTTTCATCTTTGAGCCATTACCATTTCCCACCTATAATTAGGACAATAATACAGTTATGTGCCACACAATTTTTCAGTCCATGATGCACCTCATCTGTGGCAATGTTCCTGTGAAATTATAATGTAGCTAAACAATCTCTATCATCCAAGTGATGTCGTGGATGTCATAATGTCCCAGTGCAATGCATGGTTTATGTGTTTGCAGTGTAAACAGACCTACTGCACTGCCAGCTGTATTAAAGAATAGCTCATTGTGCACAATTAGGTACAGTACATAATACTTAGTAATACATAAGTTGCTAACTTGTGTATTTACTATGCTGCTCAGTTATTTCATAGTAAACTCCATCTAGATATATATAACTAGATGAAGTATACTATTATCTATAATATATATGTGTGTGTGTGTGTATGTATTTATCTCTCTCTCTCTCTCTCTCTCTCTCTATATATATATATATATATATATATATATATATACACACACACACACACACACACAAAATTTATTGTAAAACAATAGGCTTTGAACCAGCAGCAACCTCATGCACTTGTGTTTACCACGTCTCTTGATGGCATCAATTTCTCTTGTATTTGATTTACTCTTGGGTTGTTGTCCTCATCCAGGCACTAGGAACAATCATATGTATACACACACACACACACACACACACACACACACATATGTGTGTAATTAAACATACATAAGATGCTAGATAGCCAGGTATATAGTAGTCTACATAGGTTTGTGTAAGTACACTCTCTGCCTAAGGACACATTTCTCAAAATGTATCCCTGTTATACATACTTTCAGAGATATTTTGAGAATATATGATGTGGAAAGTATTCAGCTAAGTGCTGAATCTATAGTAAGTACTCAATAAATGCTAACCCTTCCCTCATCTCCTTTTGATTATTTATAAACTTATCATTTTGAGATAATTGTAACCTCAGATACATTCATAAGAAATAATATAGAGGGACTGAGGATGTGGCTGGGTAGTAGAGCACTTGCCTAGTATGTGGGAGGCCCTGGGTTCCATCCCCAGCAGAGAAGAAGAAAGGGTGAAACACTGATACAGTCAAAATAGGGTACATGTATCACCTCTGGGGTTTCTGGGGTTCCTCCTGTTACCCATCCCCTCCCCTGGCCCCTGACTCCCAGCAACTACTCTCATATTCCCTTTTCTGCAATTGTGTCATTTCAAGAATGTTATCTAAATAGAATCAAACAATATGCAACCTTTTAGGCCTGATTTTTTCATCCGGAAAAACTGCCTGAAGATTCATCCACATGTTGGATACATCCAAATGTATCCACAATTTGTTTCTTTTTCACTGCCAGGCAGTAGAACATACTCTCCAGTCCCATTTGGCTACCATTCCATTAATGCCACACACTGTTGATTACATGCTAGGAGGTACCAGTTGGTTTAACCACTCACTCACAGAAAAACATCTGGGTTGTTTTCAGTTTAGGGCTATTATGAATGAAATTGGTATAAAACAAAACTATTATGAACATCTGTATACAATTTTTGTGTGAACATAAGATTCTATTTCTCTTAAATTAATGCCCAAGAGTGCAATTGCTGAGTTGTCTGGTAGTTAAGTTAGTTGCACATTTTTTTTAATGAAACTGCCAAAGAATTGTCCAGAGTAGCTATGTTATTTTACATTCCCATCAGCAATGTATATGATCCCAGTTGTTCTGCAGCCTCACCAGCATTTGGTGTTATCACTATTTTTTATTTTAGTCATTTTGATAGTTGTATAGTTATATCTCACTGTAGTTTAATTTGCATTTCCCTACAGACTAATGATGTTAAATGTCTCTTCCTGTGCTTATTTGCCATCTATATATCCTCTTTAGTGAATTTTCCCTAACATCTAATTAGATCATTTGCTTTTGAAACTTTCTAATTGTTTTGGCAGTTTTTAATATATTCCAAATCCTAGTTCTTTGTCAGATATGTGGTTTGCAAATATTTTCTTTCTGCTTGTTATTTATCTTTTCATTCTCTACACAGTCTTCTGCAGAAAAAAAGCTTTTAATGTTGAGGAAGTCTGATTTATCATCTTTTTCTGTTATGGATTGTACTTTTAGTTTCAAATCTCTGAATTCTTTGCATAGTTAATCCTAGATTCTGAAAGACTTTCTTGGTCTTTAAATAGTTATAATTTTACATTTAAGTTTGTGATTCATTTTGAGCTAAGTTTTTGATATATTTTGAGTTTTAAACCAAGATTCCATTGATCTATTTATAAGTTATCTACCTACTTACTATCCTCCTAATCTATTTTGCTCAAAGATATCTACTTACTCCAGCACCATTTGATAAAAGTCCTTCCATTGAGGAAAAACTTTTGTCAAAAATCAGTTGGACATGTTTATGTGAGTCTGCTTATGGGTTTTCTGTTCTGATAATGATCTGTATGTCTATATACTGCTGATTATTATCACTATATATTAAGTCATAAGATTGGAAATATTGATTCTCCCAACTATATACTAATCTTTAATATTAGAGTGATTCCACACACTTTATTATTCTTTTCTAATGTATCCTACCGTTTAGCTAGGATAAGCCCATGTAAATTTTAGAAAATGTTTGTCTATAATTACAGAAAAATGTTGCTGAAAGCCAGATTAGAATTGTATTAAATTAAGAGATCAGTTTACAGAGAATCAATATTCTTATTTCATTGAGTCTTCCAGTTCATGAAAATGGTATGTCTCTTTGTTTGTTTAGATCTTTTTAGATATCTTTAATCAGTACTTTGTATTTTCAGCATACAGATCCTGTACATACTTTGTTGTCATGTTCACCTAAGTATTTTATTTTCTTAGGAGTGATTTTAAATGATAATGTGCTTTTATTTTCAGTATCTACATGTTCTTTCTCTGTCACATAGATATAAAATTGACCTTGTGTACTTACCTTGTATTCTATGGCTTTTCTGAATCATCTTATTAGTTCTACAAATTTTATATACTCTTTCAGATTTTCTGTGTAATGTCATCTGCAAATAGGGACAGCTTAATTTCTTCATGTGCAGTTGGTAGGCCATTTATTTATTGATTTATTTATTTACTGCCTTATTGACGTGACTAGGAATTCCAGCACTGTGTTGAGTAAGAGTAGCAAGAGTAGGCATCCTTGCTTGGTTCCCACTTCTAGAAGGATAACATTTAGTTTTTCACTATTCTGTGTGAGTCATTAGCTGATGGGTATTTGTAGATGTTCATTATCAAGTTATGAGACTTGAGACTTTTTTAGTCACAAACTGGTATTAGACTTTGTCAAATGCTTTTTCTATATTTATTAATATGATAATGTCACTTTTATTCTTATGCCTGGTAGTATGGTATATTATACTGATTTAATTTTGAATGTGTAATTAGGCTTGCATACCTAGGATAAATTCCACTTGTTCATGGTGCATTTTTCTTTGTATATATTATTGGATTAAATTTGCTAAAATTTTTATGGATTTTTGCTTCTAAGTCCATGAGAGATATTGGTCTGTAGTTTTCTTTTTCTCTCTTTTTTTTTTAACTGTCTTTGACTGGTTTTGGTAACAAAGAAATATTAGCCTTATGAATTAGAGGGGATGTGTTTTTTCCTCTTCATCTCCATCAGGAAGAGATTCATAAAATTCATGTTAATTGTTCTATGTAGGTTTGGTATAATTACTAAGTGATAATTTCAGAGCCTGAATTTTTCTTTCAGGAAGATTTTAATTAAATATTCAATTTATTAGTAGTTGATAAGACTATTCAGCTTGCCTATTTCATTTCGATGGAGTTTTAGTAGTTTGTGGTTTTTAAAATCTATTTATTCTAAGTTGTAGTATTTATATATGAGTTCAAAGATGTTTGATATGTTCTGTGGTAGATCAAAGGTATCCAGGTCCTAATCCCTAAAATCTCTAAACAGTATCACCTTATAGTCAAGAGGAGTTTTTGCACATATGATTCAGTTAAATATATTGAAATGGGAAGATTGTCCTGGGTTGTACAGGTAAACCACAAATGCAAACACAGGTGTCCTTAAAATAGGGAGTATATGGGAGACTTGACCACAAGTCAAGGAGATAGGGAGAAGGTAATGTGATAACTGAAGCAAGATGCTAAGAAGCCAACATTTAAGGTGAAAGAAGGGGCCATGACCTAGGGAACTCAGAAATGAAGCTCTTCTTAGATACTGGAAAATACAAAGAAATAGGTTTTTCCTTGGAACCTTCAGATAGAGACTTGCTGAAACTGATTTGTGAATTTGGATGTCCAGAGTGCTAAGAGAATAAGTGTATGTTGTTTTAAACCACAAAGTTCATGAGAATTTGTTAACAGCAGGCAGAGGAAACTAATGCATTCCCTATTAAGATGTGTCTTGGCATGTTTTTTTTTTTTTTTTAATGATAACAAGGTATCAGTGATATGTATTAATGATATGGATGGTTTGTGTTTTCCTATTTTACCTTTGTCAGTCTTGCTAAAGATTTATTAATTCTATTGTTTTTAATTAAAATGACAGTTTTATATTTTGCTAATTTTCTGTATCACTTGCCTATGTTTATTTTCATTGACTTCTGCTCATTAGGATTTCATTTCTTTTTCTGGATTATAACTTATTTGGCTTTCCTTTTTTTATTGTTCTTGAGCTAGTAATTGAAATTACTTAACTTAGACCTTTCTCCACTTGTAATGTGAGCATTTAGTGGTACAAAGCTCCCTCTCATCACTGGCTTAGCTGCATCCCACATAGTTTGAAATGTTATAATTCCATCTGTATTCTTTTCTGTATTTTTAAAATTGTACTTTGAGATTCCCTCTGTGACCATGCATTATTTATAAGTGTGCTGTTTAATTTGCAAGTATTTGGTTATTTTCCTGTTATCTTTCTCTTACTGATTTCTGATGGGATTCCATTATGGTTAAAGAAAACACTGTGTGATTTTGATTCTTCTAAGTTTGTTGAGCCATGCATTCTGTCACAGGACATAGTCTTACGTTAAGGAGTACAGCATGGGCACTTTAAAAAATATAGTCTCCTCCTTTGGAGTAGGGCATTCTACACGCTTGTTAGGTCCTGTTGGTTGACTGTGTCATTCAGATCTTTATATTCTTGCAGAGATTTTATTTCCTTTCATTGAAGTCTTCAGCTATAATTGTGCATTTGTTTGTTTCTCCTTTCAGCTCTATTAGTTTTGGTTTATGTGTTGTTTGAAATGTACACATTTTTGATCATTATGTTTGCCTGGTGGAGTAATCCTTCATTTCTCTAGTAAAGACTTTGTCCTGTGAATTCAACTATAACTGATATTAGTATGGCCATTTCTATTTTTTTTGTTACTGATTGCATGTTATATCTTTTTCATCCTTTTACTTTCAACCTTCCATATAATTGAATCTGAAGTCAGTCTTTTTAATCATATAGAGGTAAGCATTTCTTTTCCCTTTATCCACTCTGCCAATTTTTATCCTTTGATTGACATATTTAGACTATGTATGCTTGAAGCAATTATTGGAATGTTATGTGTCTTTTTTTAATGTGTTTTGTGCTTCTTCTGTTTCTCATTCTGTCTCTTTTTTCTGATCTTGTTGTGTGTTACTTGCATGTTTATGGGAATTCCATCCTGATTAATTTATGGTGCTTGAGAGAATATTACTACCTATAGTTTTCTTTAGGGTTGCTGTATTACCCTATACATACATAAGTTATCACAATCCACTGGCATCAGTGTTTTATCACTTCAAATAAAGTATAGAAACCTTATTTCCATTTAAGTTCCTTTACCCTCCCACTTTCAAAACACAGTTATCTTAAACTACATATTTATATTGAGCATTACAACAAATGGTGTTGTAATTTTTGCTTTAGCCACTAAATACGATTCAAAAAGCTCAGAAGAAGTAGATATTCTGTTTTATTTACTCCTATGTTTATCCATTTCATTGTCATTTCTTTCCCAAATGTCTAAGCTTTTCCTTTTTTAAATATTATTTCCTTCTTTGCCTTCTTTAAGGATAGATTTTCTACAAGCAGCCCTTCTTAGTTTTCTTTGTCTGTGAGTATCTTTATTTCCCCTACTTATCCTTGATAAAGGATGGCTTACTGGATATAGAATCACAGCTGACAATTCTTTCAGTACTTGAAAAATGACATGCCACTTTTTCTGGCTTCTATGGTTTCAGATAAACAATCCTCTGTCCTTCTAACGGTGTTCCTTATAAGTTATATGTCATTTCTCTATAGCTGCTTTCACAACTCCTTTTCTGTCTTCAATTTTCAGAAGTTAAATTATAATGTGTCTTGGCATGAGTTTTATCATGTTAATTCTCTCTAGAGTTCATATGGCTTCTTGAATCTGTAGACTTGTGTCATTTGTAAAATTTGGGAAATTTCCAACTTTATTTATTGTCTACTTTTTCAGTATCATGTTCTCTCTCTCTGTTTCTTGTAAGATCTGAAAATATAAATGCTGGCTCCTTTATTATCCCCCAGTTCCCTAAGACATGATTAATTCTTTCAATCTATTTTCTCCTTGTCATTGAGATTAGGTCAATTGTATTGATATGTCCCCAAGTTTATTGGTTTTATCTTCATCTTCTTGTCATCTTCTTTCTATTATTGAAAGTGTTTATTCTGGATATTATATTTTTTCCATTGTGTAATTTCCATTTGGTCATTTTTTTATACTTTTATTTCTTTGCTAATGTCTTCCTGTTTTTAATTTGTTTCAAGAGAAGTTCTAATTACTTCCTGAAGCATTTTTTATGATGATTCCTTAAGATCCTTATCAGATAATTCTAACATCTAATTCATCTCCATTGTAGTGTCTTTTAGATGCCCTTTCTCATTCATATGATTTTTCTGGTTGTTGGCATGAAGGTTGACTTTCAATTGTATCTGGAATATTTTGGATATTATCTTTTGAAGCTGTGGATCCCATTCAGTCTTCATTTTTAGTGGGCAGTCACCCTGTTGGCATATATTATAAAAGTGAAGTGGGTGTGTGTTTAGTTTGTTACTGGGCCCCACCAGAACAACACTTGCAAAAGTAGGACAGAAACTCATCTTGTCCTATTACAGATGAATGGGTAGGCATTCAGCTCTCCTCCTGGTCCTAGCAAAAGTGGGGAACAGTTTGCACTGGCTCATTATTTCAACTTGTGTGGAAGGGCATCTCCCTTCTGGGCCCCACTCCTTCAGGGAAAGGGAAGGGAAGGGCTGGCACATACCTGTTTTGCTGAAGGGTGGAGGCAGAAATTCAGCTCCCTCCAGGGCCCCACTGACTCCAGGGAAGGCAGAGGAGGAGGCTTCTTCACTCACCTTGTTAACACCCAGTTGATTATATGGGGATGGGGTTCAGCTCCCCACTGCACCCTATTGACACACCAAGAGTCAAGATGTTCAGAAAACAGGAGCAAACTAACATATCGGTCTCGTTGCCAGCTAGGTGTAGAGGTGTAGATCACTGCTGACCCTGCTTACACCACTGTAGTGGGGGAAACTGGAACACTGCCTGTGTCTTCCAGGTGGGAATAAAGGACATGTTACTGTTCCACTACCACCACGAGAAAAATCAGAGCTTTCTCTGCTTCTTTAGAGAGGAGGGGTGCGGTGGAGTCCCAGCAACCTGCTGGCCCCACTGAAACCTCAGGTGGTACTAGAATATGGAAGGTATTGCCAAATTTCTTTCTATTCTTAAGCCATTCCCCCCATTTCTTCTCAGTCTTCTTTCTTCTCTCTCTCTTTCTCGCTCTTGATCTCTCTCCTCTCTCTTTAAGAGAACAAGTCTTATCGGTACCAGTTTTAGTCATTTTGAATATATCAAAATGAACTCCACTATTGGTGGTTCCAAGCTGGAATTGTCTGCAGCTCCTTGTGAAAGTTACATGGGAGACAATAAGGAAACAAGGGAACTCACCACTTAGTTCCTTAGGTTCTGATGTCCCTGTGAAGTCTGCCTCCTTCCAACACTTAGGACCATGCAGGAAAGACACCAGGATGATCAGGAGTCAGAGACGAACAAGGGGAAAGTTGAAGCCATAGCCTTCATGGTTTTGGGGGGAAAGGCAAGGTGAAGCATGGTGAAAATTTCAGGACTAGCTATAGGGGTGGTCTCTAGTTGTCTGGTACCTGATTCTAGGATGAATAAGACAAGAGAACATTGTTTCCTGTGGTGTACCAGCAGGTAGAGGAGATATGGCTCTGGACTGGTTTGTGTGCCAATGATATATTCTCATCCTTTATAATCTCCAAGAATTGATTAGACCTAGGAGGGACAGACTTTCCCCAGTCATAAAAGCTTAAAAGATAACCCACACATTCTAATATACAGAAAGTTTTAAAATACTTACAATACATTATCATTCAGAAGTGCCTGATACCCAGGACTTACAACCTGTGTCTGAAGTCAGACTCCATCGTATGAGGTTGAGCCTTTAAACTATAGTGTCTGTCCTAACTCCAGTTAGTTAGCATTAGAGTTGAGTCAAATTGTCAAGTAGGTTGGTATTTGGAGAATCAGAGGTGGTTCTCTATATTGGAAAGTCCTCCATATCAGAGCATCAAAGAAGTACTGGGGATTGAAATGAAGCAAATTATGTTACATGTATTATGAATATATCAAAATGAACTTCACTATTATATATAACTATAATGCACTAATAAAACATTTTTTAAAAATGCATGACCAATGTCAAATATCCAAGCTTTGGCAACAGGCAGCCATGTCAACAAATGCTCATGACAGATGTTACTCATATTTCAATTAAACTAACTCCAAAGTAAGAGTCAGAAATTCTCCCTGGGTATTGGTATCAATAAACACTGCATTTGACCAAAAGATTAAATTAGAAACTTAAGTGTTAAAAAAATATATGACAAGAAAGGATGATTCTGTTTAGGAGCCTCAAGCACACAACTGTTTTCATAGAGACAATCTTGAGTATTCAATGTGCTATTACTTTTGCTCTCAAAGCTATTGCAGGTGGAGAACAGAACTAACTAAACAGTCACAAACATCTTTTAAGAATCATGGAGATGTTCTCAAATTGGATTGTTGTCATGGTTGCACAATTTTTAAAATTTAGTACAAATTATTAAATTATGAAAAATAAGAGTATTAAAGTAAAATTTAAAAGTACCACAGAATCTGCTCCTTTCTGAATTATAAGTAGTTTTTCAGACTTGAATATCATATTCTTGAACAATAACATTGATCACAGCATAAGAGCCTAAGGGTCTAAGAATATACCTCTTTGTCCTTGGTGAAGATCTTGTGAAAGCCAAGTATGTGCATAATTATGATAGAGGTGTTGCTATTCTTAGGGCTCTCTCTCCACTTTCCAACATTGATTATGATCTCCTGTGTTTGCTTACCTCAAATTTCTTATCAAATCGGACCCATTCTCCATGGCTAGTGTACGCTCTCAAGGGACCCCACCTCTGCAGTTACCCAAACTTTGGGCACTGTCTTCTGACCAGTTCTCTTCTATCACTTCCTCTAATTATTCTGCATCTCCTAATGTCAAGCACATCTCATGGTCAAAGCAAAAGCCTCTCCTTTACCTTAGTGCAGGTTGGAGTTGTACCAGGATTACATAGGAGAAACCAACATATTGGCTTCTGTCATTGTAGCATTACTATCAGATGGGGCCATAGAATCAAAGGACACCAGAGTCCTACCTATGCATATGAATATGAATCTCCTATCAATGTTTTGTTCTTTTTTTCCTTATTAGAGGATCCTCAATTATTCTTCACCAGGCCCAGACCTACTCAATGGCTGCCCTAGGTTGAGATGAGATATATGGACATAGTTCACAGGTTAATAATTTGACAACCAATTAAATAAGTATTCTTGAAATGGTGGCTGACATTTATGTAGTGGTGAGTGGCCATGCTGGTGAGAGAAGGGCAGGGCAGAAGGTCCAGGAGTTGCAAGTTCAGAGTTCAATTTTTGGTTCTGAGCAACTCAACTCTGGATACAATTTTTGCACATCTCAGCAAAATAAAAGCTCTACTGTGATCTGAACACATCTTCTCTACAGCTGGTGTAGCTACCACTTGTTGATACTGGAGCATACTACAGGCAATTTCACCATATACTCCAAGCAGATAGTACAATAATCCTTTTGTTACCATAGACTACCTTTCTTGAGAGAGAAGCTCTGTTAAATTTGAATCTCATTACATTTTTACTTAGACTTTGTCACCCTTATGGATGACAATGATGGGCAGGTGGTTGACTGGTCTATCTACTGATTTGACTATGCACATAGTCAGGTAAATATCCCCAGGTAATTCACTGAGCTGATGTAGAATACATTTTTTCCCTAGAGTATCATTCGATACCAGCTTTCCTCAATTCTAAGGAAATTGGGACATTCAAGCCTCTGTCACCAGCATCTTACCAGTTCCCTAAGGGCAATGGGAATGATTTTTGCCCTTGGAATCATAGACCAGGTGGAAAGCAGGCTGAGATGTTATAATAAGCTTTTGGAGGTAGATTTTTTCAGAATGACTTTTAGGCTCTTTCAAGCCATCTAAATAAAGTGATTGCCCAGTACAAATACACATAGTGGCCTAATTCAAGCTGTCCTTTTTGCTAAGTGTCTCTAACTCCATTAACTAATCTTCATGGAGGAGAATATCCAAAACTTTTATACTATCATTGGCAGTCTCCCTTAGTGACATATACTCCAACACAGTTAAGGAGCCACTTGCTTAATGAAAGTCCCAGATATTGCATAAATCACAAGGTTTTCTTATGATGCCTAACTACCATATACTATCTGAAGTATTAAGCAAAGAATGATTGGATAATACTTGAGCAGAAAGCTGCTGACACAGATACAAGTATATATATATATATAAAAATATATATATATGTGTGTGTGTATGTATATATGTATATGTATGTATATATATATACACACACACATAAACACACACACGTGTGTGTGTGTGTATATATATATATATATATATACATATATATATTGTGTAGAAGCAGATTACTCCCCAAGAATATGAGGGAGGATAACCTTATATACTACAGGTCTAGTGAATGGCTATCTATGCTGCTCATTTTTAAATTCAATTTTACTTATATGTAAGACAAAAACTCTGTTTCTTCCTTTTGAGAAGTGAGCATCTGTTGCGTGCTGCTGCTGTCTAATTTGTTCAGCAGCATTCCCTGAAAATAGAACCTTCTCCCAGGAGGCTTTGCACTAAAGAGGATAGAAGGTGGGTAAGACGGGTCAGGACATGAAACTCTTAGACATCATTCAATGACAAGCTCAGCTAAATTAAGGGCTATTGTAACATACTGTGTATGGCTCAATAGTCTTGATTAAACTTGAGATTTTTAGAATGATATCCGACTACTCAAGTCACTACATTAATAAAACAGGAACTAGCACCTTTCAACATCGTAACAAGTGCATATGAATCATTTATATGATTTTTTTCTGTCAAATGATGTTTGACAATAATCAGATGATAATGAAATGTATAATTAATAATAAAAATGCCAACATCTGTTAGCTTGTTATTACAGACTGATTTTTCAGTGTACTATTTCAAATGTGTCACCATTAACCTAATTTATATTAAAATCTGCTAAATACAATCTGCTTTCATTAGTTGTTAATTTGGGTTGGCACATGACACCAAGGAGATGCTTCCTCTCTGCTCTCCGAAAGATTCCCCCAAATGTCTTTCAAAACTGGCTGCCTCAAATACCCTATCAGCAGATGGGGCAGGTTGGATGGCTGGCTGCTCTCAGCTATGAATGATCAGTCTTCAGAGCCTGAAAAAGCAGCACTTGGTCTCAGGGAGTAGGCTGGCCCATGTTTGCCACAGCCTTCTGGTATTCTTCTATCCTGCCACCTGCTTGTCTGTGGCACCTTCCCTCACATCCATGCGCACTGCCACCTGCAGTCTGGACCACTCTCCTAGCAGGGAGATGGACTCTGCTCACATGAGGTATCGTTCTGTGTTGGGCTATAAACTGCATCTTCTTTAAATCCTATGCAATCACTGAGGATGGATCCCTTCAAAGAAATGACCAGCAGTGACCCAGCATTTGCCACAAATGAAAACCATATACAGCATGAACCTGGTGCATCTTACAGAGCCAGAAAGTAAGGAAGTACTCAAAAGAAACATGACAGTGGACCATGGCAAAGGAGCACAAGACCCAAATGAAAGAACTCCAATGGCCGTGCTGAAACCGTTTCAAAACCAAAATGACATTGAACTAAAACCCAGAATATGAAATAATATCCATGAATCCATACTGTAATAAACAAATGATTGGGTCAATTAATAAATGGTAAGTCAGAGTCAAACGCCCATGGAGATTTAAAATAATTTATGCAGGTTCACCACTTGCCAGGAGAGGAAGCATGACACCCCACTCCTACCTGTGGGTGGAACACAGTGACTTCCTTTCAAAGAGTAGAGTTTAGAAGGGGGAGGAGAGGAACTTTCCAGGGGAGGAAGTGAAAATCACTACATCAGGCAGATGATCAACGCCAAGATCCAAATTCACAAATCGTGTTGATACCATGTAACTTGGACATGATATAATGAAAATGGCACTTGACTTGTGTGTCTTTCCCTAATAACCCACAGCTGCAGTCTCATCATGAGAAAATATTATATGAATTCCAATAGGGAAACATTTTTCAGAAATTATTTGATGAGTATGCCTCAAAAACTGTTAACATTAAGCAGGTTCTGTGTCTCACGCCTGTGATCCCAGCAGCTTGGGAGGCTGAGGCAGGAGGATTGTGAGTTCAAAGCCAGCCTCAGCAACTTAGCGAGGCCCTCAGCACCTCAGCAAGAGTCTGTCTCAAATAAAATACAAAAATGGGCTGGGGATATTGCTCAGTAGTTAAGCATCCCTAGGTTCAATCCCTGGACAAAAAACAAAACAAAACAAAACAAACAAAAAAAACCCCACAACAACAACAAAACTATCAACATCATCAAAATAAGGAAAATCTGAGAAAATACCACAGCTAAGAGGATATATAACAACTGGGTATAATATGGTATCCTGGACGGAATCCTAGAAAAGAAAAAGGACATTAAGTTAAAACTATGAATAAAAAATAAACTGTGGATGTTAGTTAATAATTCTGTATCAATATTGGTCCATAAATACATACTAGTACAATTTAATAGTAGGGGCAACTGGGTGCAGGAGTATATAGGAAGTCTCTGTAACTGTCTTCTAAATTTTCCTGCATATCTAAAACTTTTCTAAAAATGAAATCTACTTTTTAAAAAATGTGTAACATTTTTTAAGAAACATTGAACACCCTGGATATTTCACAATGTAAAGAACCAACTGTTTGGAGTTGAGATGAGATTCCCATGTATGTGTTCTCACATTGGTGATCCAGGGTCTCTCAGGAAAAGAGTGTAAAGAATTGACTTATCTTTTAAAATACAAATATATTGGCCAGTTATCTTCAAAAGCTTGGAATTCTGCCTTAGTTCACCTTAGAATGAACTAAGGATCATCAGAGTTAGCTGACTCTTGGCTGCTTAGTGTTGGCGCAAAAAGGTTGTTATATGATGCACTTCTCAAGCCAGAGTTAACTAGCCACAAAAACATCCTAATTATGTGCACCCAAAGGAATGTGATATTAACGTTAAATATGGCCATAAGCCAGTCTGGAAGGAAAACTGAAAATTACATACCTTTCGTTTTTTCAAAGATCACTTTTGGAACAGAAAGTGGTAATAATAATATTACACACCTACACAGTCCTTTATATTCAAGAAACCTCAAAGTACTTCACCAATTATCCTTCATATCCACAGGGCTCACATTTCTTGGGAAAAGAAGTCACTCCTGATAAAAAAACCTGATCCCCACTGATGGGCCCTTTCAAAGCCAAGTTAAATGGAGCAGAGTGGGAGGGGGAGGAGCTGCTCCACTTCCCCGCAGCTTCTTCTGGCCCCAGGCTACTGCGTCAGCCATTCCTCCTTTATGCTCTTCCCACACGTTCATGCAGCTTGGGCATCAGGGGGAAATAATGAGTGGTCATGGCGAGCTGAGAGACAGCAGGAAGGAAGAACCACTTCCATGTTATGGCTTAGGCAGATTTTCAGAACACATGGAAACTCTTCAAGATACAGGGCTGAAAGCTAGTGAGGATTGGGTATATTGGCAGAGGATCAAGCTGTGAATCTGGGTCTGTGATTTGCTGTTCATATGTGTGGCCTTAGGAACATTTCTCTGTGTCTATTTCTCCCTGCTCCTCACTCCCTTCCTCCCTCCCTCCCTATCTTTATTTCCCTCTGCAATTTGGAAAATTCCTACTTCCTAACTCTTATCTCATGCTTATGAAAGTAACTGGTGTTGTGCCTGGAGCCAGCCCTGAAATCTAGAGGAGTCTGTACCTTGCTGAGGCTTAGACCCAGGCTGGCTTGGCTCCTTTTGTTGTTGTTGTTGTTCTTTTTAGATATACATGTCAGTAGAGTTTATTTTGACGTATTATACATACACAGAGTATAAGTTATTCTAATTAGGATTTCATTCTTGTGGTTGTACATGATCTGGAGTTTCACTAGTGGTCTGTTCATATAGGAACAAAGGAAAGTTATGTCCGATTCATTCTACTGTCTTTCCTCTTTAAAGGAGCCAGAAGTTTGAGGAATGCAGTTCCTTCTGTGAGGAAGGGAGACTTGCTGGCTTATCCCATCTAAACTTCCATTCTGGGTTGCAGGTCATCCTGGACCCTCCCTCCCTGCCTCCTCTGGAGGTGTCTCTCTCCCTCACACCTTCTTACTCTTCAGCCACATTGAGAAGTTTTATTCTCTGCAAATCTCATGTCTTGTTCCCACCACTCCACTGCTGTGAAATGCCTCACTCCTCACCCTGCCCATTGGTATTGCTAACTCTGAAAATCTCACCTGAAGGGCCCCCTCTTCGATAATCCCCAGCCTGGGATTAGGCACTCACAGTGTCTGACAGCTTTCTGGGTGTGCTGTGTTGTAGAAGAGAGTATGCTGAGATGCAGTGGTTGGTTTCTTTGTCTGGCTCCCCCACTAGACTTGAGGGCTTTCTGGCCAAGGCTCAGCACCTTGTCTGGCACAAGGCACCTACTCAGTGAATGCTGGCTGAATGAATCATGCTCTACTTACCCAGTCTTGTTCATGGAGCCACACACCTAACTTAGTGGGAATGATGGAGTCAAACCTCTCTGTAATTTAGAGACAAGTTGATGGACATCATTGTTGGGCTCAGATATGCCATATGCCTGCTAAGGTGAATTGTTAAGCAGCCAGTGCTGGCAGAGTCATTATCCATTGGACACTAACAGAAATACAGCAAGTCTGGGCTGGAAAGAAACATAGAGATCATTAGGTCAACTCCTTTTTACAGATGTGTAAACTGAGGTGCAGAGTTTAAACATCTTGGTGAAGGTCATTCAGAGTCCTCTGTGATGTTTTTACTCAGAACCCTATGCTCTTTTACTCTTCTGCACCATGTGATAGGAACAGACAAGTGTGCATGCACATGCACACACAAACACACGTGCATACACATTCACACAAATATAGGCTGAGCACCCAATATCAGTACTGTAAGGTACAGGGTTTTTCAGACACCCACAGCCACAGGCCATGGTGTCAGATGCTTCTCTAGCTGGAGAGGCAAAGCAGGTGCACATCTAGACAGAAGCAATGCAGTGACCCAAGAGGAAACACAAGGCTTCAGAAGGCTGCAATGATCCAGCCAGGAATCCATGAGAAAGAGCACAAAGGATACTATGTAGTGGGACATTGAGGGAACCATGACCTGTAGGAGGTTGAGGCCATGTATGCAATGATGGCTGGGAAGAGAAGGCCTTTCCAGGTAGAGTAAGAGCAGGGCAGGAAGGCAGGAGGGTTTGGGACAATGTATGGGTTAATCCTGTGATTTTGTTGTGAACCACTTCAAATTGTATATTGAAACGGTAGAGTAGCTAGACACATCGAGAGGGGTGGGGAGGGCAACGGACAAGGGCATGGAGAAAGTAATATGGATAGTGAGAGAGAAACAGAGAAAAGAAGATGGAAATAGGGAAAGAAGCAGATATAGGGATAGAGATAGGGATTATTCCACAGCCCAGCTTCCAAAAATGATTCCCCAAGTATCCAAGCTGGCATTAGAGGTGTGGAAGTCTCTACTATGGCCAGACCACTTTTTCTGTGGTCACTACACTTGTATTGAGAAGAAATCAGTCTGTGATGGGGGCACCACACATAGTGAGTATGGAGGCCTGGTCTGTTACTTTGCAGATGTGGCCTCTGTTTCTCTGATGGAGGACATACTTTGAACTAACTACTGTGAATGAAGTTGGCTCCCTCTGTTACATAAAGTGTCCAGGGCCTGCCTTTCCACTGCTTTGGAAGATCTGACGAATAGAGGGAAATGTGTCTTATTGTGCTGTGCAGACTATCAGTGCCTCCAGCAAAGCTTCTGAGGCAGGCTTGAATGAGGAAGGATGAGGTGTACCTGTATTCTTCAAAGGCGTAATCCAGCTGTGGTGGGCAGCATGATAGAGCAGGTTTTCCCAAACTTCTGTGCACCTGCTAATCATCTGAGGATCTGATTAAAATGCAGATTCTTATTCGATGGTCTAGCATGGGGCCCGAGGTTCTGCATTCATAACGAACTTCCAAGGGCTGTTGACACTGGTCGAAAGAAAGATCGTAAAGCATGTCTTTGAGGACAGCCAATTAATTCCTTCTTGTCTAGACTAGTGAGCCGCATCCCTGGGTACACCTGGGGAGCCTTTAAAAAATATCTGTGCCAGGTCTCACCCCAGTGTTTCTGTTTTATGTACTGTGAAGTTACAAAACACCAACAACAAAATGAAAGATCAAAATATTTGCACTGTTCTTTATTCTCCTACTTAATATTTACTCCTTCAAATAGCATATATTTTAAAAATTTCAACAGCTTCTGGGATACTGTGGGCCTGAAATATAATTGATAAATGAATGAGAATGGCGTACAGAAGCCAAGCATACACACAAGTCAACAGTTAGTATGAAAAGTCATTGTGTCATGGCTCATGCCATATTCATTTAAGTAAAACTAATTATGACAATGCTAGATGCCTCAGCTATACATTTTGATAGAAGTAATTCTACCTTTCTGCTCACTTACCTAAGGAGGGTAGTATGGTTTGAATGTGTCTCTCCACAATCCAGATGTTGCCAATGTGACTGTATTGAGAGGTAGCAACTTTAAGAGCCTCCTTCTTTGTGAATGGGAGTAGGTGCCCTTACAGAGTGGCTTGTTGGAAGGAGTAGCTTGCTCCCTTGCCCCTCTGCCTAACATGTGAGGATGCAGGGAGAATTCCTTCTCTAGACTCCTGACCTTGGACTTTCCAGCCTCCAGACCTGTGAGAAAATAAACATCTGTTCTTCATAAATTACCCAGTCTCAGGTATTGTATTATAGTAACACAAAACCAACTAAGATGGAGTTCTCCATCTTAGTAAGTATGAACTCGCTATATCAGGGAGTTTATACCAATGGGTCACAGAGATGACTGAAGTAGATTTGGAGTCTGTCCTGTTCTCAGTAACTACAGGTGTTTTTTGTTTTTTGGTTTTTTGGGGTGTTTTTTTTTAAGACCTGATTTAGTCTCAGAGGAGTGACTAAGTGAAGCTTAGTAACATTAGGACAGGGACTAAAATTAGCATACTGGAGAGTTTTTAGGGACATGTTGTGCTGATCTGCATGTCTCTGGAAGGGCCAACACATCTGTTTCCAAGACAACAAAGGAGCATCCGCTGTGGTGAGGATGTTGACATCAGCCTGTCCACACTGAAGCAGGCCTGAGGATGCTGGGACTGTGCCTGGGAACTGACTGGGCTCCAAACCAGGTTCATTGCTGGTAGCTTCAAAAATCCCAAGAAGAGGGAAGCAGAAACCTTGGCCAGATCCTGTGATGTTTGGGAAATGCAGCTTATTGGAAACATCTTTAAGAAAACACTTGAGTTGTAGAAAATGAGTGTCTTCCTTTACCTCTTCTCATCTTTTGCTGTGGCTGTGGTCTTCACTGTACAATTGCCAACTCAAGAGATCACTTCTTCCTGTCTGAAGGGACAGGGTGAGCACAGCCCCCCCCCACCACCACCTGATCAGATGTTTTAGAAACAGTAACACATCCCACCCCTGCTCCTGTTGCACCCCGCTCTCCAGTCACCTCTCTTGGGCTTCTATTTATTTAGACCAATGTACTGTCTTTTAGACAGGGAATAAAAACAATCAAACAAAATATTTTGGGATTTTTTTCCCCCTATTTTCACTCACAGTATTGAGCACAGCTCTTTGATGCCTAATGTGTGGGAGAATTTCCCCACAACCTGAGCAATTCCCCAGGGGACAACAGCTGAGTGTCCTATACTTCCATTCAATTCTGATACTACCCACCTGGAGACAGTGACAGGTCCCACAGGTTGAGGATTCAGTCCCACAAAACTGTCCACCACCCCCTACCTCAACCCTCTGTCAATGCCAGTTGTAAGCTCCAGGTTGTGGCCTGAGCTCCTGACCAAATGGCTATAAATCAACCCCTTCCTGGGGTTCAGTAGATTGCTAAAGCAGCCCATAGAACTCAGGGAAACACTTGATGTTTACCAGTTTATTTAAAAAATATATACATGACACATATTGGCAACCATATGAAAGAGATACACAGGCTGAGGAGTGGGAATGGGCACAGAGCTCTCATACCACCTTGGGAACGTGTTCAGCTGCCTGGAAATTCTCTGAACCCAGTCCTTTGGGATCTCCATGGAGGATTTGTGCTGTAAGAATGTTTGATTACATCACTGGTCATTGGTCAGCTGGGCCTTCAGCCACTCTCCTCTCCCTAGAGGTTGGAGGTGGCTCTGAAACTCTCAACCCTGTCTTTTTTCTGGTGATCAATTCCAATCCTGAAGCTATCTGGTGTCCCCAGCCACTGGTCATCTCATCAGAATACAAAAGATCCTCTGGTCACTCCAGAGTCATGAGTTTTAGGAGTTATAAGTCAGAAAATAGATAAAGACTACAGTATCATGGGTGTTTGAGGTTATGGTGCCAAATACACACAAGAACTGGCTGAACGCACTTGTAAATACCTGATTTGGTTTTGTTTATTTGGAGTGGGGGTGCTAGACAAGTGCTGTACCACTGAGCTATGACCCCAGCCCAAATATCTGCATTTTAATAAGAAAAAGATACTTGTGGAGGAGCAAACATTAGTACAATCATTTAGAGACTGAGAAAAATCCACCAATGATATTTTCAGAATTTTTAGAGAGGAAAGAAGAAAATCTAATTGCTGCATCTAAGCTGGTGATCCACAGGCAGCATGATTCTGAGTCATTGTGTCTCTTGAAGCTCCCAGGCCTGAGCATATACTGAGCCATGTTCACACTCAGGACTAGGTATTCACCTTCTAAGGGTAGGATGACAAAAGCAGCCAGGGAGTTCAACTTCAGGGGAAAAGTAGAAGGAAAAGCCTGCTGGTGTGCAGAGGACTGGATGTACGTGGTCACCAGGCAAACGCGTCCCCTTTGGCAAACTACGTCACCAGCTGACAAGTGTATTGCGGTCCACTGTCTTCTCTCAGAGAAAGCTGTGCTGTGATAAGCAAATTCGTGAAAGAACAGGTTTTCAGAGTCTCAAAAAGTCAGCATTTAGGTTTCATCCATACTGCAGCTGTGACTGAAATGAATCAGGCCAAACTATGGTTAATTGTGCAGCAACCTACACCCTCCATAGTCTGCTAAATCCCCAGGTGATGGTTGCTTTGATTTTGTTAATTTTTTTTTCATCACTGCTGATTCAAAGATGTGTACAATTTTGGGTGAAAAGGGGTTTTCCAAAGACAAGACACTGCAACATAGTTTGTTTATGTAGTTTAAATGTTATAATCGCAATTTTCCTATGAGAGCAATATTTTGGATATAAAACATACTTTACCATGTAGTAAGCTTTAACAACCAAAATATACACCTTTTTAAGTAGGACCTATTAAAACAATTTAATAGTATGTCAGCAAGTACCAATGTGTACATAAAAACAGAATTGTGTCATTTGTTTCTACCCAGTAATCTACTTTTGCTGGGGTCTGTCTAGTGCTGTTCAAGCTCACTTTTAATTGACAGGATTACATGATTGCAAGTGTATTCATCTAAGATCTTTTATCATCAAGCTGGTAGATGAAATGCCTTAAAAGTTATGAGGGGAACACTCAAGAATTATTGAGTATTTTTGTGCCTGTGAAATGTGTCTATTCCATTTTCATACTTAACACAAATGTATCGATATTTTAGTGACAAAGCATATGTATTTTAAAAAGAGATGAAAATAGAAATGCATTCGTTCTCAAATCAGCCTGGTTAATTGCAGATGAAACTAAATTCACACATTTTAAATCATTAAAGTTCTATAGAATGGAGTTTTCCCAGATCCAATTTCATAGTGAGCATGCCCAATTCATCTGTGGGCAAAGGAAATCGGCACCGACAGCCTTCATGGAGGCAAATTATGCAGTGAATCCAAATAACATGAGTTATTCTACAGATTGTAAGATAGTGATTGCTAGCTATATAGCACAGCTCAAACAGAGCTCTGCAGCACTCTTAAAACAGTGGAGCAGAGACTTAGCATGCATCCCAAAGCAAGGACAGAGGGACAATGGCTGAATTATTCTTTTCCCATACACATACTCTGGACAATTTGAGATGTGCTTATATCCTGAACAATTTGAGATTGTAACTTCCCCTCTCAAAAAAAAAGTAAAGGAGAATATAAGCTTTTTTATAATGCAAACACATATTTATATAATACACACCTACGTGTGTATTTTTGTACAGATAGATCTAGTACGTGACTATGTTAACATGTTGATATAATATTGATGATATAAAATTTAAACTGTAATGTATCCACAGGTATATTTCTGTATAAATGCATATGTGTGCTGTATGTAAGCATGTGTGTATCGGTAAGCCTATTTTAACCTGTAATATTGAAGTCATGGCCATAAGGAATCTATTTGGATAAAATGATCATTCCAGTACCTCTGTGTGGCTGTTCTAATAGTCTAAGGAAGACAAAGGATACAGAAGGGTTTAGTTATACAGAATCAGGTACAGAGCTTTATGTGTCACTTAAACAGAAGCAAAGAGCCAGGTAGATGGAAGACACGTATCTCAAGGATGTATCTGTGGGGCAAAATGTACTAAAAATAAATGCCTGACACAGATGTCACTGAGTCATTCAAAGCTGAACTGTGTAAGCCATTGGAACATATTGGCTGACAGTATAACCATCCAACAACAATCTAAGTGGCCTGCACAGGAAGGGACTTCCTTCAGAGACATTCACGAAAATAGAAAGGGGGAAGGAAATGAAGAAAGAAATCCTCAGCCACAAGTCATCAAAAGAAAGGGCTGCCAGTCTTTCTTGTGCAAATGCCTACAGAACCAACAGATGGCAGTTCACTTTCATAGTAGAGCCAAATGCCTACAACTTTTCAAAGATATTGCTACAAAATAGCTCCTGTAGGCAGTTTCCATAATGAAAGAGTGAGGGCTGATAGAGTACTCTAAAAACTTCCCTGACCAGTCCAGCATCCTGGAGAAAGAAATGTTACATGAAAAAGTACAAGCTACACTGATAGTAATTCTTATTATCACAGTGGCTTACTATGTACAGGTAATAAAATAGAAGCAGAATTATGGGTCCCAGGTGTCCTCTTCTCAGCTACTACCAAGATGATCATCACAGATAACATTTACTGAGCATTGGGTATGTGATGTGCTGAGCATTTTATTCTTCCACCAATCCTAGAAAGAAAGTTCTAGTGTTGGGTTTAACTGACCTGTGCAAGGTTACATTGCTAGTTAATGCAGGATTCAGGAGTAGACCTGGGTTTGTCTTTCTCTAGAGACCTAGCCCATAAGAGCTGAGCTGCATTGCCTCATCCAACAAGTCCTTACAACAGACCATAGATGACAATGTCAACATGATCTGAGGAGGGGCTTGTGATGTGAAAAGCTTAGCAACATCCCTAAGAAATCCCTGTGGCTGCAGAGGAACTCACAATGGAGTGATTTTTGCTTAACTTAGACTTGAAAATATGCTACCCGGGAAATGCTCAATATAAATACTAATATCATGTGAATGGAGGGAGGCATAATACACCCCCCAACCTCACCAATTAACTGTTGGCTTCCCTCTCAACAGATTGATGCACCATTACATTTATACTACAAGCTTGCATTTCAGACTTCACGTTTATTAACTCATTTTCCCTTCACAATCACTTTGGAATAGAGAACGAATAGTTATTTTAGTTCCACTATCCAGATTAGGAAAATTAACTTTGGGGAGATTAGGTAATTCTCCCAAACACAGTACTATTACCATAGGGACCTCAGGGGAAAAGTCCAGGGTGGAATTTTTCTAACCGCTGAACCTCAAGTCTGTTCAGATCAAACTTCCTACTGGGAACCAGCAAAATTCTACTCAAGTTTTCAATGTAAGAGGGAACTGTACAATTATTTGGAGGTTAATCCTGATCATACTGTTATTGATTCTTTAGAACAGTCAGTGTTGGCACCTGCTCTTTGTTTATTGGTTACTAATGAATGTGTTTGTGATCATTGATGTGCCAATGTCCTTGTTTCCAGTCTTATGTTCATAAGTCTCGGATAGAGCTTCACCTTGATGACACACAGGAGGAAAGATCCATTTTCTTTGTCTTTTACTGTAAACTACAAGCTATCAAAAAATTACTAAGCTCCAATTAGTGGAAACACACAGATGAAGTAAACACAAATCTTGTCCTCCAAACATTTCTACCAGTGGAAATGAAGCTGTCTAATTTCCTAATCCATTCATGCCTGATCTAGTTGAGGCTTTTAGAAGATCAGAGTTAAACCACACTTGCATTATGAATCTTGACTCATAAGGAATCTTCTAGAGTGAGGAAACCACTCGTGCTCTCCCCAGGCCCTGTTCCTATTTTCAGTCCTAGCTTATTCTCAGTGGCTCTTCTAAGCCAGTTCTGATTCTACTATATCTGTTACTCTGTTCATGTTCCCTGTTAGATTTGGCACCCTTCCTGCTGTTCATCTCAGCAATTCTGCACCTTCTGTGTCCTACACATTTTCTGGAGAGTAGCATTTCCAATTGCTTCAGCTTAGGACTCAGCTATAGTAGCTGGTCTCCAGGAAACCCAGCCTTCTGCCCAAATGAAGGGCTAGAGTTTAGAGCTCTAGCTCATTTTCATGTAAAAGGCCTCCTCTTCAGTACTTGGGGCAGTACCTGTTGCATAGGAGTCATCGGTAAAATTTGTAGAATGAAAAAAGGACTATAATCCAAGATATATCATAACACAAGCCTTCTGTAATATAAAAAGCTGTCATTTCCTTCATGACATGAAACTATGAGATATTGACAGATAAATGAATAGAATCCAATCATTAATTCCCTTAGAATTGGAAAATCCTAACATGTCAACATTTTACCAATCTATCTGTATTTATCAGTATTACATCTCTGTATTCTTCCCTTCCATTACATTTCAAGCATATGATGGTGTGTTATCTAATAACCCTGTATTTTCCCAGAATTGGTCTAGTTGATAGGGAGAATGGAATGAAAATAAAGTTCTGTCTCATCTTCAGACACTTACAGACAAAGCGATCAAAGACTAAAACTCAAAAAATAATTAACATATTATAAGGGATAAGCTGACTGACTGTGTGCTCTGAACAACGTTTCTCAGAACTAGAAGAGGAAAGGATCCTCAATTAGAGCTTCATGGAAGTCAAGAATTGCACTGGGTCTAGATTGTTCTCCTACCCCCAATGCTATGCCCTACGGATCAGCCATCAAGGCCTGAAGGTCCTTTCTTTATCATTTTTCTATCCATTCCTTCCTTTCCTTCATGGCTACCATCTCAATTTACATACTCAGCCCTTAATAGAAAAATTGGGACTTTAATGAATTAGGACAAATCCCAGATCCCAGTCACAAGAGTAGTAGCTGAGTTCAGATTTTAATCAAAAAAGTCATGAAATTCTGAGTCCCAGTTTCCCTTGCTTGCTATAGCAAATGAGATAAATGTGAAAACACCTCATAAAAAGTAAAGTTCTATAGAGACATAAGGTTATTATTCTTATCCTCTAAAATGCACTGTGTGCCCCATCTTCTCTTGTCTCCAAAATGGCACACTGATATGACAATTGCTTTCCTGAAACATCACCTCAACTATGTCCTTCTTAGTGGGAAAGGATCCAACACTGTGCACAACCAGACCCCAACCTCCCTGCTCAGCATTAGCTGTTGCTGTCCCCTGGGAACCTCCCTCATGCTTTCCATCTACTACATCCTTCTCCTACCTGAAACCACCTTAGATGATCAGATATCTACATGTCCTTCAAGAATGGCCTGCTTAAATCAAGGAATGCTCCCTGAATTCTCCAAGTTGATGGTGATCTCATCCTGTTCTTAATATTCACAACCTTATTTTCTGAATCATTTTTTGCCACACATAATATACTGCTCTGCCTTCACTGATAAATTATAACTTCTGGTGGTTTGGAAATATTTTGTATAGTACTTGGAGTTTCTTGTCTTTATACAGTGCTTTGCCCACAGGAGCTTCATTCAGGATTAATACTGAGTGAGGAAGAGAGTGTTTCTATAGAATAGAAAGATGAGAGCAAAAGAAAAAAAAATCCATTATTTTCAAGAGATCTCACATGCTCTTCATGTAGTTTTCTGAGTTGGCAGAGAACTAGTATATCAAGGGTTAAGATAAGTTAACAACTGCAGCTGTTTGTGGAGGAGCTCAAGGACATTATGAGATTAGCAGGAATAGGACTTTGATGTCTGTGCTGGTCTGTGGAATTCCCCAGTCCCCCTCCTCACACCTACCTCCCGCTTCTAAAACACCCCCCCCTTCCCTTTCCAGAGAGTATTAAAATGTAACCGTGGAATTATGTAGCTAGATAGTGCTGAGTTCTTTTGAATCATATATAAACAGAAGGTCTTGCTGGGCATTCTTAGATACACGTCACATGTAGACTGGGCTCAAGTTACATGCACTATTTCCCAGAAAAACTGAAAAACTTTGAAGGCTGCCATGTCCAAGGTATCTCGAAACAGCCCAGTCCATATGAAGTGTCAAGCTTGGTACTATCATTGTCTTCCTGGCTATCAGTTTTTTAGGGAAGTGAACCTTTCCATCTCTGCTCTGCCTCAAAATTAGATATACACTCATAAAGCTGCTCCTCATCAGTGAAGAGAAGTATTTTTGAGGGGCTCTTGGTCCAGCTGTAATAAAGCTGGGTTTAAATCAAATCATTGTTAATGACAAAAACCATGACACTTTAAATGTTAAAAAATACAGGAGTCCGGTACTCCTTCCACATGGAGTCAGTGGTGCCAGGAACTTAAGAACACTGATGGATATCCTGTCTTTGTGTGCTCATCACTCCCAATTCTCCTTATTTAGGAAAAGGTAGGATAAAAATACTTCTGTCTTCTTAGCAAATAAACATGCCTGTACACCTGGCAAGGTATAATTGAGGAAGATCAGTTTACGAGGAAAATGCATGATAATGAAAAATTTTCTTAAATCAAGGCTGAGTCACTCTTTACATAGAAAAACTTCAAATAGAACTGTAACCTGAAACTATTCGCATGTAAGCATGCTTAATGTGTGACAGAATCTGCACATAAAAAGAAACTTGACTCCACAGGAAATAATAAGGACTTTTCAAATACGCAATGACAATAAAAATCACCAAAAAAAAAAAAAAAAAAAAGAGAGAGAGAGAGAGAGAGAATTGACTGCTGGTGTTCATTCCCTAGTATGCATTCTTCTCAACCCCAAAGAAAATGCCCACTCCAGCCAGCCGGGCGCGGTAGCGCAAGCCTGTAATCCCAGCACTTAGGGAGGCTGAGACAGGAGAATTGCGAGTTCAAAGCCAGCCTCAGCAACGGCGAGGCACTTAGCAACTCAGTGAGACCCTGTCTCTACATAAAACACAAAATAGGGCTGGGGATGTGGCTCAGTGGTCGAGTGCCCCTGAGTTCAATCTCCAGTACCAAAAAGAAAGAAAGAAAAAAAAATGCCCACTCCTTCGGAGTAAGTTCTGCAGAGGACAGAGCAGCCTTCGGAGTAAGTTCTGCAGGGGACAGAGCAGATCCCACTAGCCAAGCCTCCATTTGTTGAGTGTTCTTTGACTGGCTTGCTCCTTTCTCCCTAAACAGAGCATAATGGTTTTCCAGGAACCACTGAGATCCAGTGCCTTTGCAAAGGAGTGCCTAACTGCTGATCCAAGAGCAATGCTTTCTATCCTTGTGATTGAATGAGGTGCTCTTAATTATCTAAAATGAATTATTAATAGTTCATATGCTTTGTCTATGCAATAATATTGTAAGTTCTGTGATAGGAACAGTATCTTGTGTTTACTCTTGTGTGCTGCATTGTGAATAAGCATGCGGGAGGCATGTGTGTACATAGAAGGCATGCTTGTCAGACCCATGAGTAGATGAATCAAGAATTAAGCAAGGATTAAAGGCCCTTGCCGTCATGCATGCCAGAATCAGTGCAGGGCTTCATTTATCTTCCAGCATATGTTTAATGAGACCTACACTGTTGCAGGCACTTTACTGGGCTCTGAGAATTCACTGGAAAGTAAATGTGGGATAGTACTTGCCCTACCATGTTGATGTGATTGTAAATCTACTAAGTTTCTATAAATACAGTGTTGTCTTCACCTAAGCTAAGGAAGAAAGAGAGATGATGAGTTTCCACCCCAAATTGCACTTTTGTTTTAATTTGGTGCTGCTAGGCTTCCATTTGCACCACTCTTCAGCCAGTTTCGTAATTATATGATGGAACTTTCCCCTGCTGTCCAAGCCTTTTATAATCTCTTGCTGAAGAAGGAGTGGATTGTCTTGGATGGTGTCTTCATTTTGTGCTGCAATGGTTGTCAACCTTGCTGCACATCCAAATTAACTGAAGTGCTTTAAAATACAGTACAGGCACCTGGGCCGCACCCACAGAGATTCTAGTTAGTTGACCTTGGTGGGAGTTTGAACATTCATAATTTCCTTTTTAACTTCTCAGGTTATTATGTTGAGGTGAGGGCAGGGTTGAGAATTATGTCTTTCCACAATTGTATTATTAAATCTTTCTGAATACAAAGTCAAGAATCTAAGATAGAACAATATGTGCACGTGTATTGTTGCTAGAAATACCTAACAAACGTCTTAAGATAGCAAGAAGTCCAAGAATATGACATGGATCAGCATCTTATTTTAAATGAGCATGCATCTTAACTTAAATATCACGTTTATATCCAGTTTATCCAAAGAAAATGACTTGTAGGTTCGTTTCTAATGGTTGGAATACGTGGGAAGAACAAACGTCTTAGAATGAAACAAACGCCTGCAAATTACTCATGTGTTGTTGAAGCTCCCTATTCAAAAGTTCCTCTAGACCTTAGCTCTTTCATCTGTAACTCAAGGATGCTAAAATGAAAACTTGAATATGGTTAATCCTCATCATTTACAGATCCAATAATTGGGAATTCGCTTATTTGTCAAAATTTGTAACTTCAAAATTAATACTCTTAACACTTTAGCTGTCATTTGTAAATGTGTGAGTGATGAAAATTGTAAGTTGTCTCCTGCACGTACCCCAGTTGAGGGCCAACAGGGTGGCGCTCTGCTCTCTTATGTCAGCTCAGTGTTTCTCATGGTCCCTTTAAGTGGCATTTTCTCGCCTTACTTGTGTTTTGTTTTTTGTTGGTGATTTCCTATTCCTATTTCCTATTCTTCCAACCTAGTGCTGACATTTTGTCTAATGTTCCAAGTACAAGGTTCCGGTGTGCCTTCTAGAAAAATAGGTGTATTGGATCAGCCTCATTCAGGTGTAAGTTCAATGTTAATGAATTAACAATGAATATTAAATAATATGCCTTTAAACAAAACACACGTAAAACAAAGTTTTGTGTTGATCTGTTAAGAAAAGAAAAAAAAAAAACATGTGATCAGAGGCTCACAGGAACCTAAATCAGTGTTTCCCCTAGGAACAAGGTTTAGTATTCACCAATTCAGTGTTGTTTCTGGTGCTGTTATAGAGCATAACCACCATGAATAACAATAATTGAATACGTAAAGCATTTGCCATAATGCCTGGCATATAACTCTTGCCATTATTCTTGGTTTCTATGTCCTCATGCATTGTTAGGATTTTCCCCTTAAAATAATTTCTGAAAAACAGGTATCAAAGAATTCAATGATTCTATGTGTATTAAAAAGTCCTTATTTGTTTATCTGTAAGTTCAATTCCATGATTAAGCCAGAATTGAGTCTTCTGGAATGAACAGACTTCAAACGCATAAATAACTAGAATAGTAGCTAAAAAATCTTCATCAGCAAAGCAGCAGCCCAGCACCAAATGCAATGGATATAAGTTGTGTGCAGCACCTGGCTTCTTTGTCGTATGTATGGCAAGGGCCCCTTGATAAGAAATGTTAAACCCGACTTTTGCAAACATCTAAACGTGCAGAAGACAGCAATGGTGATTAGCATAATGGTGTTGATTAGAAGCAGAGACAGGAGTGGAAACCAGGGCATACCTTGATGGTGGACAAAAACCAATGACCAAAGAGAAAAACGGCTACATATTAATAGGTGATGAAGAATGTCCTGTAACCCTAGAAGTCATCTGTTGAAATTGTATGGAGCGCCAGAGCTACCCTAAATACACCCCTCTATATAGTAGAATGCATGCAGTCTCTGCAGTGGATCAGAAGGGGAGAAATTGTACAGTTTGATTTGTCTTCCTCCAGTAGAAGTTAAAAAGCAAAGCAAAAAAGTTATGCTAACATTTGTAGAGAAAAATGGGAGAGCACAGATAAATGAGTCAAATGAGCAATAAGTATTTAAGCTCCCATTTCACAATTATGAAAGAGAAACTATTAAATACATCTAAGTTCTGAATGCTTTAATAACTAGGAGCAATAAGAGTTCCCATGTGTTTATAATTTTATGTACTTTAGCAGACTTTTCTTGTTCTATCCATTCTTAATTTTTTCCTAAAGTTTTAAATATTATTAGTGTTTTCATGAACAGAATTCTTCCCACCTGAATTTTGAACTAAAGATGACAAGTAGATAAACAAGTTAATTTCTGCATTTCCTAACCTTGTTAAATTTATTTTAAAAAATTAATTCAGAGAGAGAATACATGTAAAAATGACAGTGAATGTTCTCCTTTTCAGCACTGATAACTTTTTTCAGATCCAACTCAATAGGCTGAAGTTTTCATAGAATAATTTAATCTGTGTAGTAGCAGAGGGGCTTAACTTCTTCCTCCTGACTTTAATGTAATATCTGCTTATTTTTTTGTAAGAAGGGCAGTGGTAGTTAGTTAGATATGAATGTTTTCTGTACCCAATATGTTACTGACTTTTGAGAAATTAAAGTTGCTAAATTTTATCCACATTTTCACCATCTTTCTCAATAATTTCATATATCTTATCCTTTGAACAACAAATATAACTAATCATATTAATAAATGTACTAAACCATCCTTGGTTTCCTGGAATGGGAGATAGGAATTTACATGGTTATAATGTAAATTATATTATAATTTACATTATAATATAATGTGGATTATAAGATGCTTCTCAATTTCAAAAACATTAAAATGAGAAAAACATGTATAGCTTAGAATTAAAGAAATAAGATACAAAACTCCTGAATTTAAGTTTCAAGCATTTATTTTTAATTTTAGCAACAAAATTCACAATTGACATTGAAAAAAAGCTTTCTGTCCAATTTACATGTTGGGTTATATAGTATTTACTAACCTCCTCCATACACACTGCTTAAGATCCAGCCCATAATTTTCTGGCATCTTTCATGACATCTTACTTAACTATAGTTTATCATATTAGTTGCAGCAGTCTATATAATAGTAGCAACTTGTGTTACAAAAAAAGGTTAAGTTACATTAAGAAAATTTTATTTAAGAAAGCATAGAAGGCCAAGAGTGATGGCTCATGCGTGTAATCCCAGCTGCTCAGGAGGCTGAGGCAGGAGGATCTAGAGTTAAAAGCCAGCTTCAGCAAAAGCGAGGTGCTAAGCAGCTCAGTGAGACTCTGTTTCTAAATAAAATACAAAATAGGGCTGGGGATGTGGCTCAGTGGTTGAGTGCCCTTGAGTTCAATCCCTGGTAAACCCCCATCCCACCCTCAAAAAAGAAAGCATAGAAGACCATCATTCAAGTTCTCTAGGTATCAAAAAACATGCACGCACGCACACATACTAACTGTTGGCACCAGTTTAGAAAATATAATTGAAAAAAAGAGACCTTTTAAATAATGACAAAAAATAGGAATAAACTTAATAAGACACCCACATGATGCTTATGAAGAAAACTCTAAAGCTCTATAAGGCATGTCTTATCCTTGAACAAGAGCATCAGTGTTTCAAAGAGATCAGTTTTCAAATTAACAAATTTGATAGAATCCAAATTAAAATGCCAATGGAATATTTTTAATTAAGGAAACATATTCTAAAGTCATTATGAAAAATGAACACATAGGATTAGTCAGAAAGTTCAGAAATATATAAATAATAAGAACATATGACTCAATTACTATGAAAATGTGCTTCTACATCAAACAGTTTAGTATTAGAAATGTTTATTATATGCAAATGGTTCAATAAAATAAGAGAGTCCAGTAATAGATCCAATTCTACTTAGAAAATTTAATAGATAATAAATATAACATTAAAGCCAATGGAGAAGCAGGAATTTTTCAATAAAATTGCAAAAGGAATATTGGTCAGACATCTACAAAAAATAAAGCTGTATCTATTACTAAATATATAGAGATCTATTGTTTGAACTCGTGCCTCGTGGGTCTCCTCCACGAGTTGGGGTCCTGAGAGACGAAAAAGGGTCTCACGGGACAAGGTTAGGGGTGACGGTCCACGGAGTCACTCCACCCAGACTCCCGGGGTTGGTAAAACTGCTCTGCCAGAGCGAAGCACAGAACCGTTTAATCCAGGAAGTACAGAGGCTTATATAGCATCCTCGGACCAATCACGGCCCCGAGGTTACAACCAATGAGGCACGCTATGCTGGGCATGCGTTTCATCACCATAGAATGGGAAAAGAGGGAAGGGAGGGGTTGAAGGTATGGGGAGTGCTCCTACAGAGATCCATGAATCAAATGTTTAAAAACCTGGGTAATGCCTTTAATCCAAGCTACATGAGAGGGTGAAGCAAAAGGATTGTAGATTTGAAGACTGGCAATTTATTGAGAGAGACCCTGTCTCAAAATAAAAAACAAAAAAGGCTAGGGATGTAGGGATATAGCTCAGTGGTAAAGTGTCTCTGGGTTTGATTGCCAGTACCACAAAAAAATTAAAAAATTAAAAAACCATGAACATATCAGAAGAATAAGAGAAGAATAGTTGATAAATTTAATTATAAAAATAAAGTTTTATTTAACAATTTTTTTATAAAAACAAATTACAAGTTTATATTTGCAGCCCATGACACAGGACTGATTTCCTATATATGTACAAAGTTCTTAAAATTCAATAAAGGAGGCCAGGTGCGGTGGTACACGCCTGTAATCCCAGCAGTTTGGGAGGCTGGGACAGGAGAATCCTGAGTTCAAAAGCCAGCCTCAGCAATCGTGAAGTGCTAAGCAACTCAGTGAGACCCTGTCTCTAAATAAGAACACAAAACAGGAGTGGGGATGTGGCTCAGTGGTCGAGTGCCCCTAAGTTCAATCCCCAGCACCAAAAACAAAAACAAAACAAAAAATTTGATAAAGGAAAGGGCAAAAATCATGACTATAGCAAGATCATTAATATAGAGATCATGAAAATATACACAGGTGGCTTGTAAGTAAGTGTGTGAAGAATGTTTATCTTCACAATTAAAAATATATAAACTAAAATAATAAAATCATCACCTAAAAATTAGAAACTATTGATTATACATGTTGATACAAGTATCTCAAAACAAATATTCTCATTTTAATTTGATGTATCTCCTTTAAAGGATAACTTAATGATTTACATTGAAATTTAAAATGCATCCACTCTATGACCCAGAAACTATTTTCTTTTTTTAGGAATTTATATAAAACATATAATTACACATGTACTCAGACACAATAACAACAGTAGTAATGACAACTATCACTGATTGAGCATTCATCATAGATTGAGCATTATTCTAAATACTTTACATGTATCAATTTATTAATCTACACAAATACCCTATAAATTGTGTGTTAATTAGAAATGCTATTAGCTGCAAGTAACTGAATGACCATTGAAATGTGGGTTAATTTAAACATGAATTTTGAAGGTCAGTGATTAATTTAAGGTTAATTAATTTAAGGTAACTGAATGACCATTGAAATGTGGGTTAATTTAAACATGAATTTTGAAGGTCAGTGATCCTAAACCTGCTAGATGTGTGGTGTAGCAGCTCAGTAAAGACTGGGCTCTGCAGTTCTCTTAACATTCTCCACATGGTGGCAAGATGGCTGTAGCGTAACATGGTAGTATCACCAACAAGAAGAAAATCAATACCTCCTTAGTCCATCACTTTTGATCAGAAGCAGGTATCTTTCTAGAAGTGTCACCCAGGATAACCTTCCTCTTAGGTTTCACTGGACAGAAAATATTAATAGCAACATTTATTGAGCATTTAAACTTGGCACTGCTGTATATATCCATTCACTCATTTAATCTTCACAACATCCTTTAAATAGTATGTACTATTATCTCTGAGGCACAGAGTTAACATATTCAAGTATAACCTGCTTAAGTTTACACAGCTAATAAATACTGAACCCAAAATCTTCATTCAGACAGCCACACACCATACTCATACTCTTAAATGACTAACCGTAGTACCAGATCTCACGCCTAGGTTTAGACAGATCACTAGCAAAGGGAAATGCCACTGCCAATCTGGCTAATACTAGTCATTTTTTGTTCTTGTATAATAACTAGGGCAGGGATTCAGAGTATCCAAGCATATTATATGACCATCAAAACTAAGTTTGGATTCTACAATTAAAAAGGAGAGAACAGTTGCTGGGTAGCCAATTAAAAGTGTGAGCCATAGGTAGGTACAGTTGTTATCCCCAGCAAACAAATAAGGAAACAGAAATAGATTAAATTACTTAATCTATTAAGTGCTTCCCAAAAGGGAAATGAGATATTTCTTGAAAAGTTTTAGTAAATTCCTGGAAATATTCTAAATGTACACAAATAGAAGTGGCCCAGTCAAATAAATGATGGACATCAAGACAGTATGATAACTTGTAGTTATATTTTTTAAATAGGACAGGTCTGTATGTAACTATATGGACCTATATGATATGTATCTAAGGTTAGAAAATAACTAGCAAGGTACAGAATAGTCCATATGGGATGTGGGGAACTTGTAGACCCACAGATTCACATGTCACACAGGATCTATTTGCCTATTTCTGAGTAGATATATAAGTAACCAAAAGCAGGATTTGCTCTGAGAAAAGTGAAAGGCAGTCTTGGGAAAACTTTGGTGGACAGTCTTTCGTGATATCTGAATTTTTGTCATATGCAAACTTACTTTATTAATTAAAGTATTTAGTTTATTGAAAAACTTGTTTTCACATTGCAAGTGATCTTTTTCTGTATCCAGAGTGATTCATAAACTTCCTGAAAATGTTGAAGAATTCATTTTCACTATATTCCTCTGCACTTATTTAGGCAGTGAAGAAGAACTCACGTTTTCAGATGCAAATTTAAGTAAATCAAAAAGCAAAGTCTACTGTTTCCATCTCTTAAGAAAGTTAAAATTTTGAACGAAGAGGCAGTGATATAAGTCTCTTCTTGGAGCAAAGGTTCTGGCCTCTCCTTTTTCGGCACATTTACCAATTCTTTTCCATATTCTCTTAATTTTCTTAGGAAGCCAACTAAAGAAAAGGAGATCTTTTTTTCTTAATCAACTTTAGACACAACTTCCAGCCTTGCATTTTCTTTAGGGACCTCTTCGCTGCTCCCTCCTCCGTGAAATCTTCAGCATGCAACTCCCTGGGGAAAGGTTTCATAAGAAATGTGGACAAAGATTGAACTTGACTCTATTTGTTTTTGAAGTAGCCTGTAGTAAATGCCTTCTACTTATGTTTTTCTTTTTTCCTACTGGAAAAATATGAAATAAAAGTTGATGAAAATATTGATGATGTAATCTCTGCCTAGCAGGCCAAATTAAGATTTTTCAAATCCATTTGGGCGATGACACCATGGCACTGCCCTACTAAATCTACAATCCTTAAGATTTTCTGGGTGAGGGGTGAAGCTATGGAAACTGCATGAAGAGCTGGCTTCTCACATTCTCTCCTGAAGGGAGGAACTCAGAGAGAAAAACAGTATTAGTGAAAAGCTCATTCCAGGAAGTGAACAGAAGAACTGAAGCTTTGGCTCTGTGGGAAAATAGAGACTTTGAAGGTAATAATGCTTGCGCGTCCAAGAAGAATAATGACCAGCTTGTGTCCTGAGAAGGTGATGCTGGAGTCCTTTTGTTCAAAGCAAAACCATGTTGCCTAGTTACAAAGAGATTTTGCTCTAAATGTCAGAAGTGCAGGCAGGAGTAGAATTAGAACCCATGTCCCTAAAATAAAGCAAAAAAGTAAAAATAAAAATAAATTTTTTTGAAGAAAAATAAAAAACAACAAAGTTCTGCTAACATGGAACTTTGTTACTCAAGCACTCTCGTCCCAGTTGGAGAATCAGTCCCGACATCTTGCCCAAATCACATTTAAAACTGCTCAGTTGCTGCTTCACTTGTTTCTGATATTCTCAACAGCAGCAGTGAATCAAGGCCCCTTCCCAGCTGGTCACTGCAGATGTCAGCTGTGGTATGTAAATTCCAGGTGTATATCTGACTTACCTCACTGGAAGCAGAAATAGAGCTGGTGTGGTTGAATATTGGAGTATCGGTGTTGAGCTGCGTGTTTGGGAAGCCAGGTGTGGATGGCAACAGCTTGCTCTATTTCCAATAGTCTATGTGTACAAAGGGATGCAATGCTGGAGCAAGGCTACGGCCACCACCATTACCACCCTCACACACTGGCAGTCAAAGCCATGTGCGTGTAATGGTGTGTATCTTCATAGTCCTTGGGAGACATCTCTAAGAGCAAAACTGGTGACTGCAGAATGATAGTGGCAAATCATTTCTGTGATTTTGCCATCCTCTTTAGCCAAGTCTTTATGGAATAGTATTCATCTCAGTTTTGTCTGCTAATGGCAATGTTGTAATATCAGAACGGCCAAGCTGGGCGTGGTGGCGCATGCATGTAATCGCAGCGGATTACAGGTAGGAGGATTGCAAGTTCAAAGCCAGCCTCAGCATTGGCGAGGCGCTGAGGAACTCATTGAGACCTGTCTTTAAATCAAATACAAAATAGGGCCGGGTATGTGGCTCAGTGGTCAAGTGCCCCTGAGTTCAATCCCTGGTAACCCCTCACCCCCCAAAAAAGAAAGGCCAGAGAATTTTGTTAGTGTACAACTCCTCGTGCATTTTTCTTAGAATTTATCATCCTCAGTCTTTATAGTGAGCCCTAAATGTGTCCAAATACATTTCAGCAATAACCTGCCCCATTAGGCCTTCTCTGCATGTATGTATTTACATAACCACTTAGGGCTTAATTTTTTTAAAACTTGTACTTTAGACAAAGAACATGTGAGTTCAGCTCAACAGATATATTTTCAGAACCACTATATGCCAACATTGAGTTAAGAAGAGCTCAAATGATGTGTGTGTGTGTGTGTGTGTGTTGCTGAGAATTGAACCCAGGCCTCATACATGTCATACATGCTGGGCAAGCTTTCTACTACAGGGCCACATCCCCAACCTTTGTCCAAAAGACTTTTTAAAGCTGATGGCATTTCACCTAAATTAACAGGGTAGATTGTAGGAGAGAAGGAGATAAAAGTAAGAAGTCATTGTTCACACACACACACACACACACACACACACAAATTATATGTAATGATAAAATTTGTAGATATGGCAAGTCCAAGGATGTGTATTTTTTGGTATAGCACATAGCTCAGTTGGATGAAGCAGCACTATACTTCTATGTATGTTAGTGAGAAGTAGGAGTCAAAACATCAATTGATACTCCAGAAGATACTGAAGATCAGACTGAAGTACTTATGTTAGTCAGCTTTCCATTACCATAACAAAATACCTGACATAATCAACTAAAAAAGAAGAAAGGTGCTATTTTGGCTTACAGTTTGGGATGTTTCAGTCCATGGTCAGTTGGTCCCAATGTTTTTGGGCCTGTGGCAAGCAAGACAGTATATCATGATAAGCACTCCTGGCAGAGGAAGCTGATCACCTCATAGCTACTGGGAAGGAAAGCAAAAGGAGAGGAAGAGCCAGAGTTTCATATCCAATATCCAATTCAAGGGTTCACCTCCAATGACCTTCCTTCCTTCCACTATGCCCCATCTTCTGTCTGCACCACAGACTGGTGACCAAACCTCCAATATGTAATCCTTTGGAGGCTATTTTGGATGCAAAATATAATAGTATCTATATTTTATTTTAAAGTAATTTCAGTGAACAAATAAGATAACATCAAGTCTTCAATTTATTGGGCAGTAGGAGCCCTAAAAGATTACACAGACATTAACAACTTCCAGAAGGAATGCTCCAAGAACACTGCTCACTGTGAAAAGGGCTAATTGTGTTCAGTAATGGAAACTTACTTTGTTCCAGCTAGTAAGATACTTGAAATCCATAACTCCTTTTAGCCAGCAAACTGTTTATGCTGACTCAATTTAGTATCACTTGGACTGAATTACCTTATTTCCTGATCCTGAATTAATCCTGGACTGATCTCTAAAGTAACAGAACTAGGATTTTGCTTTGTGTTGTTTCTGCAGTAGTACCAAGGTTGGGGGCTTTAAGAGGAGACATGGTATTTGCAACTGATGCCAGACCTAATGGTGTCCAGTAACAAGTGCATATAACACTTAGAATCACAGAGCAGTAGAACTGGAGAGGAGCACTGGGAACAGAGTGCTCATAGTTCTTCACCAAAATTCTGGAAAGAAAATCGATCGAAAGATCTCAGTGCTTCATTGAATTCAAGGGAGGCTGTGAATGTAATGTGAAAGTGAACCGCTTGAATTTCCAAGGTATTCTAGAGGTGCGGATGGGAGAAGAAAAAGAAAATGTGAAAATGATACTCTCCTTCAGAAAATCCAGGCACGTGGTATGGGACTTAAATTGGCCTGACTGTCTCCACTGGTTGGAGGTACAGAAGCACAACCCTGGAAACAGAAGTGGTTGCCACAGACACCCAGACTTTGGGTCTCCTGAGGCCAGAACCTGAGTCTTTTGACTCATGGACCTGCTCATGCTTTGCTATGTCAGATTTCTTCATCTTGGCTGAGCATATTGTTCTTATGAATAAGAAATTCAGAAATCAGTGTTAGAACAAATCTGAAGATAAATGACCCTGAATATATTAACAGAGACTTAAAGCAAAACAATTTTCATTCCATGGTATCATTGCAGATATTATTGTTTATTTATAGTTATTTCTTCTCCACTAGCATGCATTTATAGATGCACAGGTAAAATGATGACACTTGTTTTATACTAATAAACCAAGGTGCCCACCTTATGGTTTACAAAAACAACAGGAGATTTGCTCTGATTGGGTATTTGGGAAGATTCCTCAACTAATATCTGAGCTCTGGCAGCCAGAGTAATGGGTGTGTTCCCAGACTACTTAGTGAGCTCCTACACGTGCCAGGAGGCATTTCAGATTGTGATGTGCCTTAACTTTAAAAGACAATGAAATGGGGGCTGGGGTTATGGCGCAGTGGTAGCGTGCTCGCCTAGCATGCGGGGGGCACTGGGTTCGATCCTCAGCACCACATAAAAATAAAATGAAGCTATTGTGTCCACCTACAACTAAAAAATAAAATATTAAAAAAAAAAAGACAATGAAATGACTGTTTAGGACTGAAACTGTACTATGATATGAATGGAACCATTTTTCGTGTATGGCATCCATACAACATTCAAAAACAAGGAGCACACAGTCAGAACTATAGTGGGTCTCACAGGACTAACAACCTGTCCTCACCAGCATGTACCCCAGCTGGATCATTCAGCATCCCTGTGAAGGAGCTTCCCCAGCAGGGATGCCACCCTCCTTTGATTCTGCTTTCCACTTTCTTTTCCTTTTGTGCCCTGAGCTCACCTTTTCTTTCCCCTTGACTTGAACTGCTCCAATTTGTGGTGATTAACCACTTCCTAGGATCTAACTGAGCATCCCATTGCAAAGTGTTCAACCTTTCTCTTTGCAGTTATTCAAAGCTCATCTTCTGAGTTGAATTCCACCCATCAACTCTGCATGCTCCATATACTGTTCACAATATTTGCATTAATGGGACAGACAGATGCAAATGCTAAACAGGCTTAGTGAATAACCTCAGCAACCCCAGCTGCTTCAAAACCCCTACTGCAATTGTCATGGAAGGATTGTATTTACCTGACTTGCTCTGATGGGGGTTGGGGGAGCAGGTAACAATTCTATGATCATTACATGGAAAATCTTCTCCATCCTTTTATGCTTCCTATCATATGATGTCTTCCTTTGCCCAATATACCTATGGCTGTGGCATGTGCCTGTTGACTTAGGGAAGTTTGTTATTTAACTTCTTTTTTTTAGGTTGTGATGAATGATTCTTGCTGGAAATCTCAGCCCTGGAGTAGAAAGAAACAAGAGTCAAAGGAAACCTGTTTTCCGTTCTTTTTTCAGCTTTAGATCATCTCCTGTGCTCCTAAGTGTTCTGAATTATTGCTTTCCATCTTCCTTTCCATTCTTCTTGCCTTTCTTCCCCTTCCTGTCATTTTTCATGTTTTTTGTTTTATTTTCTGCATTTCCTCTAAGCTCTTCAGGAAGCCCAAACAGCAGGTGGGCAAAGAATAAGGTCACAGTTAGAGGCCACATGCAGACCTTGGCTCAGAAACACCCTCAGTTACTTCTTAAGAGACTTTTACCTTAGTGACCAGCCTAAGGAGCTAGTCAGCATTAAATCATCAGTAATACCCCCATTCTTACAGATAAAGACACAACACTAGGGAGCCAAACAGTCAAGTGTATCTAAAATAAATCAGAAATTCTAGGGTTTTCCTATCATTAGATCACGTGTCCCAATTCTTAGATTGCAAAACATTGCTGTCCTAAAATTAGGTACTTGCCAATAATATATGGATATTCCCAGCAGCATGAGAATTCAGAGCTCCAGAATATTTCTGGTGAAAATTTTCACCATCTGTTAAAGGAAATTTTGTATGACACCTTCTTTTGAACCCAGAAATATGCTTTTGTCTACAAATTTCTACTCAGATTTCCTGCTCACACTGTGTTTGCATCTTCACTGCTATGAGAGGAAACAAGAAATACAACTGTCTTCCTGCTTCAGGAAGTTGGGCCCAGACACATCTCCATATGTAATGGAAAGGCCAGTACCCTGAAAAAATTCTCTGGTGCCTAATTGTACTAAGAATCATATTCAGGATCAGCCTGGCTAAAGGACATCTAAGGATAATTGTGACATCTAAGGATAATCTCCTGCTTAATCACCTTCTTTACTTTCATTAGGAGAATTAGGAAGGTTGCAGCTAACCAAATGTTTCCAAGTGAGGCAAGCCCTACTGGTTTGATGGCATCTTTCTGACATCAGAACTAGGTAGGGGGAGTAAGATAGAGGCCATGGCCATAAACACATACAAGTGTACAGAGTATGAGACTGAATTTTCTCTACTCTTAAAGAATTTTTTTCTTTCTTAAATTTACCAAAATACAGCTAAGTTATTCTCAACATGACCCACTTGTGAGAATTCCTTGCTCCTTTTACTTTTTCTCCATATTCTTTGCATCTAGGGAATACATGTTCATTACAAGAACAGCAGATGAAGCTTCTCAATGTGAAGTGCTTACTAAGTGTTTGAAAGAAAAGTACTTTTCAAATTATCATCATGCCCTTACATGGCTTTTACATGGTCCTAAATAAGCTTCCATGGAGAAAGTCAAACTGCCCTGAGATAGGGTATATCCTGTCACTGGGAGAGAGCAAGCCGAGGTCACAATGAGAGGCCCCTCCTAGGCAATCCAATCAACAGTCCTAACAGAGCTCACCCTGAGAGTCATCCTAGTGAAGAGCCTTCCAGATGATTCCTGCACCCAGCTATCCAGTCACTAGAGCCTCCATGTCTTTCCAGCTGAAGCACCAGAAATTATGGAACACCGTCAAGCCATCAATTTATAAGAATAAGAATAAGTTTCAATTTATCAATTTTGAGGAACATAGATGCTATCTGTAGCATTTGAGATGATCCCTGTGAGAGCCCAGACAGCTCCATGAACTATAACTCTGAGGGAAGTTTCCAGGATCCAAAAACAGAGAGTGTTTCATTTCCACTATCGGCCATATGCTTATTCTCAGTTACTATTCTGACATTATAAATAAATAAAGTTTTAACTCCAGATTGAGGACACATGGAATGTAGCCCTTGACTCACCTCTTTGAAAATCCCCACTTTCCCCTGATAGGGAGAATCACAACCTCTGGGACAGAGTCCCTTTGTGTTTCTCCTTTACTAGCAAAGCAATAAAACTTTTCCTTTTTCTCAAAAAAAAAAAGTTTAAAGTTGTCTGAAATAAATATGATTAAATTTTCCATAACAATTTTTACATAAGGAAAAGTAAATACTAGCATGATTGTGGGGTTATTTCTTTATCTCCAAGATTATTTAAAAGTATAACCTATGCTGAACTCCACTGACTTTATTTTCCCTTTCTTGGACCTTGTGGGCTGGAGTTAACTCTGTTAAAACAATAATCTAAAATAAAGCACAGTATGAACAGCTTTCAAATAACTTGAGCAGGTTTGTTCTTTGTTGTACTATAAACAACTAGTAGATCTAATGCTGGAAATCATTAAGATTAAAAAAAAAAAGTCTGACCTGTTCCCGCCTGTACTTGGCCAACTAATTTCCACTCAGCTGTTTATAATGTATACACTATTCCAAGATCTTAGGTATAAAGAGCTGGGTAATATATGGGCTCTATTCTGCTCCTCACTGCTGGCTCTGGTTTCATATATCTCAGAAATTACAAAATCAATGAGATAAATGCCACCTGCCTCCCACCCCCTCTCTCTGCACACTGCAGTTCAAGAAACCAAAAGCACACTTGAACTTACAGAGGGGAACACTCTGATGACTGGTAGGGAAGGGCTCTACACTTGAGCAGCACAGTTCCTTGACTTCTAAATGGCTCCTCTTCCGGCCCATGACTGGTCCACTCTGCCTCTTCAGCTTCCTTCTTCCTCACACTCTGCTTGCCTGGAGGTCTTGCCCTCTGGGGTTTCCTTTGTTTTCAGTACCCTCTATGCTGTTGTCACTTCTGCTGGAGTACCCTGCCCTCCTCTTCCAGCCCTTGTCTGACAGCAGGAAATAAATGACAGTGTAGTTCTCATGTTAAAGTGTCTCCTTTTGTTCTCCTTAACTCTTCATTTTAAAAAATTCAGACTTACTGAAGAGTTGGAAAATGTTATAGGAAACATCCATAGGATTTCCCCAGTTGTTTTGCTGCATTTGGCTCCCTCTCCTCTCCTCTCTTTTTCTCTCCTCCCCTCCATCCCCTCCCCTCCGCTCCCCTCCCCTCCTCTCCTCTCCTCTTTCTTTGGCTGAATGATTTGAAGGTAAGTTGAATGAACTCATGATTAGGCCATTTCATTCCTGTTTGGGCAAGTAGTTCCTCAGAACACCAATGATTTTTAAGTACCACCATTTGGAAGCCTTCCTGGCACACTTCCCCTTCACCCAAATGAAATCCTTTCCTCTTTTTAGCCTCCCCCTGTACATTTCTCATAAATGCACCTTTATCCTAGCATCTGCAACACTTACTTACCTGGAGCTGTTTGTGAGTCTGCACCTTCTTAATCAGCTGTAAGCTGATTTCTTTCGAGTCTTACAAACATGCTATCTCCATTACTGAGAACATGGTATAGCATATGAGAAATAGTGAGCTCTTAGGAATTGTCTTGAGTAAGACGGGCATGGTTTCAGTGTGTCTACCTTGATTGCTTTAGTTGCTTCTGCCTTTCTCTGGGTCATCAGTACCTGGCATATGGTGCATGCTTATATATGGAGTCCCCAGCCCAGGACTCCAAAGGCTCCCATCCCCTTGTCTATCTGCTAAGTCTGCTACGACAGTCTGTAGTTCTCCTTAATCTTTCTCCATGGATGCTACTCAAAACTTTACTCCAGCCTTGCCCATGTCACTCTCAGAGGATGATCCTGTCCATCTCTTCACAAAATTAGATAAATTCAGCCGGGTGCAGTGGCGCAGGCCTGTAATCCCAGCACTTTGGGAGGCTGAGACTGGAGAATGACAAGTTCAAAGCCAGCCTCAGCAACAGCAAGGTGCTAAGCAACTCAGTGAGACCCTGTCTCTAAATAAAACACAAAATAGGGCTGGGGATGTGGCTCAGTGGTCGAGTACCCCTGAGTTCAATCCCTGGTACCAAAAAAAAATTAAGTAAATTCCTCTGTCCATTTTCTTCTCACCCACTCCTGTAGCTATCCTTCTCAGCTTTTTTGCAGAAAGAAGCATCCATCTTCCTTTGCTGAACCACACTTAATACCTGTCATTGATCGTATCTAGCTCTATATGCTATACGACAGTCTGACCTGGACTCTAATCCTGGCTCTAACACCTAGTGGCTGTGGCTAGCCCTCTTGTTCCAGAAGATGGGGATTATATCATTCTAGGAAATTTTAAGTTTCCGCCAACTTTTATGAAACGAGTCCAGGCATATGCGAGCCCTCCCTTCTTCACTTCCCCAGACACATCAAGTCCTTACCAGCTTTCTGCACCTTTGGGCATGTGGCCTCCTACCCACATGTTTTTCTCCAGCTGGAGAAATTCTGCTCACCTTTGAAGACTAGGAAGTGATATATTCACTAGGAAGCACTGTGCACTATTACCAGTGTTTCTTCAGCACCTGCAGACAAAACAGGAGTCCATCCCTTACCTGTGCTCTCTTAACCTTCCATAAGTAACACTAGAAAAACAATTGTGAATCCCTGGGGAGGGTCTTTCACACCCATGACACCATGTGCTGTGACACCTTTTTCATTTGAGTCTTACACACACATGCTAACTCCATTACTGAGAACATGGTACAGCATATGAGAATTAATGAGCCCTTAGGAAGTGTCTTGAGTAAGAAGGGCATGGTTTCAGTGTGTCTACCTTGATTGCTTTTGGTATGCCTGACCAGAGAACCGAAGTGAGGACTCCTGGGGATTCTCAGCCAATGCACAGCAACAAGCAAGAGGAGTTGCGAGAAGAAGCACCTGGGGAGAGCATTGCATTAATGATTTCTTCCTAGCAGTGTAGGCTTCCCTAAAATAAGGCTTAGTACATTTTCTGCACCTGTATTGAGCCCCAGAAAAATCCTCTAAGGGATTAAAATAGTTACGGATTTGAACTTGGAAAAACAAAAGGAATCTTTGGTGCCTCCTTCCTATACACACACTTCATATCTCATAAATCCACTCGCCTCCCTCTAACTTCACTCTTCATTTTTAAAGGGCTTCTATTAAATTCCTGGTCCAGTGATTTTCTATGGGCTCTTTCCTTCTGTTCTTTTAGTTACAGCATTAGCCAATCTTATTTTTTGTTTCAAGAAATATCATGCAGTAGTGTTGTATAAAGATTTGGGGTTTAGATTTAATTACTTTCAATAAGTACATTTCCTAAACCAAGTTTACGTTCTTGAGAAAACAATGGTATTGTTAAGATGATAGCTTTGGATTTAGATTATATTTTGATAATAGAATATAGAAAAGTATCTTTGTGTTTTTATTCCATTTTCAAAGACATTGGTGGTGAGTTTTCTCCTTATAATTTAAACATTCCCCTGCAGAGTTGATAACTCAAAGCAAATCTCATTATACACAGTGCATAAGAACCAGAAAATGATACAGAATTGAGTTGAAAAATGAAATAGTAGTTTTGGCTAAATAGGATAGTTGCTCTAAGAAGTGTTGAAGCGCCTACCACTTTATTTGTCACTATGCCAGGCAACATAGCATATTCAAGAGGACTGTCAGAAATGCCCTGTGCCCTCAAGGGCAGGTAAAAAATGTAGGCACATATTAAATTATAAAATAATGCAATACAGTGTTTGTTCCTGTTGCCAAATATGATAGGTATGGACAAAAACTACAAGAATCAGCATAATGAGAAAAATCTTAGGGATATGAAAAGAACCATAAGTAGGAAAGCAGGTAAAATTTGAAGAGTTAGAGGACTATACACAAAGGAAAAAGAACCAAGGCCACAGCTTTTAGGGAGAGCTGGGAATAAAACATATTTGAAGCCTGGGTGTGGAAAGCTGAGGTTGATAAAATAAGGAATTGGGAAAGAAGGAGTCTAAGTAGTCAGTGAACTGGGGGGTGGGAGGGATGTCTTTTAATACCACAAAGGATGGATTAGAATGGGAAAAGATCTCAGGCAGAAATAGCAGTTTGGAGGCTATTACGATATTTTAAGTTCGAAAACCTGGTAGTGGTAGCAATAAAATGTAATAGAAAGGATGTGAGAGAAGCTGCTATAAGGCTTAGAAACAGGATCAATATAAGGGCAGGCCAGAGAGAAAGAACTTGAATGACAGAGAAGAATAGTGTACTTGGGCTTCCAGTACAACGGGAAGAAAGGATAGTCTGCCTTGTGGACATGTGTGGGAGAGTGTGTTTGTAAAATAATTGCTATTTATTGAGAGATTACCATGTGCCAAATGGTCAGCTAATAGTATTAGCAATTTACATTTTTAGTACTATGTGCCAAACACTGTTCTAAAAAAAACATTATCTATATAAATTCATAAAAGATTTGAAATCACTATGGGATATTATTATCCACTTCTAATGTCCCTGTGTGATGTACTCGTCCCAATTTTGCACATGAAGGGATCAAGGCACTGGGAGGTTAAATGAGTTGCCAGAGGCTACATATAAAACTAAGATTCAAACCCACATAGCCTGGCTCCAGAGTCTGAATTCAACCAGCAGGCCACACTGGGGACACTTTTACCTGCCACAGGCCACCATAGTGCAGCCAAGCCCAAGGACAGCAAGATGCAGGCTCCTGACCATCCCTACTAGCATACCAGAAAGCAACTCTTACCTGTAACCCTAGCACTCTGGGAGGCTGAGACAGGAGAATCGCGAGTTCAAAGCCAGCCTCAGCAATGGCGAGGCGCTAAGCAACTCAGTGAGACCTTGTCTCTACATAAAACACAAAATGGGGCTGGGGATGTGGCTCAGTGGTCGAGTACCCCTGAGTTCAATCCCCGGTACCAAAAAAAAAAAAAGCAACTATTAGTGAGTGTTGGGGAAGTATTGACTACAGACCGCAGACACTTATGAAAGAAAGGGACACCAAAGTTATGCATGAAAGTCATTCACACAAAGGCTGGAAACCCTGATGGTAATATAAACAATGAGAAACATAGTGGTATATCCCTAGTCCCAATAATATTTTAATTAACTTGAAATAATTATATTATTGATGTAATTTATCCTATCACCAGGTTGTATTAGAGTTTTTATTGGCAATTCTGAGTATATGTATTAATGATATCAATAAAAATATTTGGACTAGGTTTTATTTTCTTAATTGCTTCAGCTTTTTCTGGTTCAATAATGATAATTATATGACATCAATATGAAAATTTCCCTCCACTTGAGGTGCTCCTTTCTATTTTCCACTCTAAGCAACATATTAATAATCATCATCATAATTCAGTACAATATAATAAATATGACCTAATAGTACTTAATCACATTAATAATGTAAGTGGCAAAAATTAAATGATAATCAGAAATATTTTTAAAAATTGGCTCAGTTATCAGAAAGACAGGAGTTTTTTCAAATGGGATTTTTATTGCAAGCCAAACAGTTAGCTTCCAATGCCAGAGGCAGAAATATCCATCATTTCCCTGGTTGCTGTCTAAAACACAGGAGGACCATTTTTGAGTTTCTTCGGGTCCTGAATGACATATGCCCCCAACCTGGAAACTCTTCTCCTGCACCCCCTCAAAACAAAATCCCCAATGGCCAACTCTACACTGGAGCCACATCCCTACAATTACACTTTGCAAAATGAAAAAAAGAACTAAATTATTTGCAAGAATAAAATCTGTACCCAATCATAAGAAGCCTGAGGCTAAAAATCTGTTGTATACTTTCCTTCTTTCTGAAATAATATTAAGCTCAGGCATGTATAATTATACAGGAACCACCAGGCTGTGAAGGATGAGAAAATATAACACAATTATCTCTTCACAAACCTCAGCTGAAATCTGACAGAAATCAACATGAGCTGAGAACACTTCTCCCCTCTTCTTTCCCCCTTCAACTTAACCCCTGCCTTCAAAAGTCTGTCTACCAGGATTCACGTCTGAGTATGCTGCATCTACACCTGTCACAGGACAACAGGGCTGGTCCGGGGAGCCTTCAGTGGGAGACATCACGTTCAATCCAGGGATGTGGATTGCAGGAAAGTTTGCTTATTTGGATGCACTGGGAACACTGCATCATAATCAGCTGAAATGGTTTTCAGCTCATAATCAGCTGAAAACCAGCCCAGTCCACGGGTCAAGGCCAACTGTGCTCAGGATTGTGCAGTAAAAGGGACAAAGAAGAGGGAGAAAGCAGTCACATAGGGGTGGCAGTGGGGCAGAAATTAGCACCAGGTTAACTAGGAAAAGAAAGGTAATGAAGAGACCACAGAGTTCAATCAATGCCTGCAGAAGTGCCCTCTGCCATAGGAAAATCTGCAAACATGCTGCATAAAGTTCTCCCATGAGAAGCAATGTCATACTACCCGTTCCTGAGGTAACCGCAGGCCTGCCCTCTGCTCAATGCTGTCTCGAGGCAGTTTTCCTATGTGTTGACACCCTTACTTCTAATCTCATGGTCTCATAGCTGGGCCAGGCTTTGCCCCTATTGTGTTGGCATTCTCATCTAACTTTATTCCTGGACACTGTCTGTAGATCTCCCTTCATCCTGTGTGGCCTAGAGGACAGCCCCACCTCAACACAAAGCCAGCACTGGCTCCCAAGACCCCATCCTGGATCAAGTGCCAGAAGTGAAAGAAAGAAAACTACTGTTGTGGCAGCACGTGAAAGTATAAATCCCACCAGAAGAGTAGACACACAAAAGAGAAATAGAAATGAATCAAACATTATCACTACAGCAAAACCATCAAACCACAAGAGTGAATAAGAAGGGAAGAGAAGAGCAAAGCATATTCACAGCAAGAAAATCAACAAAATGACAGGCATAAATTCGTGTCCTTTAATAATAATCTTGAATATAGGTGAACTAAATTCTCCATTTAAAAGATAGAGTGGCTGGATTAATAATGAAACAAGACCCAACAACAAACTTTCTTGCTGCCTACAAGAAACCCACTTCACCCATAAAGATATATACACACTGAAAGTGAAAGGGTGGGAAAAAATATTCCAAGCAAGTGAAATCCTGAAGCCAGCAGAAGCAGCTGTAGTTACTTCTGACAAATTAGACTCTAAGACAAAACCATGAGAAGAGCTGAAAAGGTCACTATACAATGGTCAGGGGATCAATTCATCAAGCCGATATAACAATTATAAATCTATATGCACCTAATGTCAGAGCACCCAACACTATTAGACCTAAAGTGAAAGACAGGCTCCAATACAAAACTAATGGGAATCCAATATTTGACTCTTGTCAACCAACAGATCATCCAGACAATAAATCAACAAAGAAACATTAGAATTAAACTACAGGAGGGCGGTTCCAAGATGGCGGCCTAGACAGTCCACTCTGCGCTAGGCTCTCAGGGACCAAAGCTGGAAGTGGTGGAGGTGCCGTTTTCCAGCCAGCTTCCTGGCATCATTCTGCAGCTCAACATCCCACGCAGGAATTTCGCTCGAAGAAATGTTCAACGTCTCTAGCCATTAGAGAAATGCAAATCAAAACTACCCTCAGATTTCATTTCACCCCAGTCAGAATGGCAGCTATCCAAAACACCAGCAACAATAAGTGCTGGCGAGGATGTGGAGAAAAAGGTACACTTAAACATTGCTGGTGGGATTGCAAATTGGTGCAACCAATCTGGAAAGCAGTATGG